>JAWNZC010000460.1:1647500-2000000 GCA_035771165.1 Paragorgia papillata | reverse complement strand
AGAAGAAGGGGGGGGGGGGGTGTGTGTGAGTTAAAGTTAACGTTAAAAGTTAAAGTAAAGTTAACAGTTAAAAGTCAAAGTTAAAGTACAGTTAAAGTTAAAGTTAAAGTTAAAGTTAAAGTTAAAGTTAAACAGTTAAAGTTACAGTTAACACCAGTTACAGTTACAAGTCCACAAGTTACAAGTTAAAGTTAAAGTTAACGTTAAAGTTAATAGTTAAACGTGTTATCTTAAGTTATAATCGTTTCAAGTTGAAAAGTTTACCGTTTAAGTTCAAGTTACAGTTAGAATGTTATAAGTAACAAAGTTAAAGTTAAAGTTAAGTTTAAAGTTAAAGTTACAGTTAAAGTTAAACGTTTCACTGGTTTCAAAGTTAACGTTCAAAGTTAAAGTTAAAGAATTAAAGCTTAACAGATTAAAGATTAAAGTTAAACAGGTTAAAAGTTTTAAGTTATAAGTCTAAAGTTAAAGTTACAGTTAAAAGACGGTAAAGGTTGAACGTTAAAGTTAAAGTTAAAAGTGCTTTAAAGAGTTACAAGTTAACAGTTAAAGCTTAAATGTTAAAGTTAAAGTTAAAGTTAAAGTTAACGTTAAACGTGATTAAACGTCTAACCTCAGTTAACAAGTTTAAATGTGTTCAACAAGTTAAAGTTTACACAAGTTAACGTTAAGAGTTACAAGATCTTAACAGTCTAAAGTTTAAAGTTACACAGTATTAAAGGTTACCGTAAAGTCACTTCAAGTTAAATGGTTAACAGTTACAAAGTATAGAGAGCGTTACATGTTTACCGTTAAAGCTTATATAAGGTTAAAGTTATAAGGGTTTAAAGTTAAAGTAACAAGTTAAAGGTTTAAAGTTAACCGAGGTTAAAGTTTAAAGTTGTAAACGAGTTCAAAGTTTACGATGTTAAAGTTAAAGTTCAATAGTTAAAGTTTACATGTTAAATAGCTTACAAGGCAGGTTAAAAGTTATAATGAGTCTCTCAACAGTTACAGTTAAAAGTTACCATGAGGTTAACAGTTAAAGTGTTTAAAGTTAGAGTTAAAGTTAAAGTTAAACGTTACATCGAGGTTAGAATGGTTATACAGCTTAAAGGATTTAAACTGTTTACAGGGTTCGAAAGTTCAAAGTCTTAAACGTTAACAGTTAAAGGTTGAAAGCTTAAAGTTAAGAGATTAAAGGTTAAAAGTTAAAACGTTTAAAGGTTAATAAGTTAAAGTTCTCAGCTTAAAGTTAAAGTTATCTAAAGTTCAAAGGTTAAAGTATATAACAGTTAAAGTTATAAACGCTTAACAGTTAAACGTTCACAAGTTAAGTTTTAAAAGTTAAAAGTTAACACAGTCCATAAAGTCGATTTAAAGTTAACGTTATACAGTTATACAGATTATATCAGTATTAAAGTTAAAGTTAAGTTAACAGTTCACAGTGTCCAACAGTTCACCGTTCCAATTATTTAACCACTGTTAAAAGAATTACCTCGCGTTGGCTTAAGCCGAGGGGTGAGAGCTTGTCCGTTTTAGGGATGAGGGTTGGCTGTGGCGGGCGGAGCTGGGTTAAAGCATAGGGAAGGAATGTGAGGTGATTGGTTTTGGGGCGACGGGGATGGGGGATGGGGTTGGTTTGTGGGAGGGGGGGGTTAGCTGGGAGTTCTCTTTAGTTAGTAAGGTCTTTGTGATTGTACGGGGTGGGCGTTTGTTGGGTAAGGGTTTGGGGGGGGGCGGGGGGGCAATTTTTTGGTTTCTAGGGAAGGGGGGGGTTTAGAAAGTTAACAGTCTAAAGTATAAAAGTTAATAAGTGTTAAAAGTTCAATAGTATTAAAGTTAAAGTCTTAAAGTTAGAGTGTTAAAGTTAACACGTTACAAACGTTAAAAGTTTAACAACTCCAGTTAACAGTTAAACGTCTATATAAGTGCTAAAGGTTTTAAAGTTAACCGTTAAAGCTTAAAGTTAAAGTTCAAGGTTACACCAAGTTAAACGTGTTAAAAAGATTACATCAGGGTTAAAAGGTTAAAGTTAAAGTTAAAGTTAAAGTTAAAAGTATAAGAAAGTTAAAGCTTTCAAGACGTTCAAGTTAAAGCTTACACCAAGTTAAAGGTTAAAGTTAAAGTTAGTCAGTATAAAGTTAAAGTTAAAGTCTCAAACGTTAAGAAGTGCATAGTTTAAAACGTTAACTGTTAAAGTTAAGGGTTAAGGGGGTTAACCGTTAACAGTTAAAGGTTACAAGTTACACAAGGTTTAAACGTTAAAGTTAAAAGTTAAGTCAAGTTAAAAGTTAAAGTGCATCTACCAAGTTAAAGTTACAAGTTTAACAGTTTAAAGGTTAAAGTTAAAGGTTTAACTCCAAGTTAAATGTTCAAAGTTTAAAGTTAAAGTTAACCGTTAAAGTTAAAGTTAATAGTTACCGTTAACAGGTTAAAGTTAATACGTTAACAGTTAAAGCTTAACAGTTAAATACGGCTTAAAGGTTAAGAGAGTTGGTTTAAAGTTAAAGTTGCCTCGTAGACAATGTTAAAGTTTAAAGTTAACCTCCGTTAACAGTTAAAAGTTACAAATTAAAGTTAAAAGTTCTAAAGTTTAAAAGTTAATGGTTCCTAGCATGTATAAACTGTTAAAGTTAAACTCGTTAAAGTTACCCGTTAAAGTTAAAGTTAATAGTTAAAGTTACAAAAGTTCCCGTTTAAATCGGTTAAATTTTAAGTTCAAGTTAAATGTTCATCTCGGTATAACAGTTCCTAGGGATTTAACGTTAAAGGTTAACCCACGATACACACCCCTCAAACCGTTAAAGTGTAAAGGTTAAAGTTAAAAGTGTTAAAGTTAAGTTAAACGTTAAAATCTAAAGTTAAAGATTCCCGAAAAGTTAAACACACCACGTTAAGTTAAAGTTACAGTTACGTGTTTCGAAAGGTTCCACACAGTTCAAGTTCAACAGTTCAAGTTAAAGTTACAGTTACAAAGTTAAAGTTACACATCAATCCGTTAAAGTTAAAGATAAAAACTAACCCTAACCCGTGTAACCCCGAACTCCTAACCCTAAACCCTAACCCTAACCCCTAACCTTACCCTAACCCTAAACCTAACCCTAACCCTAACCCTTAACCCTAACCCTAACCCTAACCCTAACCCTAACCCTAAACCTAACGAACCTAATCCCTAACCCTAACCCTAAACCCTAACCCTACCCTACCCTAACCCTAACCCTTCCCTAACCCAACCCTAACCCTAACACTAACCCTAACCCTAAAACTAACCCTAACCCTTAACCCTAAACTAACCCTAACCCTAACCACTTACACTACCCTAACCCTAACCCTAACCCTAACCCTAACCCTAACCCTAACCCCTAACCCTAACCCTAACCCTAACCCTAACCCTAACCCTAACCCTAACCTAACCCTAACCTACCCTAACCCTAACCCTAACCTAACCCTAACCCTAACCCTAACCCTAACCCTAACCCTAACCCTAACCCTAACCCTAACCCTAACCCTAACCCTAACCCTAACCCTAACCCTAACCCTAACCCTAACCCTAACCCTAACCCTAACCCTAACCCTAACCCTAACCCTAACCCTAACCCTAACCCTAACCCTAACCCTAACCCTAACCCTAACCCTAACCCTAACCCTAACCCTAACCCTAACCCTAACCCTAACCCTAACCCTAACCCTAACCCTAACCCTAACCCTAACCCTAACCCTAACCCTAACCCTAACCCTAACCCTAACCCTAACCCTAACCCTAACCCTAACCCTAACCCTAAACCCTAACCCTAACCCTAACCCTAACCCTAACCCTAACCCTAACCCTAACCCTAACCCTAACCCTAACCCTAACCTAACCCTAACCCTAACCCTAACCCTAACCCTAACCCTAACCCTAACCCTAACCCTAACCCTAACCCTAACCCTAACCCTAACCCTAACCCTAACCCTAACCCTAACCCTAACCCTAACCCTAACCCTAACCCTAACCCTAAACCCTAACCCTAACCCTAACCCTAACCCTAACCCTAACCCTAACCCTAACCAAACCCTAACCCAACCCTAACCCTAACCCTAACCCTAACCCTAACCCTAACCCTAACCCTAACCCTAACCCTAACCCTAACCCTAACCCTAACCCTAACCCTAACCCTAACACTAACCCTAACCCTAACCCTAACCCTAACCCTAACCCTAACCCTAAAAAAAAATTTTTTTTTGGCAAAAAATATTTTTTTCCCAAAAAAAATTGCTTAAGTTCTATAACCAAAAATGATCAGGATTGAACGGAGAACAAGAATAACGGGTCCCCAGGGTACTTTGGTTTTTTTTTGTAAAAAAACACGTTTTTTGCGCGCGCCCCTGTCACTAGAATTTTGCTCCGGGGGTTTTTTTTTGTTTTTTTTTCAAAAAAAAATGGTATAGAGAGTTATTAAAACGCTTTTTCTACACATTTTTCCTCTACAAGAAAAATAAAAAATAAAAAAAAAAAAATAAAAAAAAAAATTTAAAAAAAAAAAAAAAAAAATTAAAAAAAAATTAAAAAAAAAATAAATAAAAAAAAAAAAATGTGTAATCACTCAGCATAAACTCAGCAAATCTTACCATACTACTCTAGTCACACTTTATCAATACTTCCCCAAATCACAATTATACTACCTTAATACCATAACACTATTTATATCCATACCCTTCATACATCTCTTACAATTACATTATTACATCCTAATGTCTTACAATTTAACTCACTATACACAAACTTAAACGTCCTTACCACTATCTCTCTCCTATTAAGTGTTCTTACTTCTTCTTATATTCCCCATTAATCATATCACACTTAAAACGTTCAATCACCACACTAAATCACTTATTCAATTAACACCTCTTGTAAATCAATACACTACAATTCCATAGTTGCTGCGCTATACAATCAACTACAATACTTTACAATCAACTACAATATTTTACCCTCACTCTAAACTTAAAAAAACACCAAAACTTCTAGGAATCATATCTCATTCACAATTCAATGCATTTTTATAATTTTTTAACTGCTTATCTCCTAATTCCTATCCTATAGCAATATAGAATAAACTTATTTGCCAAAACTACTTTTTGTGCATTTCTCCAATACATTCCTCAAATTTCACCATTTATTATTTCAATATAGTAAATATTTCATAACTTTTTAACCATAGCCAAAATCGAATATCCTTAGTTCATTGCATAAACCTAGTATAACAAAGTATTACCGCACACTTTCATAAAGATAGATAAAATACATATGTATTATACTGCTGCAAATTTAATAGTTAACTTCTATCAATCATGTCTCATTAACAATTCAATGCATTTTTCTAATGTTCTCAGTGCTTATTCCCTAATTGGTATGCTATCCAATGAACTACAATAAACCTATTTGCCCAAACTAGTTTTTGAGTTTCATACAAGTAGGTTGGCCGTATTTCCGCTACAAATTTTCTCTTTTTTCTTTAAAAATCGCGCTCAAGTAAAGGGGTTAAATGCGAATAACTCTTGAACCACATGTGGGACACTTCTCATTTCTCTTGCTCCAGCAAGATTAGCTTCAACTTCATATATAGGAAACCCAATTAAAGATAACGGAAGCTACGGAAATCTCCCAACCAATATCAACAACTACAATTCATAAAGATTTCTATTTCCGTGTCAATCTAATTCACACTTTGGGCATTTCCTTTTAAAGCCCAATAACTCTTCAACCACATCTGGGACACTTCTTATTTTTTCTCGGTCAACAAGACGATGTATACATTATTATCCCTTATTATCCATATTTATCACTAAATATCCCTTATTATGCTTTATTATCTCTAAATATCACTTATTATCCCTGTTTATCTCAATACATCACTAAATATCACTTAATATCGCTTACTATCTCTATTTAACAATAAATATCACTCATTTTCCATCATTATCCCTTATTATTACTCATTTTACATCATTATCCCTTATTATTACTCATTTTACATCATTATCCCTTATTATTACTCATTTTCCATCATTATCCCCTATTATTACTATTTATCCCATATTATCCCTATTTATCCCTTAACATCCCTAATTATCCATGTATATGCATAATTATCCTCTATTAGCCCTACATATCCCTTATTATCCCAAAATATACCTATGTCACCCCATCTATCCCTTCTACTCCCTATTAAACCCTAAATGTTCCTTATTATACATATTTATCCCTAAATATCCTTTATTATCTCCAAATATGCTTTATTACCCCTATTTTACCCTAAATATCATTTATTATCCGTTATTATACCTATTTATCCCTAAATATCACTTAATATCCCTACATAAGCCTAATATCCATAAATATCTCTTACTATCTCTATATATCCCTTCTTATCCCTAAATATCCCCACGCATTCCTCATCACTTATTATCACTATTTATCCACAAATTTTCCTTAGTATCCCTATTTAACCCCAAATATCATTCATTATCCCTATTTCACCCTAAATACACCTTATTAACCATTATTTTTCCTATGTATCCATTAGTATCCCTTAATATCAATATGTATCTCTAAATATCCATTATTATCCCTATTTATCCCTCAATATCCGCTATTATGTTTTATTATACCTAAAAATCCCTTATTCTCCCTAATTATCTCCATATATCCCGAAATATCACTCAATATCCCTATATATCAATTAATATCGCTTACTATTTCTATTTAACCCTAAATATCACTCATTTTTCCGTATTATCACTATTTATCCATTATTATCCCTATTTATCCATAAACATCCATCATTATCCCCTGGTATCAATAATTATCCCTCATTATCCATTATTATCCCTACATATCCATAATTATCCCTTATCGTCCCTGAATATCCCTATGCAACCACAAATATCCCTTCTTGTAAACATGTTGTAAACATCAATACCTAAATATATCTTATTACCCCCAAATATCCTTCATTACATCTATTTAACCCTAGATATCACTTATTATCCATATTTATCCCTAAATATCCCCTATTATCCCTATGTATCCCTAAATATCACGTAATATCACAACATAAGCCTAAATATCCCTAAATATCCCTTAATATCTATATATATATATATATATATATATATATATATATATTTAACCCTAAATATCCCTAAGCATCCCTTATTATCACTATTCATCCCTAAATATCCCTTCTTATCCATAAATATAATTTATTATCCCCATTTAGCCCAAAACATCCCTAATTATTCCTATGTATACATTATTATCCCTATTTATCCATTATTATCCCCATTTAACCCAAAATATCCCTAATTATTCCTATGTATCCATTTACTACCCCTATTTATCCATTATTATCACTATTTATCCCTAAATATCCATTATATTTTGCCTTATCCCTATTTATCCGTATTACCCTTTATTATCCATATTTATCCCTAAATATCCATTATTATACATAAATATCCCTTATTATCCCTGTTTATCCCTATATGTTCTTAAATTTCCCTATATATCCCTATATATACCTAAATATCCCTTATTATCCCCAAATATCCTTTATTACCTCAATTTAACCTAAATATCATTTTATTATCCCTATCTATCCCTAAATATCCCTTATTATCCCTATTTATGCTTATGTATCCCTAATATATCACTTATATATCTCTACATAAGCCTAAATATTCGTAAATATCGCTTACTATCATCTCTATATATCCTATTTAACCCGAATTATACCTTATTTTCCATTTATTATACATATTTATCCCTCGTGATTCATTTTTTATCCCTAAATATCCCTTATTATCCATAAATATCCATTATAACCCCTATTTATCAATGTATATCCCTAAATATCACTTAATACCCTTACTATCTCTATTTAACCCTAAATATCACTCATTTCCCCTTATTATCACTATCTATCCCTTATTATCCCTATTTATCCCTCATTATCCATATATACAAAATTATCGCTTATTATACATTATTATCCCTACATATCCCTTATTAATCCTGTATCAAACCTAAATATCACTATGTAACCCCTAATATCCCTTATTATCCCTATTTATCCCTAAATATCACTTATTGTACACATTTATACCTAAACATACATTATTATCCCAATTATCCTTTAGTATCCCTATTTCACCCAAAATATCCCGTATTAACCCTTATTACTCATGTATCCCTTACTATTTATATTTATCCCTACATATCCCTATTTATCCCCAAACATCCCTAATTAGGCCTAAATATCCCTTATAATCCCTAAATATTCGTAAGTATCCCTATTTATCCATAAACATCCCTTATTATCCCTATATATCCCTAAATTTCACATAATATCTCTACATAAGCCTAAGTATCCCTTATCGTCCCTAAATATCCCTTATTATCCCCAGGTATCCCTAAATATCCCTTATTATGCAGATTTATCCCCCAAATATCCCTTATTATCCCTATTTATGCACAAATATCCCTAAATATCCCTTATTATCCCTACTTAGGCCTAAACTTCGCTTATTATCCTATCCCCAAATATGCCTAAATAAATAAATAATTAAATGATTGATAAATAAAAGTAAATCATAGAAAAAAACTACCTAGAACATACAGCTGTCATCGTCTTAGATTCCCCTCCCCGAAGGGAGGGTTGACTCACATATATAGACATTATAGTGCTGTCGCACATTCGGCCTCTGGTTTAAGGAACAATGACACAAGGCCAAAACCCCCAAAACAAACAGCAGTCTTATATACGCTCCATGAAGGATAGCCTCAACCATTGAGGATGTTTCAAAAATAAAATACTTAAGGCTTAAGTCAAACATATCTTTAAAACAAAATAGTTAATATAAATAAATCAAAATAAAGAAAGAAAGAATTCAATAAATAATTAAATGATTGATAAATAAAAGTAAATAATAATAGGATAAAACTGCCTAGAACATAGAGCTGTCATCGTCTTAGATTCCCCTCCCCGAAGGGAGGGTTGACTCACATATATAGACATTTATAGAGCTGTCGCACATTCGGCCTCTGGTTTAAGGAACAATGACACAAGGCCAAAACCCCCAAAACAAACAGCAGGTCATATATACGCTCCATGAAGGATAGCCTCACCCTTGAGGATGTTCAAATTAAAATACTTAAGGCTTAAGTCAAACATATCTTTAAAACAAAATAGTTAATATAAATAAACCAAAATAAAGAAAGAAAGAAAGAATTCAATAAATAATTAAATAAATGATTGATAAATCAAAGTAAATCATAGGATAAAACTGCCTAGGACATACAGCTGTCATCGTCTTAGATTCCCCTCCCCGAAGGGAGGGTTGACTCACATATATAGACATTATAGTGCTGTCGCACATTCGGCCTCTGGTTTAAGGAACAATGACACAAGGCCAAAACCCCCAAAACAAACAGCAGTCATATATACGCTCCATGAAGGATAGCCTCACCCTTGAGGATGTTCAAATTAAAATACTTAAGGCTTAAGTCAAACATATCTTTAAAACAAAATAGTTAATATAAATAAATCAAAATAAAGAAAGAAAGAAAGAAAGAATTCAATAAATAATTAAATAAATGATTGATAAATAAAAGTAAATCATAGGATAAAACTGCCTAGAACATAGCGCTGTCATCGCCTTAGATTCCCCTCCCTGAAGGGAGGGTTGACTCACGTATATAGACATAGTGCTGACGCACATTCGGCCTCCGGTTTCAGGAACAATGACACCAAAACCCCCAAACAAACTAACTAAGAAAATAAATAATCTACAAATCCCATACAGATATTAATCATCCATAAATCAACATGCAAACATGCAGGAAATATGCAACTAACAAACAATAATACAATGCAGAAAAACTTACACTTACGAAATCCATATAGAAACTCTCCTTTTAATGTTGTCCCTTCACATTAAGTCTTCTCTTTAAACACAACATCTACAACTAAAAAATGTTAAAACAATCAATGCAAAGTAATAACCCTTCAGGGTTAAATTCGGATAATAATGCATGTTTAGAAATATTTAGGGAATATTTATACGATCTCTATGATATATTTGACAAATGCATACAGTTGCATACAGTTGCATACAGTTGCATACAGTTGCATACAGTTGCATACAGTTGCATACAGTTGCATACACGTGCATACACGTGCATACACGTGCATGCACGTGCATACACGTGGATACAAGCGCAGACAATTGCATACAGTTGCATACAGTTGCATACACGTGCATACACGTGCATACCCGTACATACACGTGCATACAGTTGCATACAGTTGCATACAGTTGCATACAGTTGCATACACGTGGATACACGTGTACACACGTGCATACAGTTGCATACAGTAGCATACAGATGCATACAGTTGCATACACGTGCATACACGTGCATACACGTGCATCCACCTGCATACACGTCCATACAGTTGCATACACGTGTATACACGTGCATACAGTTGCATACAGTTGCATACAGTTGCATACAGTTGCATACAGTTGCATACAGTTGCATATAGTTGCATACAGTTGCATACACGTGCATAGAGATGCGTGCAGGTGCATACACGTGCATACAGGTGCATACCCGTACATACACGTGCATACAGTAGCATACAGTTGCATACACGTGGATACACGTGCATACAATTGCATACAGTTGCGTACACGTGCATACACGTCCATACACGTGCATACCCGTACATGCACGTGCATGCAGTTGCATACAGTTGCATACAGTTGCATACACGTGGATACTTGCAAGATGCATACAGTTGCAAACACGTGCGTACACGTGCATACACGTGCATAGACGTCCATACACGTACATACACGTGCATACATGTGCATACACATGCATACAGTTGCATACAGTTGCATACAGTTGCATGGTTGCATACAGTTGCATACAGTTGCACACACGTGCATACACGTGCATACCCGTGCATACCCGTACATACACGTGCAAACAGTTGCATACAGTTACATACAGTTCCATACACGTGCATACACGTGCATACAGTTGCATACACGTGCATACACGTGCATACACATGCATACAGTTGCATACAGTTGCATGGTTGCATACAGTTGCATACAGTTGCATACAGTGGCATGCAGTTGCATACAGGTGCATAAACGTGCATACACGTGCATACACGTGCATACACGCGCATACACGTGCATACAGTTGCATACAGTTGCATACAGTTGCATATACGTGCATACACGTGCATACACGTGCATACAGTTTGCATACAGATGCATACACGTGCATACACGTGCATAACAGTTGCATACACGTGCATACAGTTGCATACAGTTGCATACAGTTGCATACAGTTGCATACAGTTGCATACAGTTGCATACAGTGGCATACAGTTGCACACACGTGCAAACACGTGCATACAGGTGCATACACGTGCATACACGTGGATACAGTTGCATACAGTTGCATACAGTGGCATACAGTTGCATACACGTGCATGCACGTGCATACAGTTGCATACACGTGCATACACATGCATATAGTTGCATACAGTTGCATGGTTGCATACACTTGCATACAGTTGCATACAGTTGCATACAGTGGCATACAGTTGCATACAGTGGCATACAGTGGCATACAGTTGCATATAGTGGCATACAGTTGCATACACGTGCATACACGTGCATGCACGTGCATACAGTTGCATACAGTTGCACACACGTGTATACGTGCGTACACGTGCATACAGTTGCATACAGTTGTCTAGAGTTGCGTGTACGTGCATTCACGTGCATACAGGTGCATACAGGTGCATACACGTGCATACACGTGCATACAGTTGCATACACGTGCATACACCTGCATACAGTTGCTTACACGTGCATACACGTGCATACAGTGCATACACGTGCATACACCTGCATACACGTGCATACACGTGCATTCAGTTGCATATACGTGCATCCACGTGCATACACGTGCATCCACGTGCATACACGTGCATATACGTGCATCCACGTGCATACGCCTGCATACACGTGCATACATTTGCATACTGTTGCATACAGTTGCGTACACGTGCATAGAGTTGCGTACACGTGCATACACGTAAATACACGTGCATACAATTGCATACAGTTGCATACAGTTGCATACAGTTGTATACAGTTGCATACAGTTGCATACAATTGCATACAGTGGCATACAGTTGCATACAGTTGCATACACGTGCATACACGTGCATACAGGTGCATACACGTGCATACACGTGGATACAGTTGCATACAGTAGCATACAGTTGTATACACGTGGATACAGTTGCATACACGTACATACAGTTGCATACACGTGCATACAGTTGCATACAGTTGCATACAGTTGCATACAGTGGCATACAATTGGATACAGTGGCATGCAGTTGCATACACGTGCATAGAGTTGCGTATACGTGCATACACGTTAATACACTTGCATACACGTGCATACAGTTGCATACAGTTGCATGCGGTTGCATACACGTGTATACCCGTGCATACACGTGCATGCAGTTGCATACAGTTGCATACAGTTGCATACACGTGCATAGAGTTGCGTGCACGTGCATACAGGTGCATACAGGTGCATACAGGTGCATACACGTGCATACAGTTGCATACAGTTGCATGCGGTTGCATACACGCGTATACCCGTGCATACACGTGCATGCAGTTGCATACAGTTGCATACAGTTGCATACACGTGCATAGAGTTGCGTGCACGTGCATACACGTGCATACAGTTGCATACAGTTGCATACACGTGCATACAGTTGCATACACGTGCATACACGTGCATACACGTGCATACACGTGCATACAGTTGCATACACGTGCATACACGTGCATACAGTTGCATACAGGTGCATACACCTGCATACACGTGCATACACGTGCATACAGTTGCATACAGTTGCGTACACGTGTATAGAGTTGCGTACACGTGCATACACGTGAATACACGTGCATACACCTGCATACACGTGCATACAGTTGCATACAGTTGCGTACACGTGCATACACGTGAATAAACGTGCATACACGTGAATAAACGTGCATACACGTGAATAAACGTGCATACAGTTGAATACAGGTGCATACAGTTGCATACACGTGCATACACCTGCATCCAGTTGCATACACCTGCACACACGTGCATACAGTTGCATACTGTTGCATATTGTTGCATACAGTTGCATACAGTTGCATATACGTGCATACAGTGGCATACAGTTGCATAAACGTGCATACAGTTGCATACACGTGCATACAGTGGCATACAGTTGCAACAGTTGCATATACGTGCATACAGAGCATCCACGTGCATACACGTGCATCCACGTGCATACACGTGCATCCACGTGCATACACGTGCATCCACGTGCATACACCTGCATACATTTGCATACTGTTGCATACAGTTGCGTACACGTGCATAGAGTTGCGTACACGTGCATACACGTAAATACACGTGCATACAATTGCATACAGTTGCATACAGTGGCATACAGTTGCATACAGTTGCATACACGTGCATACACGTGCATACAGGTGCATACACGTGCATACACGTGGATACAGTTGCATACAGTTGCATACAGTTGCATACAGTAGCATACAGTTGTATACACGTGGATACAGTTGCATACACGTACATACAGTTGCATACACGTGCATACAGTTGCATACAGTTGCATACAGTGGCATACAATTGGATACAGTGGCATACAGTTGCATACACGTGCATAGAGTTGCGTATACGTGCATACACGTTAATACACGTGCATACAGTTGCATACAGTTGCATGCGCTTGTATACACGTGTATACCCGTCCATACACGTGCATGCAGTTGCATACAGTTGCATACACGTGCATAGAGTTGCGTGCACGTGCATACAGGTGCATACAGGTGCATACAGGTGCATACAGGTGCATACAGGTGCATACACGTGCATACACGTGCATACAGTTGCATCCACGTGCATACACCTGCATACACGTGCATACAGTTGCATACAGTTGCATCCATGTGCATACACCTGCATACACGTGCATACAGTTGCATACAGTTGCATACACGCGCATACACCTGCATCCAGTTGCATAAACCTGCATACACGTGCATCCAGTTGCATACAGGTGCATACACGTGCTCCACGTGCATACAGTGCATACTGTTGCATACTGTTGCATACAGTTGCATACAGTTGCATATACGTGCATACAGTGGCTAGTGGCATACAGTTGCATGCACGTGCATACAGTTGCATACACGTGCATACAGTGGCATACAGTTGCAACAGTTGCATATACGTGCATACAGTGCATCCACGTGCATACACGTGCATCCACGTGCATACACCTGCATCCACGTGCATACACCTGCATACACGTGCATACATTTGCATACTGTTGCATACAGTTGCGTACACGTGCATAGAGTTGCGTACACGTGCATACACGTAAATACACGTGCATACAATTGCATACAGTTGCATACAGTTGCATACAGTTGTATACAGTTGCATACAGTTGCATACAGTTGCATACAGTTGCATACAGTTGCATACACGTGCATACACGTGCATACAGTTGCATACAGTTGCATACACGTGCATACAGTTGCATACACGTGCATACACGTGCATACACGTGCATACAGTTGCATACACGTGCATACAGGTGCATACACGTGCATACACGTGGATACAGTTGCATACAGTTGCATACAGTTGCATACAGTAGCATACAGTTGTATACACGTGGATACAGTTGCATACACGTACATACAGTTGCATACGCGTGCATACAGTTGCATACAGTTGCATACAGTTGCATACAGTGGCATACAATTGGATACAGTGGCATACAGTTGCATACACGTGCATAGAGTTGCGTATACGTGCATACACGTGCATACACGTTAATACACGTGCATACACGTGCATACAGTTGCATACAGTTGCATGCTGTTGCATACACGTGTATACCCGTGCATACACGTGCATGCAGTTGCATACAGTTGCATACAGTTGCATACACGTGCATAGAGTTGCGTGCACGTGCATACAGGTGCATACAGGTGCATACACGTGCATACAGTTGCATACACGTGCATACACGTGCATACACGTGCATACACGTGCATACAGTTGCATACACGTGCATACAGTTGCATACACGTGCATACACCTGCATACACGTGCATACACGTCCATACAGTTGCGTACACGTGTATAGAGTTGCGTACACGTGCATACACGTGAATACACGTGCATACACGTGCATCCACGTGCATACACATGCATACACGTGCATACAGTTGCATACAGTTGCGTACACGTGCATACACGTGAATAAACGTGCATACACGTGAATAAACGTGCATACAGTTGAATACAGGTGCATACAGTTGCATACACGTGCATACACCTGCATCCAGTTGCATAAACCTGCATACACGTGCATCCAGTTGCATACAGGTGCATACACGTGCTCCACGTGCATACACCTGCACACACGTGCAGTTGCATACTGTTGCATACTGTTGCATACAGTTGCATACAGTTGCATACAGTTGCATACACGTGCATACAGTGGTATACAGTTGCATGCACGTGCATACAGTTGGATACACGTGCATACAGTGGCATACAGTTGCAACAGTTGCATATACGTGCATACAGTGGCATACAGTTGCATACACGTGCATACACGTGCATACAGTTGCATACACGTGCATACAGTTACATACACGTGCATACAGTGGCATACAGTTGCATACAGTTGCATACAGTTGCATACGGTTGCATAAACGTGCATAGAGTTGCGTACTCATGCATACACGTGCATACACGTGCATACACGTGCATACAGGTGCATACAGGTGCATACAGTTGCATACAGTTGCATACAGTTGCATACAGTTGCATACAGTTGCATACACGTACATACAGTTGCATACACATGCATACAGTTGCATACACGTGCATACAGTTGCATACACGTGCATACAGTGGCATACAGTTGCATACAGTTGCATATACGTGCATACAGTGGCATACAGTTGCATACACGTGCATACAGTTGCATTCATGTGCATACAGTTGCATACACATGCATACAGTGGCATACAGTTGCATACCGTTGCATACAGTTGCATACACGTACATACAGTTGCATACACGTGCATACAGTTGCATACAGTTGCATACACGTGCATACAGTTGCATACACGTGCATACAGTGGCATACACGTGCATGCACGTGTATACATGTGCATACAGTTGCATACAGTTGCATACATGTGCATCCACGTGCATCCACGTGCATCCACGTGCATACAGTTGCATGCCCGTGTATGCCCGTGTATGCATGAATACATGAATACATGAATACATGAATACATGAATACATGAATACATGAATACATGAATACATGAATACATGAATACTTGAATACATGAATACATGAATACATGAATACATGAATACATGAATAGTTGAATACATGAATAGATGAATACTTGAATACATGAATACATGAATACATGAATACTTGAGTACTTGAATACATGAATACATGAATACATGAATACATGAATACTTGAGTACTTGAATACATGAGTACTTGAATACTTGAATACATGAATACATGAATACTTGAATACATGAATACATGAATACATGAATACATGAATACATGAATACTTGAGTACTTGAATACATGAATACATGAATACATGAATACATGAATACATGAATAGTTGAATACATGAATTCATGAATACTTGAATACATGAATACTTGAATACATGAATACATGAATACATGAATACTTGAGTACTTGAATACATGAATACATGAATACATGAATACTTGAGTACTTGAATACATGAGTACTTGAATACATGAATACATGAATACATGAATACTTGAATACATGAATACATGAATACATGAATACATGAATACATGAATACATGAATACATGAATACACGAATACACGAATACATGAGTACATGAATACATGAATACTTGAATACATGAATACATGAATACATGAATACTTGAATACATGAATACATGAATACATGAGTACTTGAATACATGAATACATGAATACATGAATACATGAATACATGAATACATGAATGCATGAATACAAGAATACATGAATACATGAATACATGAATACATGAATACATGAATACATGAATACATGAATACACGAATACACGAATACATGAGTACATGAATACATGAATACTTGAATACATGAATACATGAATACATGAATACTTGAATACATGAATACATGAATTTAAGGATGTTCAAATTAAAATACTTAAGGCTTAAGTCAAACATATCTTTAAAATAAAATAATTAATATAAATCAATCAAAATAAACAAACAAACAAACAAACAAACAAACAAGCAAACAAACAAACAAAATAAACAAATAAACAAATAAATAAAAGTATCAGCTAACTAACTAACTAACTAATTTTTAATTATTTTTAGTTATTTATTTTTATTTTTATTGTTATTTATTTTTAGTTATTTTCAATAAAATTAATTAATTTCCTACGTTTTTGATGGAAAAAAATGCATCCCAAGAGGACATTGACTGTGGCTCTTTTGCTGGACTCTGAAAGAAAAATGCAAAATATTAACTCTCTACAAAGCTTCAACCATATCGGACTCACTTCCCCCCTGAAAAAAGAATTAAAAATAGAAAAATATTCTTCTAATCAATACTTTTAATAACATCTTACCTTTTTCACAAAAAATGCATCCAAATTTGTACTGTTTGAGTTGTCCTTTGTTTGTGCCTCTTTTGCCAGACTCTAAAAAAAATGGAAAATATTAACTCTCTACAAAGCTTCAACATTGACGCGAGCAAGGTCCCTCGGTTTCGACGGGGAAATTTGCTTTGAATAAAATCTTGTTAAAATTGCGAAAATCATTTATTAAATATATTGAATCCTTTAGAATAGTTCTTAAGCATTAAGTTTAACAATATAAATTAGTGGAAGGACCACTCGTGCCTTTTTTAGAGAAGAAAGTTTTCCAAAGTTTTTGTTTACGGAGCACCACAATGGCGGCTGCTTCTTCTTCGACATTCTTCGCCAAAGGCTGGAAGAAAAAACAAACAAAACGTTAACTTCATGCTTCCAGACTTCCTTGAAAGATGTAAAGCAATGTTCTAAAAGCAAAAAATAAAGTTTCTTCTCAAGTTAAAAGAGCTAAATGCCACCAAAATACGACCGAACATTTAAACAGAACAGCGAACCTTTGTCGCTGTTTCACAATTCCCAATACAAAATTTCGTTCAAAATAGCACTTCTTATGTACATGTTTCAACCTTTTTGCCTTTCATGCAGTGAAATTGACTTTCCTTTAACGTTTTCCGGACTCAAGCTGCGATTTTCTGCCTGAAACGGCTTGCATTTTCGGAGAGTTTGACAGACATAACCGTTCTCTTGAAACGACAACATTTTTTAAATAGTACCGTAATGGTGGCGGCTGCTTCTTCTTCGACATTCTTCGCCAAGAGCTGGAAGAAAAACAAACAAAACGTTAACTTCATGCTTCCAGAGCTCCTTGAAAGATGTAAAGCAATGTTCTAAAAGCAAAAAATAAAGTTTCTTCTCAAGTTAAAAGAGCTAAATGCCACCAAAAAAAGACCGAACATTTGAACAGAACAGCGAACCTTTGTCGCTGTTTCACAATTCAAAATACAAAATTTCGTTCAAAATAGCACTTCTTACGTACATGTTTCAACCTTTTTGCTCTTCATGCAGTGAAACTGACTTTCCTTTAACGTTTCCTGGACTGAAGCTGCGTTTCCCTGGCTGAAATGGCTTGAATTTTCGGAGAGTTTGACTGACATAACGTTCTCTTAAAACGACAACATTTTTAAATATCCGCGCCTTCCGAAGCCTTCGTCTTTTAATATTTAGGAGCATTAGAACCGTTATTAGAACGAATTTCATTGGTTAATTTGAATTGGTTGATACCGAAAAACGAAATGTTATTGGTTAATAACAAACACGTGATTTTTTTGGGAGGGGGTTATGTTTTAATTTGAATTGCTTTACACACCCCCTGTAGCCCAATTAGGGACTAATAAGGACATCTACGAACATTTGCAGGATAGTGTATTACAATTTGGGATTAATATGAACCTGACCAGAGGTTCTCTCGCCGCTTTCAGCATTCGGGGGGGGGGGGGCGGGCGGGGTACTTGACTTTCCGTTAAAATGGCGACTTTACGTTGTAAACAGAAAGTAGCCAAGTTTACGTTGAAACTTTGAAGATTTCTCTCTCCATTTTATCCTTCGCTATTGACGACATAGGAAAAGTAAACCAATTGTGGATGTATTCAAGTGCCGTTGGCTGGGATTTTGGATGTTATTTTGCCTTGAAACCGTTCAATGTTTCAACGTTTGGTTCTGTCTTTGAACTGTCAGAGATTTTGGTGTTCATTTTGAAAGCAAACAAGGATGGGAAAATTACTTCTTTGCTATAAAACAACTCTTCTACATCGACATGCAGGTGAGAAAGTTCAAATTTCATAATTAAACACTTTATTTCCTGTAGTTTTTTGGTTTAAAAACGGCCAAACTGCACCGTTTTCAAGTCTAAATATTATTAAAGCTCATGCCATTGGAAAATGATTGGAAAATGGTTTAATGTTAACCAAAATAACATACTAAAGGCCAATTCAGTTGTAAGAATGGTTAATTGAGATTCATTTTCCTTTTGAAGTGGCAACTGTAAGTCTGTAACATACTTTCTTCTTATTCTTGCTGTATTATATTTAACATAGGGGTATTTGTCTATCTTTAGCAGGCATTGTGGCAAGAGAAATAAGGGACCGTCGACAAATAGATTTCGTCCCCAATCGCGGACTTGTTCCGCGATGGGGGGGGAGGGGGGTAATCTTGAATCCGCGATAACAAAAAAAATTAGGACGAAATCTGAATTTAAATATAAACATTCGTTATACACCATGAGTCTACATCTATTACTATGCTATGTGTCTATACTCGTTATCAAAATGGCAGTATTAGAACGGTCAACATACTCGTTCGTGTGTTTCAGATATCCACTGGTCCGCGATGATAGAGGGGGGGAGGGGGTCAACACAATCGCGGAACAAGTCCGCGATTGGGGACGAAATCTATTTGTCGACGGCCCCTAACAACCTCATACCCACGGTCTTATCTCCGCTTCCCCGCCCCCACCCACAGCTGCAAAAAGACCCTGGTTGGGGCTGGTCACGTGTTTCGAGGGCAAAAATATGACTTGCTGGGGGTGGGTTATTTAGTAACGTGGCTAAACTGAATCACACAAAGACAATGTTTTTAAGATGTGATTATTTTATTGTGACAAGGCAAGGTGTACGTTAATAATTCTCAAGAAAGCCAGACTGCATGCCCAAATTGATGCGGTTTATTCACATCGGTTTCCTGTTTATGCGTGTAATTTGTAAACCATGTGTAGAAACAGAATTCACCGTACTGAATTTCAGGTGGCTAAATCAGTCGGAATTATTTAAGAATGTGACATCCTTGTAAATAACTAAGAAGAATCGTCATTAAAATTTTTATATATTTAAATAACGAGGCATTATAGTAACTAAGTAACAAGAATCGTCAATAAAGTAAAGTAAGGTTTATTTTTTGGTGGATACGCAGTGGAGATTATTTAAAGAACGAGGCATTATAGTAACTAAGTAACAAGAATCGTCATTAATAAAGTGAAGTTAGGTTTATTTTTTGGTGCATACGCTGATACGCAGTGGAGATTATTTAAAGAATGAGGCATTATAGTAACTAAGTAACAAGAATCGTCAATAAAGTAAAGTTAGGTTTATTTTTTGGTGGATACGCAGATACGCAGTGGAGATTATTTAAAGAACGAGGCATTATAGTAACTAAGTAACAAGAATCGTCAATAAAGTAAAGTTAGGTTTATTTTTTGGTGGATACGCAGTGGAGATTATTTAAAGAACGAGGCATTATAGTAACTAAGTAACAAGAATCATCATTAATAAAGTAAAGTTAGGTTTATTTTTTTGTGGATACGCGGATACGCAGTGGAGATTATTTAAAGAACGAGGCATTATAGTAACTAAGTAACAAGAATCATCATTAATAAAGTAAAGTTAGGTTTATTTTTTGGTGGATACGCGGATACGCAGTGGAGATTATTTGAGGAACGAGGCATTATAGTAACTAAGTAACAAGAATCATCATTAATAAAGTAATGTTAGGTTTATTCTTTGGTGGATACGCAGTGGAGATTATTTAAAGAATGAGGCATTATAGTAACTAAGTAACAAGAATCGTCAATAAAGTAAAGTTAGGTTTATTTTTTGGTGGATACGCGGATAGGCAGTGGAGATTATTTAAAGAACGAGGCATTATAGTAACTAAGTAACAAGAATCGTGATTAATAAAGTAAAGTTGGGTTTATTTTTTGGTGGATACGCGGATACGCAGTGGAGATTATTTAAAGAACGAGGCATTATAGTAACTAAGTAACAAGAATCATCATTAATAAAGTAAAGTTAGGTTTATTTTTTGGTGGATACGCAGATACACAGTGGAGATTATTTAAAGAACGAGGCATTATAGTAACTAAGTAACAAGAATCATCATTAATAAAGTAAAGTTAGGTTTATTTTTTTGTGGATACGCGGATACGCAGTGGAGATTATTTAAAGAACGAGCCATTATAGTAACTAAGTAACAAGAATCATCATTAATAAAGTAAAGTTAGGTTTATTTTTTGGTGGATACGCGGATACGCAGTGGAGATTATTTGAGGAACGAGGCATTATAGTAACTAAGTAACAAGAATCATCATTAATAAAGTAATGTTAGGTTTATTCTTTGGTGGAAACGCAGTGGAGATTATTTAAAGAATGAGGCATTATAGTAACTAAGTAACAAGAATCGTCAATAAAGTAAAGTTAGGTTTATTTTTTGGTGGATACGCGGATACGCAGTGGAGATTATTTAAAGAACGAGGCATTATAGTAACTAAGTAACAAGAATCGTCATTAATAAAGTAAAGTTGGGTTTATTTTTTGGTGGATACGCGGATACGCAGTGGAGATTATTTAAAGAACGAGGCATTATAGTAACTAAGTAACAAGAATCATCATTAATAAAGTAAAGTTAGGTTTATTTTTTGGTGGATACGTGGATACGCAGTGGAGATTATTTAAAGAACGAGGCATTATAGTAACTAAGTAACAAGAATCATCATTAATAAAGTAAAGTTAGCTTTATTTTTTGGTGGATACATGGATACGCAGTGGAGATTATTTAAAGAACGAGGCATTATAGTAACTAAGTAACAAGAATCGTCAATAAAGTAAAGTTAGGTTTATTTTTTGGTGGATACGCAGTGGAGATTATTTAAAGAACGAGGCATTATAGTAACTAAGTAACAAGAATCATCATTAATAAAGTAAAGTTAGGTTTATTTTTTGGTGGATACGCAGATACGCAGTGGAGATTACTTAAAGAACGAGGCATTATAGTAACTAAGTAACAAGAGTCATCATTAATAAAGTAAAGTTAGGTTTATTTTTTGGTGGATACGCAGTGGAGATTATTTAAAGAACGGGGCACTATTAATAGTAACTAAGTAACAAGAATCATCAATAAAGTAAAGTTAGGTTTATTTTTTGGTGGATACGCAGTGGAGATTATTTAAAGAACGAGGCATTATAGTAACTAAGTAACAAGAATCATCATTAATAAAGTAAAGTTAAGTTTTTTTTTGGTGGATACGCGGATACGCAGTGGAGATTATTTAAAGAATGAGGCATTATAGTAACTAAGTAACAAGAATCGTCAATAAAGTAAAGTTAGGTTTATTTTTTGGTGGATACGCAGTGGAGATTATTTAAAGAACGAGGCATTATAGTAACTAAGTAACAAGAATCGTCAATAAAGTAAAGTTAGGTTTATTTTTTGGTGGATACGCAGTGGAGATTATTTAAAGAACGAGGCATTATAGTAACTAACTAACAAGAATCATCATTAATAAAGTAAAGTTACATGTAGGTTTATTTTTTGGTGGATACGCAGATACGCAGTGGAGATTATTTAAAGAACGAGGCATTATAGTAACTAAGTAACAAGAATCATCATTAATAAAGTAAAGTTAGGTTTATTTTTTGGTGGATACGTGGATACGCAGTGGAGATTATTTAAAGAACGAGGCATTATAGTAACTAAGTAACAAGAATCGTCATTAACAAAGTAAAGTTAGGTTTATTTTTTGGTGGATACGCGGATACACAGTGGAGATTATTTAAAGAACGAGGCATTATAGTAACTAAGTAACAAGAATCGTCATTAACAAAGTAAAGTTAGGTTTATTTTTTTGTGGATACGCGGATACGCAGTGGAGATTATTTAAAGAACGAGGCATTATAGTAACTAAGTAACAAGAATCATCATTAATAAAGTAAAGTTAGGTTTATTTTTTGGTGGATACGCGGATACGCAGTGGAGATTATTTGAGGAACGAGGCATTATAGTAACTAAGTAACAAGAATCATCATTAATAAAGTAATGTTAGGTTTATTTTTTGGTGGATACGCAGTGGAGATTATTTAAAGAATGAGGCATTATAGTAACTAAGTAACAAGAATCGTCAATAAAGTAAAGTTAGGTTTATTTTTTGGTGGATACGCGGATACGCAGTGGAGATTATTTAAAGAACGAGGCATTATAGTAACTAAGTAACAAGAATTGTCATTAATAAAGTAAAGTTGGGTTTATTTTTTGGTGGATACGCGGATACGCAGTGGAGATTATTAAAGGAACGAGGCATTATAGTAACTAAGTAACAAGAATCATCATTAATAAAGTAAAGTTAGGTTTATTTTTTGGTGGATACGTGGATACGCAGTGGAGATTATTTAAAGAACGAGGCATTATAGTAACTAAGTAACAAGAATCATCATTAATAAAGTAAAGTTAGGTTTATTTTTTGGTGGATACGTGGATACGCAGTGGAGATTATTTAAAGAACGAGGCATTATAGTAACTAAGTAACAAGAATCATCATTAATAATGTAAAGTTAGGTTTATTTTTTGGTGGATACGTGGATACGCAGTGGAGATTATTTAAAGAACGAGGCATTATAGTAACTAAGTAACAAGAATCATCATTAATAAAGTAAAGTTAGGTTTATTTTTTGGTGGATACGCAGTGGAGATTATTTAAAGAACGAGGCATTATAGTAACTAAGTAACAAGAATCGTCAATAAAGTAAAGTTAGGTTTATTTTTTGGTGGATACGCAGTGGAGATTATTTAAAGAACGAGGCATTATAGTAACTAACTAACAAGAATCATCATTAATAAAGTAAAGTTAGGTTTATTTTTTGGTGGATACGCGGATACGCAGTGGAGATTATTTAAAGAACGAGGCATTATAGTAACTAAGTAACAAGAGTCATCATTAATTAAATAAAGTTAGGTTTATTTTTTGGTGGATATGCGGATACACAGTGGAGATTATTTAAAGAACGAGGCATTATAGTAACTAAGTAACAAGAATCATCATTAATAAAGTAAAGTTAGGTTTATTTTTTGGTGGATACGCGGATACGCAGTGGAGATTATTTAAAGAACGAGGCATTATAGTAACTAAGTAACAAGAATCATCATTAATAAAGTAAAGTTAGGTTTATTTTTTGGTGGATACGCAGATACGCAGTGGAGATTATTTAAAGAACGAGGCATTATAGTAACTAAGTAACAAGAGTCATCATTAATAAAGCAAAGTTAGGTTTATTTTTTGGTGGATACGTGGATACGCAGTGGAGATTATTTAAAGAACGAGGCATTATAGTAACTAAGTAACAAGAATCATCAATAAAGTAAAGTTAGGTTTATTTTTTGGTGGATACGCAGTGGAGATTATTTGAGGAACGAGGCATTATAATAACTAAGTAACAAGAATCATCATTAATAAAGTAAAGTTAAGTTTATTTTTTGGTGGATACGCGGATACGCAGTGGAGATTATTTAAAGAATGAGGCATTATAGTAACAAAGTAACAAGAATCGTCAATAAAGTAAAGTTAGGTTTATTTTTTGGTGGATACGCAGTGTAGATTATTTAAAGAACGAGGCATTATAGTAACTAAGTAACAAGAATCATCATTAATAAAGTAAAGTTAAGTTTATTTTTTCGTGGATACGCGGATACGCAGTGGAGATTATTTAAAGAATGAGGCATTATAGTAACTAAGTAACAAGAATCGTCAATAAAGTAAAGTTAGGTTTATTTTTTGGTGGATACGCAGTGGAGATTATTTAAAGAACGAGGCATTATAGTAACTAAGTAACAAGAATCATCAATAAAGTGAAGTTAGGTTTATTTTTTGGTGGATACGCAGTGGAGATTATTTAAAGAACGAGGCATTATAGTAACTAAGTAACAAGAATCATCATTAATAAAGTAAAGTTAGGTTTATTTTTTGGTGGATACGCGGATACGCAGTGGAGATTATTTAAAGAACGAGGCATTATAGTAACTAAGTAACAAGAATCATCATTAATAAAGTAAAGTTAGGTTTATTTTTTGGTGGATACGCAGATACGCAGTGGAGATTATTTAAAGAACGAGGCATTATAGTAGCTAAGTAACAAGAGTCATCATTAATTAAATAAAGTTAGGTTTATTTTTTGCTGGATACGCGGATACACAGTGGAGATTATTTAAAGAACGAGGCATTATAGTAACTAAGTAACAAGAATCATCATTAATAAAGTAAAGTTAGGTTTATTTTTTGGTGGATACGCGGATACACAGTGGAGATTATTTAAAGAACGAGGCATTATAGTAACTAAGTAACAAGAATCATCATTAATAAAGTAAAGTTAGGTTTATTTTTTGGTGGATACGCGGATACGCAGTGGAGATTATTTAAAGAACGAGGCATTATAGTAACTAAGTTACAAGAATCATCATTAATAAAGTAAAGTTAGGTTTATTTTTTGGTGGATACGCAGTGGAGATTATTTAAAGAACGAGGCATTATAGTAACTAAGTAACAAGAGTCATCATTAATTAAATAAAGTTAGGTTTATTTTTTGGTGGATACGCGGATACACAGTGGAGATTATTTAAAGAACGAGGCATTATAATAACTAAGTAACAAGAATCATCATTAATAAAGTAAAGTTAGGTTTATTTTTTGGTGGATACGCGGATACACAGTGGAGATTATTTAAAGAACGAGGCATTATAGTAACTAAGTAACAAGAATCGTCAATAAAGTAAAGTTAGGTTTATTTTTTGGTGGATACGCGGATATGCAGTGGAGATTATTTAAAGAACGAGGCATTATAGTAACTAAGTAACAAGAATCATCATTAATAAAGTAAAGTTAGGTTTATTTTTTGGTGGATACGCAGTGGAGATTATTTAAAGAACGAGGCATTATAGTAACTAAGTAACAAGAATCATCATTAATAAAGTAAAGTTAGGTTTATTTTTTGGTGGATACGCAGATACGCAGTGGAGATTATTTAAAGAACGAGGCATTATAGTAACTAAGTAACAAGAGTCATCATTAATAAAGTAAAGTTAGGTTTATTTTTTGGTGGATACGCGGATATGCAGTGGAGATTATTTAAAGAACGAGGCATTATAGTAACTAAGTAACAAGAATCATCATTAATAAAGTAAAGTTAGGTTTATTTTTTGGTGGATACGCAGATACGCAGTGGAGATTATTTAAAGAACGAGGCATTATAGTAACTAAGTAACAAGAGTCATCATTAATAAAGTAAAGTTAGGTTTATTTTTTGGTGGATACGCGGATACGCAGTGGAGATTATTTAAAGAATGAGGCATTATAGTAACAAAGTAACAAGAATCGTCAATAAAGTAAAGTTAGGTTTATTTTTTGGTGGATACGCAGTGTAGATTATTTAAAGAACGAGGCATTATAGTAACTAAGTAACAAGAATCATCATTAATAAAGTAAAGTTAAGTTTATTTTTTCGTGGATACGCGGATACGCAGTGGAGATTATTTAAAGAATGAGGCATTATAGTAACTAAGTAACAAGAATCGTCAATAAAGTAAAGTTAGGTTTATTTTTTGGTGGATACGCAGTGGAGATTATTTAAAGAACGAGGCATTATAGTAACTAAGTAACAAGAATCATCAATAAAGTGAAGTTAGGTTTATTTTTTGGTGGATACGCAGTGGAGATTATTTAAAGAACGAGGCATTATAGTAACTAAGTAACAAGAATCATCATTAATAAAGTAAAGTTAGGTTTATTTTTTGGTGGATACGCGGATACGCCGTGGAGATTATTTAAAGAACGAGGCATTATAGTAACAAGAATCATCATTAATAAAGTAAAGTTAGGTTTATTTTTTGGTGGATACGCAGATACGCAGTGGAGATTATTTAAAGAACGAGGCATTATAGTAGCTAAGTAACAAGAGTCATCATTAATTAAATAAAGTTAGGTTTATTTTTTGCTGGATACGCGGATACACAGTGGAGATTATTTAAAGAACGAGGCATTATAGTAACTAAGTAACAAGAATCATCATTAATAAAGTAAAGTTAGGTTTATTTTTTGGTGGATACGCGGATACACAGTGGAGATTATTTAAAGAACGAGGCATTATAGTAACTAAGTAACAAGAATCATCATTAATAAAGTAAAGTTAGGTTTATTTTTTGGTGGATACGCGGATACACAGTGGAGATTATTTAAAGAACGAGGCATTATAGTAACTAAGTAACAAGAGTCATCATTAATTAAATAAAGTTAGGTTTATTTTTTGGTGGATACGCAGTGGAGATTATTTAAAGAACGAGGCATTATAGTAACTAAGTAACAAGAATCATCATTAATAAAGTAAAGTTAGGTTTATTTTTTGGTGGATACGCGGATACGCAGTGGAGATTATTTAAAGAACGAGGCATTATAGTAACTAAGTAACAAGAATTGTCAATAAAGTAAAGTTAGGTTTATTTTTTGGTGGATACGCGGATATGCAGTGGAGATTATTTAAAGAACGAGGCATTATAGTAACTAAGTAACAAGAATCATCATTAATAAAGTAAAGTTAGGTTTATTTTTTGGTGGATACGCGGATACGCAGTGGAGATTATTTAAAGAACAAGGCATTATAGTAACTAAGTAACAAGAATCATCATTAATAAAGTAAAGTTAGGTTTATTTTTTGGTGGATACGCAGTGGAGATTATTTAAAGAACGAGGCATTATAGTAACTAAGTAACAAGAATAGTCAATAAAGTAAAGTTAGGTTTATTTTTTGGTGGATACAGTGGCACTCAAAAGTTTTGTAACACCCGCGTGATGTGTTTACACGCACAATACACACACTTTACAAGTACGTGTAGTACATCTGCGTGTAGTACAGTCAAACTACACGAAGCTTCGCACTACACGCAACCTTGCACTACACGCAGTTCAGTTGCATGTAGTTACACTCACACGCAGTTTGCATGTAGTTGACTGCACGTGAAAAATGCAGTTCGCTCATTGACAATTGCGTATCATCAGTATAATTTTGAAAGGTTATCTCTTTGGGCTACATGATACAATATAAATTTTACATGCCAAGATGACTATAGGTTGTATCTACAGTATCTCACAAAGTGTTTTGGGCAAAGAATAGCTTGCGCTTGTTTTGATTTGTCGCTTTGTCCTCAGTCGCTTAACTACACGAAGTTTGCGTGTAGTCATGAAAAATATAAGTACAGTAGTTCGCTCCTTGACAATTGCCTATCATCAGTATAATTTTGGGCTACATGATACAATATATTAGCAGAGTCCTATCAGCCGCAGTCAGCAGAGTTCTGTACTATCGTTCGATGAATTGCAACAACTTAAGAGAATATCCAGATCAAAACAAAACTTTGCTGTGAACTGTTTACAGCGTCTCTTCTGAAGTGAATTAGAAGGCAGAAATCTAATCCTGCTAAACATAAACATTAAGTATTTCTAAGAACCAGTTTATTTGTGACCAGATGGCAGTTTTCATTATTCTTATATAAATCAATGATTTCCACGCTGACTGTTTCAAACGTAGCATTCAATACTGAATCAAACGCGCGGGTTACAAGTGTTTGAAAGTTAAACTAAATCGAAAGCAATAAAAATTCAGCACTGACGCTAAATCATTACAAGGTTGACAGGCAAATTAAATTCGACAATTGCTATCTAATTCGGATTCATTCAAACGTCGAATTCTTGCAAATGTTAGTTTTGACGGCAGCTTTCGCATTTCAGTGGCGTCAGGCTAATTCAATTGCGTTTCACACAGTAGAAATTTGACAAACAACTGTTCGGGTTTGACTCAAGATTCTCATGTGGAGAATCATCTCAAATTGATTGCTGCAATCGCCACGAACGCTCAAAAATAAACTATCATATGAAAACCACGATCGCTACAATCGCTATAGTCGTGATCGCTACGATCGCCGAGGCAGAAAATGTTCTATCTCGGCGATCGGGCATGCATGCATTGATCATATGATCGCTGCGATCGCTGAGGGTTTTTTGAGCGATCATAGCGATCATATGGAAACTAGGCTTATGATTTTGCCAAATATTTCGGTGAAATATTACCATACTACGCAAAACTACGTGTAGTTATGTATTGATCATACACAAAGTTTTGTGTAGTTATACACGGAGCTTTGCGTGTAGTTATACACGAAGCTTTGCGTGTAGTTATTATACACAAAGCTTTGCGTGTAGTTATTATACACGAAGCATTGCGTGTAGTGCGTGTATGTATGTTGCGTGTACACGCACACTACACGCATTTCAGTCCACGAAGGTGTTAACATCTTCGTTCACCTTGTACTTACCCATTCGGTTGGTTAGGTGCAAGCTGTAGACCGAGGGGGCCTGGGAGCGCACTGTGGTATTTGGATTCAGGTTAAGATCCGAGGCGGTGATATCTTGAACTGACCACCCCACTCGGGATAGCTTGCACCTATCACACCAATGTAAATTGGTGGAAAAAGAACTTACCATTTGCACCATTGAATGGAGGGACCAGACGAGTGGTGTGTAAAGGAAGAAGACAAAAAAAGAAAATTTTCCGAGCAACAGAATGTACGTCTTGATTGCTTGTCGTACGTATGACTAATGATGTGCCATCGAGCCGTACCAGTCTCCCAATAACCACCCCCGACCTACGTCTGCACCAATATAACGAACGACGCGCGGTTACCTAGCTGTTAACCTTGGTTATTGCATAACCCCACTTAACATCTTCGTTCACCTTGTACTTACCCATTTGGTTGGTTAGGTGCAAGCTGTAGACCGAGGGGGCCTGGGAGCGCACTGTGGTATTTGGATTCGGGTTAAGATCCGAGGCGGTGATATCTTGAACTGACCACCAAAAGTGATGCCCTGGCATCACCCATCCAAATACCAAGAAGCCGAGACTCTGACTAAATGACCTAATTCACAATGAACATCTGGAGCTATGGTTACTCACGCTGAGTAAACACTGATTGACTGGTTAACAAAGTTCACGTTGAACCTGTTACTATTGTTACTCACGACGAGTAAACACTGATTGATTGGTTAATAAAGTTCACGTTGAACCTGTTACTGTTGTTACTCACGATGAGTAAACGCTGATTGATTGGTTAACAAAGTTCACGTTGAACCTGTTACTGTTGTTACTCACGATGAGTAAACACTGATTGATTGGTTAACAAAGTTCACGTTGAACATGTTACTGTTGTTACTCACGATGAGTAAACACTGATTGATTGGTTAACAAAGTTCACGTTGAACCTGTTACTGTTGTTACTCCCAATGAGTAAACACTGATTGACTGGTTAACAAAGTTCACGTTGAACCTGTTACTATTGTTACTCACGATGAGTAAACACTGATTGATTGGTTAACAAAGTTCACGTTGAACCTGTTACTATTGTTACTCACGATGAGTAAACACTGATTGATTGGTTAACAAAGTTCGCGTTGAACCTGTTACTATTGTTACTCACAATGAGTAAACACTGATTGATTGGTTAACAAAGTTCACGTTGAACCTGTTACTGTTGTTACTCACAATGAGTAAACACTGATTGATTGGTCAACAAAGTTCACGTTGAACCTGTTACTGTTGTTACTCACGATGAGTAAACACTGATTGATTGGTTAACAAAGTTCACGTTGAACATGTTACTGTTGTTACTCACGATGAGTAAACACTGATTGATTGGTTAACAAAGTTCACGTTGAACCTGTTACTGTTGTTACTCCCAATGAGTAAACACTGATTGACTGGTTAACAAAGTTCACGTTGAACCTGTTACTATTGTTACTCACGATGAGTAAACACTGATTGATTGGTTAACAAAGTTCACGTTGAACCTGTTACTATTGTTACTCACGATGAGTAAACACTGATTGATTGGTTAACAAAGTTCGCGTTGAACCTGTTACTATTGTTACTCACAATGAGTAAACACTGATTGATTGGTTAACAAAGTTCACGTTGAACCTGTTACTGTTGTTACTCACAATGAGTAAACACTGATTGATTGGTCAACAAAGTTCACGTTGAACCTGTTACTGTTGTTACTCACAATGAGTAAATACTGATTGATTGGTCAACAAAGTTCACGTTGAACCTGTTACTGTTGTTACTCACGATGAGTAAACGCTGATTGATTGGTTAACAAAGTTCACGTTGAACCTGTTACTATTGTTACTCACAATGAGTAAACACTGATTGATTGGTTAACAAAGTTCACGTTGAACCTGTTACTGTTGTTACTCACAATGAGTAAATACTGATTGATTGGTTAACAAAGTTCACGTTGAACCTGTTACTGTTGTTACTCACAATGAGTAAACACTGATTGATTGGTTGACAAAGTTCACGTTGAACCTGTTACTGTTGTTACTCACAATGAGTAAACACTGATTGATTGGTCAACAAAGTTCACGTTGAACCTGTTACTGTTGTTACTCACGATGAGTAAACACTGATTGATTGGTTAACAAAGTTCACGTTGAACCTGTTACTGTTGTTACTCACAATGAGTAAATACTGATTGATTGGTTAACAAAGTTCACGTTGAACCTGTTACTATTGTTACTCACGATGAGTAAATACTGATTGATTGGTTAACAAAGTTCACGTTGAACATGTTTCTATTGTTACTCACGATGAGTAAACACTGATTGATTGGTTAACAAAGCTCACGTTTAACATGTTACTATTGTTACTCACGATGAGTAAACACTGATTGATTGGTTAACAAAGTTCACGTTGAACATGTTACTATTGTTACTCACGATGAGTCAACACTGATTGATTGGTTACCAAAAGTTCACGTTGAACATGTTACTATTGTTACTCACGATGAGTAAATACTGATTGATTGGTTAACAAAGTTCACGTTGAACATGTTACTATTGTTACTCACGATGAGTAAATACTGATTGATTGGTTAACAAAGCTCACGTTGAACATGTTACTATTGTTACTCAGGATGAGTAAACGCTGATTGATTGGTTAACAAAGTTCACGTTGAACCTGTTACTATTGTTACTCAGGATGAGTAAATACTGATTGATTGGTTAACAAAGTTCACGTTGAACCTGTTACTGTTGTTACTCACGATGAGTAAATACTGATTGATTGGTTAACAAAGTTCACGTTGAACATGTTACTATTGTTACTCACGATGAGTAAATACTGATTGATTGGTTAACAAAGTTCACGTTGAACCTGTTACTATTGTTACTCACGATGAGTAAATACTGATTGATTGGTTAACAAAGCTCACGTTGAACCTGTTACTATTGTTACTCACAATGAGTAAATACTGATTGATTGGTTAACAAAGCTCACGTTGAACCTGTTACTATTGTTACTCACGATGAGTAAATACTGATTGATTGGTTAAGAGAGTTCACAATGAACATATAGAGCTACTGTTACTCACAATGAGTAAACACTGATTGCATGACTGGTTAAAGTTCGCAATGAACATAGCGAGCTACTGTTACTCAGGATGAGTAAACACTGATTCATTGGTTAACAAAGTTCACAATGAACGTATGGAGCTACTGTTACTCACAATGAGTAACCACTGATTGATTGGTTAACAAAATTCACACTAAACACGTATAGAGCTACTGTTACCCACAATGAGTATAGCTTGACCAGTGACTGATATTAGCGACGTTCACGAAGAACCCACGGCGCCGGATTTTTTTTTTGTTTTTTTTTGTTTTTTTGGTTTTTTTTTAATAGTACTCATGTACATGTGCAATGAGTATAGCTTGACCAGTACGTAACTGATATTAACGACGTTCACCTAGAACGCGCGGTGCCGCTGTTACTTCTGAGTATAGCTTGGTACTAATCGTATTCATAAGCTTACAATTGATACAAATCCAGTGGTGACTGACTAACCGGACGTAAGCGAAAGATTGTTTGTGAAACGAGTCTGTACTGATTCTGATATGCACAACGGGGTGCGATTGGCCAAGGGCGCTAGGTGAAAACTTCCTACAATTTGAAAGGAGATGCCTCTGCTAATCTGTTAAGCTTACCAGGAATGTGAGCGGCGGAAACACGAAAATTAAACTTTTCTCTAATGAGATAAAGTTCTCGAACCAAATACATAATATTATCGTCTTTGGACGGCCCTGAGCGTGTGATTTGAAAGACACTCTGATTATCGCAATTGAACTGGACTCGGCCGTTTGCCCATGAAGACCCCCACATGTGAGAGGCTAACACGATTGGATAGAGTTCCTTATAGGCCCATGCCCCGGGGCAGCTGTGATGAAAGCCAGGCCTTGTAGAGCCATTCACCGTTGTCAACGGCACCGTAGCCGAGGTTGCCTAGCGAGATGAAGGTCCGGGAGATAGACGCCCATTCTGGGACATCGAATAGAATAGAATAGAATAGAATAAAACTTTATTTCACGAGGGAAAAGACGTATTAACCAAAAAGGTTATCTAACATACGGCCCTCAAAATATAACAATAATTACAAAATGATATACTAAACAGAATACATTATATATACATACAGGGAAAAAATAATACTATAGTTAGGTAGAAATACATTTACAATTCAATAGAAATTTACAGTTTAAGCAAAACAAATCTTCTAGATGGTCAATACAAGTAAGTTTATCAAGAAAGTAATAAAGGAGTTTGTTTTTAGTGGTAGTTATTCTTAATATTATAGGGATATCAGTAGTACTTGCTGATGACATGGCGAGTTGCTTATATTTATTATCTAATGAGTTAAAAAGAATCGAAGCACTGTAGAGAAATGTGCGCTTACCAAAATCAGTACGTGGGTAAGGCAGCTTAAGATCGTATAAACAGGCTCTAGTACGAGCATGTTGTTTATTGGCAGATAAAAAATTAAACATAAGTTTAAAGGAAGTTGGAGCATCAGGGTTAAGTAATATATTGAATAGTAGAAGAAGCTTCCTTAATTTAATTAGATCAAAAACTGGAATCCATTTAAGCTTGGAGAAAAGAAGAACAGAAGAGGTGGAATAGTCGGCTTCTAAAATAATACGAGCTGCACGCTTTTGAAGACGAAGAATTCGGAGCAGAATTGATTTAGAACAATTACCCCAGGTAACAGAGCAGTAAATAATATTAGCATGGATGCAAGAGTTATAAAAACGAAGAGCACATTCTTGAGTTAAAAAAGGTTTAATCCTACGCAGCAATGCTAGCCTACTATTGACAAGAGAACATAAGCTGTCAATGTGACTGGCCCAAGTTAAATGGCTGTCTAAATTGACACCAAGTATTTTAGCATGCTGGACTTGTTCGATTTCTTTGTTGTCTAATTTGACCAAAAGAGATTGATCCGAGATAAACCTTAACTTCTGAGAAGAATGTATGAGCATAGCTTTGGTCTTTGATGTGTTTACTACCATCCTGTTTTGCTTGGCCCAAGCTGAGAGATCATTAGTGACAAGATTAAGATTTAGATGTAATTCACTAACAGAAGAACCCTTAGTTAGTATAGTGGTGTCGTCTGCAAACATTGTAGAATTTGAATGTGATAGTTGAGATGGAAGATCGTTAATAAATAGCAGAAAAAGAAGAGGCCCGAGGATGCTTCCTTGAGGAACGCCAACTGTAATAGGAACCATATCAGACAATGTACCCTTAAACGAAGTGCGTTGGTACCGGTCGCTAAGATAAGAAGTAAACCAATTTAATGCCATGGAAGAAGAGCCATACATGCCGTTCCGAATCGGCAGAAATCGAACCACCATTTCAAGTCAAGACGACGAACTTCATTGGTTTATTTTTATCTTATCGGAGTGGAATCCAATCCGGAAACCTTCACCGAGACCGGTAACGAGGTAATGTACTTTGGCGCGATCCGGGTGTGGAGCTAATTGCGATTCAAAATGATCGACGTTTAAATGAAATTGGTCAGCTAAATGTTGATGCCCCCGGGCTCGTCACGAAAGCCACGTTTGTTTAGACGGGAAGAAGGCCTCACTGTAGGTTGCGACATGGCAGTATGGAAATTATAAGGTCGCTCCAATCTTGAAGATTACTCGCGGCAGTTTCGCGACGAAACGCAAGATCATAATTCAGCCATAACATACCCCCAAAACATTTGGCAGTGCCATGTATGCCATAAAAGATCGCGTGCTCCATTGGAACAGTAGTAAGCTGTCACGATTGCAGTGTAGCTGTTAAAGCCAGCATTCTACCCAAGAGAGAATGTCTAGCAGCGCGTCTTGATTTCTGCGGGAAGAGGATTTGGGACAATTGTCGTGCCTTCGATCGTGAAGGTCGTAGCCTCTTAGTGTGGCTCTTCTAACTTTTCGGGCATGAGTTCTGCCAGGTCGACGAACAGAGGCGACATGATTTGTTTGAGCGCGGCCAGGACCCAAAATGAACGCATTTTGCGCGCGTATTCTCTTGTAGAAGAGTTGCGCTTACCTTAAAAGAGGATCAGGCGCAGTACGAGTACCAGTACAGTAGTTGGAATATTAAAGACGGAGTGAAAAAACATACCTTGGTTCTGGCGGCGAAAATCTGAGCCAGCGCCTACCTGTGCTCCGCAGCTTGCTAGAGGTGCCGAATTGAACCCTACCATCGGATAAAAAAAGTCTTGTGCGTAGCTGGTTTGGCAAGAAAAAAGAAAATTTTCCGAGCAACAGAATGTACGTCTGATTGCTTGTCGTACGTATGACTAATGATGTGCCACCGAGCCGTACCAGTCTCCCAATAACCACCCCCGACCTACGTCTGCACCAATATAACGAACGACGCGCGGTTACCTAGCTGTTAACCTTGGTTATTGCATAACCCCACTAAACCTTGCCTTGTCATTCTAAATATAGCTATATGTACGTAGGGTACTTTACAACTGCGGCATATAATCTTACATTGCTTAAGGGGGATAAGGATTAAGTTGATTACACGTAAGCGCGACAGCACGTTTGTTCAGAATCACAAGGTCAAATATACGACCTTGATGAATTGCGCTACATTGCGTTTAACGTCGAAGCCGCAGATCGTTTAATATTTTCGTGCATATTAAAACAGTAATATATAGTAATATCATTACGAGTCAACTTGCTTCTCCCTTGAAGGCTTCACTACGTAACATCATTACCCCCCCCCCCCCCCTCAACAAGTTTCTCCCCGGATTTAAACTTTTCACAGGAATGGCCTGGAAGACCATTGGGGGGGGGCGGTCGCCCCCCCTTGGCTACGCCACTGGCTATAGTCGTGATCGCTACGATCGCCGAGGCAGAAAATGTTCTATCTCGGCGATCGGGCATGCATGCATTGATCATATGATCGCTGCGATCGCTGAGGTTTTTTTGAGCGATCATATGGAAACTAGGCTTATGATTTTGCCAAATATTTCGGTGAAATATTACCATACTACGCAAAACTACGTGTAGTTATGTATTGATCATACACAAAGTTTTGTGTAGTTATACACGGAGCTTTGCGTGTAGTTATACACGAAGCTTTGCGTGTAGTTATTATACACAAAGCTTTGCGTGTAGTTATTATACACGAAGCTTTGCGTGTAGTGCGTGTATGTATGTTGCGTGTACACGCACACTACACGCATTTCAGTCCACGAAGGTGTTACAAAACATTTGAGCACCACTGTACGTGGATACGCAGTGGAGATTACCCGCTTCAGTCTAACCGCTTTTTGTGCTGTTTCAACTCCATTGTGAATGGAGTTTGAAATCATTTTGGAAGTAAATTAATAGAATAGAGCGTGGTGATTGGTTGTATCATACGGCACTACTGTACAGATTTACTTTAATTATTTTTACAAAAAAAACAAAAAAAAAAAACCAACAAAAAACACGCAAAGGAACAAAGGGAAGGGTTGTGCAAGTACAGATCGTAAGAGCGGTGGAACAGAAAGAAACTAATAGGCTGGGACTCTGCAATGACTATGGCTAAAATATTTGGAAGAAAAACAGGTTTTCGTAACAGGCCACAATCATACCAGCGCGGGAACCGTGTCTGCTTGGGCCATGTCTGTTATCATATAGGGACGCCAATCTGCCTGGGCCGAAGCATATTCTAAATAATCTCTTCAGCCATGTATGCTGTCATCGATCGCCAAGGAGAAAGCACTGCAAAGCGCGCGCAGGGAAAAATTCTTTAAAATTTTGAAGCGGTACTGCGCCGCCCCGCATCGTGCCTTGAATGGCGAATGTTTTGTCAAACGACAGACGTCGGGTTACATTGCGTATGTTTCTTATCGATTTCTTAAGAATGTGTCTTGTGCTTTCAGGGTGCTTTTAGTTTTAGATAATTTCGATTAGCATGTCTTACGATCGATCGTCTAAGTGATGTTCCTTCGCCGGGTTTCGGGGTATGTATAAGGTGACTAAGGTATCACGGTAGCCGCAGCATAACGAATTAAAGTTGGGTTTGAACTGCTGGGCATTTTGAGAAACAGATTATGTTTGGTTGGTTGCATTTGGGCCCGTAGCCGTGGCCGGAAATATTGGATGGTATGACAATGGACCTCGAATGGGACGATCATGCGTTTAAGTGTTTAGTGCCAGAAACTAACGCGTTCGTTTAGAGTATTGAAATATATCGAAGGTTTCGAACAGTTGTGTGATTGCCTCCTTATTTAAATAATAATATACTATTCTTTGTATCATATTTATCGTCGACTGACCGAGACTGGAGTGGCTGTCGACAAGTATTAAGCGGGCCGAGTCATTTGACCGCGATAATAAGTTATTCTCGAGTTCTAGTAAGGAAGGGAAATCCCAAACCTCAAACGATGTAAAGACACAAGTACATATGCTAGGGACGGGAAAGCAAGGAGCATACTCGCAAATACTTTACACTGATGCGGGCCATGTGGTTGCATACCAGAGCCTTAAATTGTAATAGCTTGCTCGAGAATGATGGTTGTGGCGGTCGAGGACAAGGCGTCGAGGACAAGGCGATTGGATTTCATTAAGCCGGTGGACCAAGCCAGATGGTGAACTACTTACTGAATGACTGTGTAGTTTTGGTGTAGTCCGTAACGTACTGGCAATGCATCCGTGGTCGATTTTATAAATTGGTGAATTTCCCGCTCCTCTGTCCCGTGTCGATTATGTCGTTTCGTTATTTCTACTGACTGACTAGCAAAGGTTGATTGCAATTGAACTACTAAGGTGGGGTTAAAGCTTTTTATAGTTGCAAAAATGGCCTTTGTACTTTGAATTGAAATACTTGGTTGATCATGCAGTTGAGCTCGTGATAGTCTCAGGTGATTGGGTTAGGGATAAGTGTTCTATCATTTTGGTGCGTGTAAAGCACGCTTTTACCGAAAATGGAAGTAACCTTCACTGGTCTTGGTGTTCCTTTGTAGAGAAGTGTGAGAGATAGATAGACTGCTGGAATTTGTGTTATTCAGCTATTATTAGATCAGAATTAACCTACCAAAAACCTGGCTTATGTCTTATTTTGACGCACGTTTCTTAATCCTTGATCGGTTATGCCAAACATAGTTTACGTTTGGACATTAACCTTAATTTATTCAAGCATAAATTATTATTATGTACATGTAGGTTGTCCAAAAAAGAGGGAAGGACACTTCGCTATTTCCTCTGCATATGGGGGGAGTATATTAGCCAAGCAATGATTTATTGCCAAATCCTGATTGTTACATACACAATCGTGACTTTGAGCTATTAAAACAAGCTAATTAATATTTTATTGTCTCCCTGGCTGAATATTTCTGAGCATTGTACAACTAAAGCAGTTTGAGTCGGTTCATATATAGGTCAGCTGTATTTCATGAAAAGTTTCAGGATGAATAGGAACAATGCCAAGCTAGCAATCACAGCAGCTGTCATTGTTGATAGCACTTGTTGTAAATAGCCAATCTCTTTCCCAGAGCCCACGTTCCCCACCCGGGAAACGAGAGACTCTGGGATTATCCATTTCAAATCACAGGATTCTTGTTATTCTGGTTGAGGTACGCATGCGTAAATATCCGAGCAGAATCTGAATAGTATATGTTCTCCTTGTTTGAATTTTCCCCAAACACATCAACGGTGTTGCTGGCGAAGCTCGAATTGCAGCATCTGCACACATACGGCAAAGATATCGATCGTGGCAATGTCTTCACTGGAGTCTTGTCGTCCAACATCTATGTTATTTTGGTTTTGTTAATTCTACTTCTGGTCACTTCAGACCAACTCATGCTCACTATTCAGCCAATAACGTAATTATTTGAAATGGATTATCCCAGAGTCTCTCGTTTTGTGGTTGATAAGTAATTCTGTCCAATTCTCTTGGTAACATTGTTGGCTTGTACAGATGGTCACTGCACAAACAATTCTGATTTATAGGAATGATCACAGCTACTGTATGTGGAACAGGTGGTATCTTGAAGTTGAGGGATACCAGAAAGAATTTAAAACTTTTCCACAAGGATAATTAAGAGATCCAGATATATAGATAGATAGATAGATAGATAACTTTATTTCAGTGTCAAAGAATACATAGCTGACTATATGTCTACTAATTGGGTACACTATTTAGATACAAGTATATTAAAATTAAATAAATATCTATATAAAGAAATCTAAAATAACAACTAACAAAAAAATAAATAAATAAAAGAAATATACATATGTATGGGATTTAACTTATTAAAAATATATGTAATAATAATAATGCAGAACATAATATGCAGTTCTATCCAGCCAGTAAGTCTTGTAAAATTGCATACAGCCCACAACATTGATGTTATTATAAGTACACTGTACATTACCCTAAAATAGTATAAAAAGTGTATTCATTAGTTGAGTAAACAAGCCTTATTTTAGTTTGCAGTCTTGAAATAAGCATAATAAAATGGTGTGTTTGACATGATGAGCATTAATAGACATGTGTTGCTTCACAATTAGAAAAAGTCTAAGTTCTTATTTTTCTTTCCTTTACAGTTTTAAAAGCTTGAAGCCAATATCTTCCTGATCAAAGGAATTAGTACATGTATGGACATCTTGCAGTTGATAAAACAGTGCAGGTCTGTTGTTTCTATACGATGAACAGTATTTAGTAATATCATAATATTTCAAAGCCAAGTGCTTACGTTAATAACCATTTTTTTGGTCTTAAGCTTAATACAAGCGAAAGCCCTTCATCAGATAGTTTCTTTCTCATATTTTCCTCCAACAATTAGGGCCTTCACTCGAAATGTTAGAATTCTACATTCCCTATTTCAGCAGTATTACCAGTGCCATATCCAGAGATTGTTTGGGCACACTGGTCAATGATGATATTCGAGCACTGAAGGCACGAGAACTCTAAGCGGGTCCAGGCATGCCCCCCCTGGAAAATTTTGAAATGTAAAGTCTCGGAAATGCATTTCCTGCATTCTGAGATGTGATTTTTAACATTCTGAGGGGTGATTTTTAAATTCTTGTATGGTTTTTTAAAAACCCTCAGATTGTAGTACACAGTTTATATTTTTTGGGCACCTAGTGCCGACGTTTGACTGGTGGCATCGCAAGTCATCGTAGTTTGGGTGCCCAAACCAGTGTACAAGCGTCTCAAATACTCAACCATAACATATTTAAAAGAGAAACAGTTGATTAATTGATATACTCTAATAATTTACCATGTTGTACATGTACTATACTCACAATGCGCAGCTGCTCACTGAAGTGTATTTGTTAACATTTAATAACCATAGTCATCAAAGTTGAGCTGACTAAGTATAGGTTAGTCACCGAGAAGGAGGTAACTAACTTTAGCTTAGTTATACTGATTTGTCATTATTTAACCAAATAATACTATTCTAGACATAGTTTTAGAGATGAGCCGATCGCTAAAAAGTTCTGATAGCTGATTCGATTAATCGGTGGCCAATCAAAACACAAAACACATCGGCCGATTAGTCGGCCAAAGGCGATATTAATTTCGTGTCGTTGCCAGTTAATTACACAAGACGTTGCTGAGGAATTTATTCACTGACATTCGTACTTTGCTATTACTTTTCTGTCGCTTGACTCCGGGTTTTGCTGATTTGCGTGAAAATATTGAGCCAAATTCTTTTTTCATGCAAGATGTTACCAGCTTCACTGAATATTGCCGAGTTTTTTTTCCGGTATTGAGAAATAAATTAATCGCTCTATGTTGGTAAATAGTGACGTGATGTGCGAGTTACTGAAGAAGAAACGAGAAGACAGCGCTGATTTCTAGTATTTTTGTTTTACTGCCAAACTGGATGTTCATTTCCCTGGAATATTGCAATTCGCAGGTTGCTCAAAACTTCCACTTAAAATGTTGAATTTCACATAATGTGATGTTCAAGTTTAACTTGATTATATCAACTTTGACTAGATCATCACCTTTGACTAGATCATCACATTTGACTAGATCAAACTCATTAATAATTCTTAAGATGAAAACAAATCAGTACCGAGATGGTCATACTATCTTCTTGCTGCCCCAAGAAAAATTAGAAGTGTCGCAGATCTGGTTCAAGCGCTATTCGCATTTAAAACGAGACGCCCAAACTGTCAATTACATTGCGCCGAAAATAGAAATCTTTATTAATTGTAGTTGCCGACATTCGCGGGAAACTTTCGACGGCTTCCCTTAGTTTTAACCAGCTTTCCTATATATCAAAATGAAGCTCATTCTATCTTCTTGCTGGCCCTAGACAAATTAGAAGTGTCCCAGATCTGGTTCAAGAGTTATTCGCATTTAAAACGAGACGCCCAAACTGTCAATTACATTGCGCCGGAAATATAAATCTTTATTAATTGTAGTTGCCGACATTGGGCGGGAAATTTCGATGGCTTTCTTTAGTTTTAACCAGCTTTCCTATAAATCAAAATGAAGCTCATTCTATCTTCTTCCTGGCCCTAAAAAAATTAGAAGTGTCCCACATCTGGTTCAAGAGTTATTCGCATTTAAAACGAGACACCCAAACTGTCAATTACATTGCGCCGGAAATAGAAATCTTTATTAATTGTAGTTGCCGACATTGGGCGGGAAATTTCGACGGCTTCCCTTACTTTTAACCAGCTTTCCTATATATCAAAATGAAGCTCATTCTATCTTCTTGCTGGCCCAAGAAACATTGGAAGTGTCCCAGATCTGGTTCAAGAGTTATTCGCATTTGAAACGGGACTCCCAAACTGTCAATTACATTGCGCTGGAAATAGAAATCTTTATTAATTGTAGTTGCCGACATTGGGGGGGGGGGGGGGGGGGGGAATTTCGACGGCTTCCCTTACTTTTAACCAGCTTTCCTATATATCAAAATGAAGCTCATTCTATCTTCTTGCTGGCCCAAGAAACATTGGAAGTGTCCCACATCTGGTTCAAGAGTTATTCGCATTTAAAACGAGACGCCCAAACTGTCAATTACATTGCGCCGGAAATAGAAATCTTTATTAATTGTAGTTGCCGACATTGGGGGGGGGGGGGGGGGAATTTCGACGGCTTCCCTTACTTTTAACCAGCTTTCCTATATATCAAAATGAAGCTCATTCTATCTTCTTGCCGGCCCAAGAAAAATTAGAAGTGTCCCACATCTGGTTCAAGAGTTATTCGCATTTAAAACGAGACGCCCAAACTGTCAATTACATTGCGCCGGAAATAGAAATCTTTATTAATTGTAGTTGCCGACATTGGGGGGTGGGGGAGGTTAATTTCGATGGCTTCCCTTACTTTTAACCAGCTTTCCTATATATCGAAATGAAGCTCATTCTATATTCTTGCTGGCCCAAGAAACATTGGAAGTGTCCCAGATCTGGTTGTAGAGTTATTCGCATTTGAAACGGGACTCCCAAACTGTCAATTACATTGCGCTGGAAATAGAAATCTTTATTAATTGTAGTTGTCGACATTGGGGGGGAAATTTCGACGGCTTCCCTTAGTTTTAACCAGCTTTCCTATATATCAAAATGAAGCTCATTCTATCTTCTTGCCGGCCCAAGAAAAATTAGAAGTGTCCCACATCTGGTTCAAGAGTTATTCGCATTTAAAACGAGACGCCCAAACTGTCAATTACATTGCGCCGGAAATAGAAATCTTTATTAATTGTAGTTGCCGACATTGGGGGGTGGGGGAGGTTAATTTCGATGGCTTCCCTTACTTTTAACCAGCTTTCCTATATATCGAAATGAAGCTCATTCTATATTCTTGCTGGCCCAAGAAACATTGGAAGTGTCCCAGATCTGGTTGTAGAGTTATTCGCATTTGAAACGGGACTCCCAAACTGTCAATTACATTGCGCTGGAAATAGAAATCTTTATTAATTGTAGTTGCCGACATTGGGGGGGGGGGGGGGGAAATTTCGACGGCTTCCCTTAGTTTTAATCAGCTTTCCTATATATCAAAATGAAGCTCATTCTATCTTCTTGCTGGCCCAAGAAACATTGGAAGTGTCCCAGATCTGGTTCAACAGTTATTCGCATTTGAAACGGGACTCCCAAACTGTCAATTACATTGCGCTGGAAATAGAAATCTTTATTAATTGTAGTTGTCGACATTGGGGGGGAAATTTCGACGGCTTCCCTTAGTTTTAACCAGCTTTCCTATATATCAAAATGAAGCTCATTCTATCTTCTTGCCGGCCCAAGAAAAATTAGAAGTGTCCCACATCTGGTTCAAGAGTTATTCGCATTTAAAACGAGACGCCCAAACTGTCAATTACATTGCGCCGGAAATAGAAATCTTTATTAATTGTAGTTGCCGACATTGGGGGGGGGGGAGGTTAATTTCGATGGCTTCCCTTACTTTTAACCAGCTTTCCTATATATCGAAATGAAGCTCATTCTATATTCTTGCTGGCCCAAGAAACATTGGAAGTGTCCCAGATCTGGTTGTAGAGTTATTCGCATTTGAAACGGGACTCCCAAACTGTCAATTACATTGCGCCGGAAAATAGAAATCTTTATTAATTGTAGTTGCCAACATTGGGGGGGGGGGGGAATTGCGACGGCTTCCCTTAGTTTTAACCACCTTTCCTATATATCAAAATGAAGCTCATTCTATCTTCTTGCTGGCCCAAGAAACATTGGAAGTGTCCCAGATCTGGTTCAAGAGTTATTCGCATTTGAAACGGGACTCCCAAACTGTCAATTACATTGCGCTGGAAATAGAAATCTTTATTAATTGTAGTTGCCGACATTGGGGGGGGGAGGTTAATTTCGATGGCTTCCCTTACCTTTAACCAGCTTTCCTATATATCGAAATGAAGCTCATTCTATATTCTTGCTGGCCCAAGAAACATTGGAAGTGTCCCAGATCTGGTTCTAGAGTTATTCGCATTTGAAACGGGACTCCCAAACTGTCAATTACATTGCGCTGGAAATAGAAATCTTTATTAATTGTAGTTGCCGACATTGGGGGGGAAATTTCGACGGCTTCCCTTAGTTTTAACCAGCTTTCCTATATATCGAAATGAAGCTCATTCTATATTCTTGCTGGCCCAAGAAACATTGGAGGTGTCCCAGATCTGGTTCTAGAGTTATTCGCATTTGAAACGGGACTCCCAAACTGTCAATTACATTGCGCTGGAAATAGAAATCTTTATTAATTGTAGTTGCCGACATTGGGGGGGAAATTTCGACGGCTTCCCTTAGTTTTAACCAGCTTTCCTATATATCGAAATGAAGCTCATTCTATATTCTTGCTGGCCCAAGAAACATTGGAGGTGTCCCAGATCTGGTTCTAGAGTTATTCGCATTTGAAACGGGACTCCCAAACTGTCAATTACATTGCGCCGGAAAATAAAAATCTTTATTAATTGTAGTTGCCGACATTGGGGGGGAAATTTCGACGGCTTCCCTTACTTTTAACCAGATTTCCTATATATCGCAATGAAGCTTATTCTATCTTCTTTACCGGCCCAAGAAAAATTAGAAGTGTCCCACATCTGGTTCAAGAGTTATTCGCATTTAAAACGAGACGCCCAAACTGTCAATTACATTGCGCCGGAAATAGAAATCTTTATTAATTGTAGTTGCCGACATTGGGGGGGGGGGAGGTTAATTTCGATGGCTTCCCTTACTTTTAACCAGCTTTCCTATATATCGAAATGAAGCTCATTCTATATTCTTGCTTGCCCAAGAAACATTGGAAGTGACCCAGATCTGGTTGTAGAGTTATTCGCATTTGAAACGGGACTCCCAAACTGTCAATTACATTGCGCCGGAAAATAGAAATCTTTATTAATTGTAGTTGCCGACATTCGGGGGAAACTTTCGACGGCTTCCCTTAGTTTTAACCAGCTTTCCTATATATCAAAATGAAGCTCATTCTATCTTCTTGCTGGCCCAAGAAAAATTAGAAGTGTCGCAGATCTGGTTCAAGAATTATTCGCATTTAAAACGAGACGCCCAAACTGTCAATTACATTGCGCTGGAAATAGAAATATTTATTAATTGTAGTTGCCGACATTGGGGGGGGGGGGGGCGTTAATTTCGATGGCTTCCCTTACTTTTAACCAGCTTTCCTATATATCGAAATGAAGCTCATTCTATATTCTTGCTGGCCCAAGAAACATTGGAAGTGTCCCAGATCTGGTTCTAGAGTTATTCGCATTTAAAACGAGACGCCCAAACTGTCAATTACTTTGCGCCAGAAATAGAAATCTTTATTAATTGTAGTTGCCGACTTTGGGCGGCGGCGGCGGGGGGGATTTCGACGACTTCCCTTAGTTTTAACCAGCTTTCCTATATATCAAAATGAAGCTCATTCTATCTTCTTGCTGGCCCAAGAAACATTGGAAGTGTCCCAGATCTGGTTCAAGAGTTATTCGCATTTAAAACGAGACGCCCAAACTGTCAATTACTTTGCGCCAGAAATAGAAATCTTTATTAATTGTAGTTGCCGACATTGGGGGGGGGGGGAGGTAATTTCGATCGCTTCCCTTACTTTTAACCAACTTTCCTATATATCAAAATGAAGCTCATTCTATCTTCTTGCTGGCCCAAGAAACATTGGAAGTGTCCCAGATCTGGTTCAAGAGTTATTCGCATTTAAAACGAGACGCCCAAACTGTCAATTACATTGCGCCGGAAATAGAAATCTTTATTAATTGTAGTTGCCGACATTGGGGGGAAACTTTCGACGGCTTCCCTTAGTTTTAACCAGCTTTCCTATATATCAAAATGAAGCTCATTATATCGTCTTACTGGCCGAAGAAAAATTAGAAGTGTCCCAGATCTGGTTCAAGAGTTATTCGCATTTAAAACGAGACGCCCAAACTGTCAATTACATTGCGCCGGAAATAGAAATCTTTATTAATTGTAGTTGCCGACATTGGGGGGGGGGGGGGGGGGGGAATTTCGATGGCTTCCCTTACCTTTAACCAGCTTTCCTATATATCGAAATGAAGCTCATTCTATATTCTTGCTGGCCCAAGAAACATTGGAAGTGTCCCAGATCTGGTTCAAGAATTATTCGCATTTAAAACGAGACGCCCAAACTGTCAATTACTTTGCGCCAGAAATAGAAATCTTTATTAATTGTAGTTGCCGACATTGGGGGGGGGGGGGGGGGGGGGGTAATTTCGATCGCTTCCCTTACTTTTAACCAACTTTCCTATATATCAAAATGAAGCTCATTCTATCTTCTTGCTGGCCCAAGAAACATTGGAAGTGTCCCAGATCTGGTTCAAGAGTTATTCGCATTTAAAACGAGACGCCCAAACTGTCAATTACATCGCGCCGGAAATAGAAATCTTTATTAATTGTAGTTGCCGACATTGGGGGGAAACTTTCGACGGCTTCCCTTAGTTTTAACCAGCTTTCCTATATATCAAAATGAAGCTCATTATATCGTCTTGCTGGCCGAAGAAAAATTAGAAGTGTCCCAGATCTGGTTCAAGAGTTATTCGCATTTAAAACGAGACGCCCAAACTGTCAATTACATTGCGCCGGAAATAGAAATCTTTATTAATTGTAGTTGCCGACATTGGGGGGGGGGGGTAATTTCGATGGCTTCCCTTACCTTTAACCAACTTTCCTATATATCAAAATGAAGCTCATTCTATCTTCTTGCTGGCCCAAGAAACATTGGAAGTATCCCAGATCTGGTTCAAGAGTTATTCGCATTTAAAACGAGACGCCCAAACTGTCAATTACATTGCGCCGGAAATAGAAATCTTTATTAATTGTAGTTGCCGACATTGGGGGTAATATGGTATTGGTTGTGGTGGTATTGGTGGTGGTGGTGTTGATGGTGGTGGTATTGTTGTTGCTGTAGTTGGTCGTGTTGCTGTAGTTGGTGGTGGTTGTCTTGTTGCATTTTTTGTACTTTTTCTAAACATTTAAATGTTTGTTTTTTGAAAAAAATATTCCATGTGAGCTGATGAAGAATACATCTTCCTACAGATTGAAAACAGGAATAATCAGGTACGAATGAATGATTGGAATAGTGAATGATTGACTGAATAGGTGAATGATGATTGAACAATTGATTGATTGAATGGATGATTGAGTGAATGAAATAACGAATTGAGTGAATGATTGATTGAATGAATTAATTATTCATGACTAGGAATGGCTGAAACTTCTTGCTTTGGGAACAAGAAGAATTTTTTAAAAGTTTTTACAAAGACAGAAATCTCTTCAATGAACAAGGTATATATATGTGAAGTATTATGTCATACTTCTAGTCACCAAGTAGTGAATAATTGGATGGATGATTGAGTAAATAAATGAGTGAATTGGTGGGAAAATGAATATATAGGAAAAATGAATAAATAAAAAAAATAAAAGAAGAAAGAAAGTTTTAAAAAGAAAGTTTTAAATGATTGATTGGATGAATGATTGATTGACTGAATAGATGAAGATGATTGAATGAATTATTCTTGAGTAGGAATGGCTGAAGCTTGTCATTTGGGAACAAGCACAGCTGAAGCAGAGGCTGAGTTTTTTTAAACTTTTTACAAGACAACAAAGAAATCTCTTCCAACGAACAAGGTAACTATATGTGCAGTAGTCATCTCAAAGTCAATAATTGGATGGATGATTGAGTGAATGAAGGAGTGAGATTGATGGGAAAATGAATAAATAAAAAATGAATAATTGGATGGATGGATGATTGAGTGAATAAATCAATGAATTGATTGAATTGAGGTAAACTTTGAGAGAAACATACATTAATTTTTGCAGAAGAAACAAGCCTTGGAATTGAACAACCCAAATTTCTATTAGCTGCTATTGATATAATAGTGTATAGAATGGACCTATTTTCAATATAGTGAACTGTTTCTTTCTTAGTTTAATGACATGTGTAAATTTTGTCATAATAATACTGGTGTAATAAAGATTTTCGGTGTTTAAAATTATTGTTATTATATGCATGACAAAATTACTACATTCTGATTGGTTGAGAGGAGTACAATTATTTTATTAATTATATATCCTTGTGGCCCATCAGGCCCAAATGCTGCAATTTCATTGGTTTAGAGGAGTGTGATTTGAGCATTAATCGCACTCTTGCTAGCTGTAATTGCACGCCTGCTTCAGCCAATGGAAATCAAGCTAGCTAACAAAATTGTCCAATCACCGTTTGGCACCTAAGCTGCAGGATTTTCCGGGATTTTTCAAAAAATTAAAAAATGGAGGATTTTAAAGAGTATTGGCAATACAAATTAAGTTTGTCTCGTTTGAAAGAACTCGTCAAATGGTATAGGAAGACCTTTTACAATTTTTCCGTATCTGTTTTGGTTTTGGAAATATTTCGACCAAAGACAGCGTGCTGTCCACCATCTTGGAATTATTTTAGATACGCATGTGACATAAGCAGGGTGAAGTGAAATTTTTATCTTGCCCACCTTATGACATTATGAGCTAGAAACTCGATTTTGTTGCGCTATTTCCATTTTAAATTGACCCACAACATTTAAAAAGCCTTCCGTGGAAATTTGGGCACCCACGGAGTGGTTGTGACGTCACCAATTTCTAGCCAATATTACAACAAGATGGCGGACAGCACGCTATCTAATTTGGTCGAAATATTTCCAAAACCAAAACAGATACGGAAAAATTGTAAAAGGTCGTCTTATACCATTTGACGAGTTATTTCAAATGAGACAAACTTAATTTTTATTGCTCGTTTGAAAATACAGTATCATCCTCGTACCCAGGGTCCGGTGGCGGGGAAGCGGAGATAAGACCCTGGGTACGAGGATGATACAAGTAGTATAAGCTTTGTATATATAACTGAGTGTGTTTATAAATACATACGTATAAACACCTAAAACACGCTATAAACTAACGACAAACAGCACTAAATTACTCACATTTTTGGTTCTTGTCATTTTTTATCAATAACTTCCGGTTTTACCTCGCATATAATTGTATGAACTCCTCGTAAATTCACTTTATTATTAGAAAACTCCTCTCGTCCGAGTCCAGCGGCGAGGCCAGCATCAACTGAGTTTGGGGGGGGGGGGTCCACGAAGCGCGGAAGGCGAGAGACAACCATGAGGTAGCTCCCCCCCCCCCCTCCCCAACACATCGGATTTGGAAGAATTACAAAATTGGTCTTCCAGAAAAGAGGGGTGTCCGGACCCTCCCATCCCCCCCCCCCCCCCCCCCCCCCCCCCCCCCCCCCCCCCCCCCCCCCCCCCCCCCCCCGTGGCCTCGCCACTGTCCGAGTCTCCGTATAATAAAAGAAGTAAGTATGGCCGCCTGAAATTTTCATTTTTTGCGGGCCATGTTGAGATCTAGCTAGAACCCAAAAATTGGGCTACTATGAAGTATCTGCTGTCGAAAACAAAGAAGACAATTGTCAAGGGCATGATCTGATTTATACAGAAGGATATATAATTAATGGTAATAGAACGAATTGATACTTGTATTCGAATGGGTTAAATATCCGCATCCACACAAAATTTATAAATATATCTTGAGCTTCGTATCCGTGCAGTTTTTATCCGCCATACGCGCAGTTTTTACCTGCAAGCCTGCCCGTCCGCGCATTTTCCGATCCTTTGATCCGTGTTAAGGCTAGTTTCCACTCAGGAAAATCTTCCTCAGGACCGGAATGGACAGGAAAGTTTTCTTTGTCTTGTGAGCTCTCGGTCGGAACTAATGACTTTAACACAAAAGAAACTTTCCTGTCCGTTCCTATCCTGCGGACAATTTTCCTGAGTGGAAACTAGCCTTTACCCGCGCACTTAGCAAATTTTACAATCTGTTATTTCTGCATTAATTAATGGAAAGTTTTCACCTTTCCAACGACTTGTGGTACACTATGAACTAAAAATTCCATGTAAATATTTTGAAATGAGTACAGAGAACACCCAGAGTGAAAATGTTTCTTGTCAAGTAATGAAACAAGATGTTTTTAAAGGCGTGAGTGAGTACGAAGCGTACGTGTCGTAATTTTGTCATGCATATAATAAATGAGTAATCATGATTTTGCTCGTACAATTAAGGATTTACACTACTAGTACTCGTGATATTTGAAAATTATACCAAATTCCACTCGCCTAACGGCTCGTGCAATTTTGGCAAAATTTTCAAATATCACTTGTAGAGTAAATCGCTATCATATGATTACTTATTATATATATTATTTATTTATTTATTATTATTATTATTATTATAATATTATTAGTTGGGTTTTCTTGGGTCCGCTGTTCCTCCTCTATACTCGTGCCCAGTCCATCATCTTGCTTGGGGTAATTTCAAAAATGGCGGGCCACGAAGAAGCCATGTGTTTTCGAGCTTGTCCTTCAACGATCATTTTACAACGTAAGAACATTTTCCTTTCAGTTCAAAATATTTGGAAAAGGAAAATAGTTAACCTATTTCTCTTTTGTGTTATTATAGGCACGCCAGGCGCTGGGAACAATTCGTAAAGTGAGTTTTAATGTAGTGATGTAGCGAAGATATCAGCCATTGTCGGGTTTACAATCCCTTTGAATCTCGCTCGTATTTTGTCCATCCGTACTGCTGTGCAGGTTTTTAGTTTATGTTTTATGTTTTCTATAATATTAAACAGTTTGTGAGGTTTTGTACAATTTTAGGACAATTTTGTGTAAGAATTACTGAATTAATTCTTTCGGCGTTTCTTAGACGAGTTTAAGTGTTTTATGTTGATTTTTAATTTGAGCATCCTCGAGGGTTCCTGTATATTTAACTGGTATTAGTTTCGGGGTTTGGTCTGTTGTCAGTGTCCCTTAAACCAGAGGCAGAATGTGCAACAGCATTTAAATGTATATATAGAAGCCACCCTTCGAGGAGAGGGATTCTAAGATGATGATAGCTGGGCAGTTTTATTCTATTATTTTCTTTATTTGTTTATTTCATCATTTGTTTATTTATTTAATTCTTAAGTCTATTTTATTTATTTCATTATTTGAATGATCATTTTGTCAAAATTGTAGCAATCAAGATACTGTAGGTAGAAATCGTAATTTTGTTATAAAAGTTATTGCCCAGCCAATAAGTTCTAGGAAGGGGCAAAGGAGTGGCAGTTTTACACCGCAGAAAAGCCTAGAAATGGCGAGAATTACCCGAAAACATTGCCTTAGTAAGCTGAGGACCTTAGAAAATTACTAAATACAGTAACAAGAAAAAAGCTGAAAGAAAAACAAAATGGACTAAAAAGGCATTGCTAAAGTGGCAAGCCATGATATCGAACTCGGGCACTTCAACTCTTCAAGGACTGCACTATCCACTTCGCTCTCCATTATGTCGTTCACAGTATAATACACCAAACTGGAGGTTTTATAGCAGTGGATTAGGTAACTTGAATCAGACAAAACTAGATGATGTAATTTTTATTTCTATTGATATGTTCCTTCCTTCCACCTTTCCCTAATGTCCCTCCAGCAATAAGCAGTATACTAACAGTGAATAAATCAATAATTATAATAGATAAATTAAATTAAATAAATTGCCAGAGTTCGATATCGTGGCTTGCCACTTTAGCAATGCTTTTCTTTTTTTTTTGTGCTATGCTCATTCATGTATTTCTATTTTCTGGTAGTCCATTTTTGTTTTTTTTCTTGTTATTTTGTAAGGTCCTGTGCGTAACAAGACAATGTTTTCATGTAATTCTTGGCATTTCTAGGCTTTTCTGATGTGTAAAACTGCTGCTCCTTTAATTTGTGCTAAAATATATACGGTATTGCATATTTTGTAGGTGCATTGAAGCCTGTGTGGAAGTTGAGGGATCCTATGGGATAATCGTTGAGACTACTATATACTACCGTACAGCGTTGCTGGCAGCTGAGCAATCGGTGAGATTTTTTATGGCTGGTAGCCATGGACAAGTGTGGTAATCAGGTGGTATGTCTGATGGTTTTTTTAAAAAGTAGTGTACTAGAAACTAAATGATTGAAAGAAACATATATTTGTAGGACATTTTTATGCATGGTAAGGGGGGTTTTAAAGTAGATGTACGATGTGTGATAACAGTAATATATTATATATTTATGTGTGTTTTTATCTGATGGGATTTTTAAAGAGCAAAGGATAAGAATTTTAATGATTGAAAGAAACATACTACTGTATATATTTGTGCGATATTTTTATGTGACATGGTTTTTAAAAAGGGAAGGATAATTTAATGATTGAAAGAAACATATTCTATATTTGTGCAATATTTTTAGGTGACATCGTTTTTAAAGAGGGAAGGATAAGAATTTTAATGATTGAAAGAAATATATTATATATTTGTGCAATATTTTTATGTGACATCGTTTTTAAAGAGGGAAGGATGATTGAAAGAAAGATATATTTGTGCAATATTTTTACATGACATTGTTCTTAAAGAGGGAAGGATAATTTAATGATTGAAAGAAACATATTATATATTTGTGCAATATTTTTACGTGACATAGTTTTTAAAGAGGGAGGGATGATTGAAAGAAACATATTATATATTTGTGCAATATTTTTAGGTGACATCGTTTTTAAAGAGGGAAGGATAAGAATTTTAATGATTGAAAGATATATATTATGTATTTGTGCGATATTTTTCTGTGACATGGTTTTTATAGAGGAAGGATAATTTAATGATGGAAAGAAACATATATTTGTGCAATATTTTTACATGACATAGTTTTTAAAGAGGGAAGGATAATTTAATGATGGAAAGAAACATATACTTGTGCAATATTTTTACGTGACATAGTTTTTAAAGAGGGAGGGATGATTTAATGATTGAAAGAAACATATTATATATTTGTGCAATATTTTTACATGACATAGTTTTTAAAGAGGGAAGGATAATTTAATGATTGAAAGAAACATATTCTATATTTGTGCAATAGTTTTACATGACATCGTTTTTAAAGAGAGAAGGATAATTTAATGATTGAAAGAAACATATTATATATTTGTGCAATATTTTTATGTGACATTGTTTTTAAAGAGGGAAGGATAAGAATTTTAATGATTGAAAGATATATATTATGTATTTGTGCAATATTTTTACGTGACATCGCTTAAAGAGGGAAGGATAATTTAATGATTGAAAGAAACGTATTATATATTTGTGCAATATTTTTATGTGACATTGTTTTTAAAGAGGGAAGGATAAGAATTTTAATGATTGAAAGATATATATTATGTATTTGTGCAATATTTTTACGTGACATCGTTTTTAAAGAGGGAAGGATAAGAATTTTAATGATTGAAAGATATATATTATGTATTTGTGCAATATTTTTACGTGACATCGCTTAAAGAGGGAAGGATAATTTAATGATTGAAAGAAACATATATATTTGTGCAATAGTTTTACGTGACATGGTTTTTAAAGAGGGAAGGATAATTTAATGATTGAAAGAAACATATATTTGTGCAATATTTTTACATGACATAGTTTTTAAAGAGGGAAGGATAATTTAATGATTGAAAGAAACATTATATATTTGTGCAATATTTTTACATGACATAGTTTTTAAAGAGGGAAGGATAAGAATTTTAATGATTGAAAGAAACATATTATATATTTGTGCAATATTTTTATGTGACATTGTTTTTAAAGAGGGAAGGATAATTTAATGATTGAAAGAAACATATTATATATTTGTGCAATAGTTTTACGTGACATGGTTTTTAAAGAGGGAAGGATAATTTAATGATTGAAAGAAACATATATTTGTGCAATAGTTTTACGTGACATGGTTTTTAAAGAGGGAAGGATAATTTAATGATTGAAAGAAACGTATTATATATTTGTGCAATATTTTTACATGACATAGTTTTTAAAGAGGGAAGGATAATTTAATGATGGAAAGAAACATATACTTGTGCAATATTTTTACGTGACATAGTTTTTAAAGAGGGAGGGATGATTTAATGATTGAAAGAAACATATTATATATTTGTGCAATATTTTTACATGGCATAGTTTTTAAAGAGGGAAAGATAATTTAATGATTGAAAGAAACATATTCTGTATTTGTGCAATAGTGTTACATGACATTGTTTTTAAAGAGAGAAGGATAATTTAATGATTGAAAGAAACATATTTTATATTTGTGCAATATTTGTATGTGACATCGTTTTTAAAGAGGTAAGGATAAGAATTTTAATGATTGAAAGATATATATTATGTATTTGTGCAATATTTTTACGTGACATCGCTTAAAGAGGGAAGGATAATTTAATGATTGAAAGAAACATATTATATATTTGTGCAATATTTTTATGTGACATTGTTTTTAAAGAGGGAAGGATAAGAATTTTAATGATTGAAAGATATATATTATGTATTTGTGCAATATTTTTACGTGACATCGTTTTTAAAGAGGGAAGGATAAGAATTTTAATGATTGAAAGATATATATTATGTATTTGTGCAATATTTTTACGTGACATCGCTTAAAGAGGGAAGGATAATTTAATGATTGAAAGAAACATATATATTTGTGCAATAGTTTTACGTGACATGGTTTTTAAAGAGGGAAGGATAATTTAATGATTGAAAGAAACATATATTTGTGCAATATTTTTACATGACATAGTTTTTAAAGAGGGAAGGATAATTTAATGATTGAAAGAAACATTATATATTTGTGCAATATTTTTACATGACATAGTTTTTAAAGAGGGAAGGATGAGAATTTTAATGATTGAAAGAAACATATTATATATTTGTGCAATATTTTTATGTGACATTGTTTTTAAAGAGGGAAGGATAATTTAATGATTGAAAGAAACATATTATATATTTGTGCAATAGTTTTACGTGACATGGTTTTTAAAGAGGGAAGGATAATTTAATGATTGAAAGAAACATTATATATTTGTGCAATAGTTTTACGTGACATGGTTTTTAAAGAGGGAAGGATAATTTAATGATTGAAAGAAACATATTATATATTTGTGCAATATTTTTACATGACATAGTTTTTAAAGAGGGAAGGATAATTTAATGATTGAAAGAAACATTATATATGTGTGCAATATTTTTATGTGACATCGTTTTTAAAGAGGGAAAGATGATTGAAAGAAACATATATTTGTGGAATATTTTTACATGACATAGTTTTTAAAGAGGGAAGGATAATTTAATGATTGAAAGAAACATTATATATTTGTGCAATATTTTTACATGACATAGTTTTTAAAGAGGGAAGGATAAGAATTTTAATGATTGAAAGAAACATATTATATATTTGTGCAATATTTTTATGTGACATTGTTTTTAAAGAGGGAAGGATAATTTAATGATTGAAAGAAACATATTATATATTTGTGCAATAGTTTTACGTGACATGGTTTTTAAAGAGGGAAGGATAATTTAATGATTGAAAGAAACATTATATATTTGTGCAATAGTTTTACGTGACATGGTTTTTAAAGAGGGAAGGATAATTTAATGATTGAAAGAAACATATTCTATATTTGTGGAATATTTTTACGTGACATCGTTTTTTAAGAGGGAAGGATAATTTAATGATTGAAAAAAACATTATATATTTGTGCAATATTTTTATGTGACATCGTTTTTAAAGAGGGAAGGATAATTTAATGATGGAAAGAAACATATGTTATATTTGCGCAATATTTTTATGTGACAGGGTTTTTAAAGAGCAAAGGATAAGAATTTAGTGATTGAAAGAAACATATATATTTAGAGTGAAGGATAACATTTATTTTAATGATTTTTTATGTGTGACAGGTTTTTAAAATAGTCAAGGATAGCAATTTATAATGATTCAATGAAACATATATATTTGTGTGATATTTTTATGACTGTGTTACGGGGTTTTTAAAGGGCAAAGGATAACAATTTAATGATTAAAAGCATGAACATATACTTGTGTGAATTTTTTTATGTCATAGGGTTTTTAAAAAGCAATATCACAACTCAATAATTAAAAGAAACATGTTTATGTGTGTTTTTATCTGATGGGGTTTAAGAGATGGCTAACAATTTAATGATTGAAAGCAACATTATATATTGGTGTCATATTTTTTACCTGACAAGTTTTTTAAAGAGTGATGCTTAATGATTGAAAGCAACATACTGTGTGTGTTAACATTGTTAATGTATGATGGGGGTTTTAAAATCTATAAGGGCAAAAAGTATGGCAAGAACATTCAGCAGTGAACTAGCCATGGCAAAATATTTTTAGAACAGTAGTTACTTGGCTTCATTTGATTTGAATTAATTATTTAAGTGACTAACTAATTCGACAAATATTATTTATCATAAAAGCAGCTTGTGTATCAATGTCAAATATTTGAAAGGTATGTTGAATTGAATGTAATGTTGAAATACTGAAGTGAAAGTAAAAAATTTTGGATTAAGTATTCAAATTCATTTTGAAGTAACTTAATTTTTGTTTTGTTTCTGTTCTTAAAGGGTTGTTTGTATTCTACACGTATGACAATAGCTGAAAACTTGGCCTCAGGAATTATCTAAAAGGTAAATATCTTGAGGTGGGTCTCTGTGAAGATGTGACATTAAATGGATTTTTTGTTTAGTAGATTTTGTCAGGTGACTACTGGAAAGATAAGATTCCAAGTTAATAGCAGTGAATATATTGAGGTACAGTAGTGTATTCTAAATGTTTGTTGTGAATAATTCATATTTTAGTAGACTAGAGTTATTTAAAAAATGTATTAAAACAAGATTGAAGGAGGATTTGTAGCAATGTAATGTTTGTTACTTTTATAGTTTTCATTGGCCACTGGAATTACTGTATCTATAAGGTAAATATCTTGAGATGGGTTTCAGTTTAGATGTGACATTAAATTATGTTTCTTTATTTTGCAGATTTTGTCTGTGAGCAGTGGTGCTTAAAAAAGATGTAAAAGAATCGAACTGAAAGAGCTAAGACGCTTTGTTGGTAAAGTTGTGGAGTGTTTGAGCAAAGAGAAAGATGTTGGTGAATTGAAATGGTGTAACAAGATTTGGAAAAAAGTATGTACATTTCATTGTGAAGTGTTGTGCTTGTTAATGTCTTGCTGTCCTAGTGTTATTGTTAAAATTTCTTAACATTAGAAGATGTGAAGTAAGATTGCTGTTATAGAAACAAGAATAATTTTACAAGCACTATTTATCAAACCTATTTACCAACATTGCATATCATAAAAATTATTACTATAATTATTATATTTTACATCTACAGTGTAGCAGTTTTACCATAATGTTTGTGTATTAAAATCCCTCAAAGTCTTCCTCACTATCATTTGACTGACCAAAAAGTTCATGAAATTGTTCTGTAGTGGAGCAGTCATCAAAAGGGTCAGCCAAGGGAGCCTGTTAGATAAAATGAGATTACAAATGGAAGGTCTGAAGTAACATAATGATATGTTTGTTGGTTTTATAGTTTTTATCTGTCTACTGTTGGTGTTTGAGCTGTGTAAGCAAAGTTGAAGCAAAGTAATATACAAGCTAGCTTACAGCAATGAGGAACAGCTTGTGGAAGTTTGATGAAAGTGGGAAAAAGGTATGTATATACATTTATTATATGAACTAGTGTAGAAAAATAAGTTTGTGTTGTTGGTATTAGTTTGGCTCACTTGCTTATACATGTAAATTTTTTTAATATTTTAAGATTTACTGCATGTGTGTAGTACTATAACTTTTGTTTATTTTTTCACCAGCTTTTGATCAGAGAGAATTGCTGCTGTTTGAGTTGTCCAAAAATTTCAGAAGATGTTAGATCCCATTCACAATAAAGGACAGCTTGTAGGAGTTGGGAGAAGGTGCAAAAATATCCAGGTATTATATTACTGTACATTAATTGATGGGTGGGACAGAGTGGCTTGATTAGAGAATTAAGGTTTATTGGATAATTGGAGTTGTGCTGGGGCAGGTTGTTTTTACGTTCAGCTTGCTTTTCAATGTGGTGTGGCAGTTCATTGCTAAGTTTGAAATAATGTTTCTAAATTCAGAAGCTGATTACGAATCAAACTTTGTAATGAATTTCTAAATTTGGGAATGTAATTTGAAACTTGGCAATGAATGTCCAACCCAGTTGTTGAGAATTAAAAGTGAGTTGAAATTGACAATAATAGGAGGGTTTATTTCAGAGGGTTCATTGATTTTATAGTGACACAATGTTTATTTTTCAGTTATTGGATAAGCACAGTTAGTGCTTGAAATACATAAGAATGGGAAAGGAGGGAGTAAACAAGATTGGAAGAAGGTAAATGTCAACCTTTAATATTTAATGTATGTAATTGGAGAATTGTTGATATTGTTATTTAAAATTGTCACGCATGAAATTTGAAATTAGAGAATGTTGAAATGAAGAATAAATTACATGTATGCTTCCATTGATGTAATGTCATGAACCACCCTGGTTTTTTGAGACGGGTGGCTTAACACACAGAAGAAAGCTTATGTGATAATTGGAGTTGTAGTGAGGGTTAACTGATTTTATGGTAACACAATTATGTTTGCTTTTAGTTATTGGATAGGCACAGTTAGTGCTTGAAATACATAGGAATGGGAAGGAGGGAGTAAACAAGATTGGAAAGAGGTAAAAAAATTAATATTTAATGTATTGGAGAATTGTTAATATTCTTATTTAAAATTGTCACACATGAAGTTTGAAATAAGGAATGTTGAAATGCAGGATAAATCATGCTTTTATTGATGTAACGTGTCATGAACTATCCTGGTTTTTCGAGAGGAGTGGCTTAATAGAGAGGAAAGTTTATATGATTATTGGAGTACTAGGGAGGGGGTATATTAGAGAGAATTTATTTTAGGGGGTTAATTGACAACTGCTAGATATTCGTTAAATTTGGAGGTAGCCATAGCAATCGAGCTAAGCAATGAGCAAGCAATTGAGCAATCCTGGCCAAGAGGTCACCATGACAACTCTGCCAAGGCAGACCTCCTGGCATGTGTCACACTGAAAAAGTCAGAAGAATATAGCACATGTCTATATAAAAGGTTACTGACCTGAAAAAGGGGAGGTAGCATTGCTTAAAAATTATTATTGCTAGCGCACCAGGATTAAATGATAGGCATACATGAAGTAGTACCAGCAACAAGGAGCCATTGCTGGAGAAACTGATTGCAGTCACACTACATAGTCCTGGATTACAGTCGCAGTACATAGTCCTGAAACTGCGCAACGGAAATCTTTGTTACACGGTACAAACTTCCCAGTCTATTGTTGTCTTAAATAAAAGTTAACCTTGTTTGGGATACTCTATGTGGGATACTAATTTTCAAGGACTGGATACTGCTGAAAATTTAAAATCTCATGCCCTGGCAATTGGAGAATTGTTTATATTCTTATTTAAAATTGTCACACATGAAGTTTGAAATAAGAAATGTTGAAATGAAGGATAAATTCTGCTTCCATTGATGTAAGGTGTCGTGAACCATCCTGTTTTTTTTAGATGAGTGGCTTAACAGAGAGGAAAGCTTATATGGTAACACAATGTTTTTTTTATTTAGTAGATAAGCACAGCTAGTGCTTGAAATATGTATGAATGGGAAAGGAGGGAGTAAACAAGATTGGAAGAAGGTATTATCAACATTTAATATTTAGCATATGTAATAGTGTAATTGGAGAATTGTTAAAAAATTGTCGCACATCAGGGCATGAGATTTGCACCATGGTGACATGTAGTTTGAAATATGAGATATTATTGAAATGAAGGATAAATTATGCTACCATTGATGTACACCAGTATTTGTGCTTTATCAGTTATTTTGAAGCTTCATTAGTATGTTAGTACTTGCGCTTTATCAATTGTTTTCAAGCTTTGTTAGTACATTAGTAGTTGCGCTTTATCAATTGTTTTCAACCTTTGTTAGTACATTAGTACTTGCGCTTTATCAATTGTTTTCAAGCTTTGTTAGTATGTTAGTAGTTGCGCTTTATCAATTGTTTTCAAGCTTTGTTAGTACATTAGTACTTGCACTTTATCAATTGTTTTCAAGGTTTGTTAGTACTTGCACTTTATCAATTGTTTTCAAGCTTTGTTAGTACATTAGTAGTTGCGCTTTATCAATTGTTTTCAAGTTTTGTTAGTACATTAGTAGTTGCGCTTTATCAATTATTTTGAAGCTTCATTAGTATGTTAGTACTTGTGCTTTATCAATTATTTTGAAGCTTCATTAGTATATTAGTAGTTGCACTTTATCAATTATTTTCAAGCTTTGTTAGTATGTTAGTAGTTGCAATTTATCAATTATTTTGAAGCTTCATTAGTATGTTAGTACTTGCGCTTTATCAATTGTTTTCAAGCTTTGTTAGTACATTAGTGCTTGCACTTTATCAATTGTTTTCAAGCTTTGTTAGTATGTTAGTAGTTGCGCTTTATCAATTGTTTTCAAGCTTTGTTAGTACATTAGTACTTGTGCTTTATCAATTATTTTGAAGCTTCATTAGTATGTTAGTAGTTGCGCTTTATCAATTGTTTTCAAGCTTTGTTAGTACATTAGTACTTGCACTTTATCAATTGTTTTCAAGGTTTGTTAGTACTTGCACTTTATCAATTGTTTTCAAGCTTTGTTAGTACATTAGTAGTTGCGCTTTATCAATTGTTTTCAAGCGTTGTTAGTAGATTAGTACTTGCGCTTTATCAATTGTTTTCAAGCTTTGTTAGTAGATTCGTACTTGCGCTTTATCAATTGTTTTCAAGCTTTGTTAGTAGATTAGTACTTGCGCTTTATCAATTGTTTTCAAGCTTTGTTAGTAGATTCGTACTTGCGCTTTATCAATTGTTTTCAAGCTTTGTTAGTAGATTAGTACTTGCGCTTTATCAATTGTTTTCAAGCTTTGTTAGTAGATTCGTACTTGCGCTTTATCAATTGTTTTCAAGCTTTGTTAGTAGATTCGTACTTGCGCTTTATCAATTGTTTTCAAGCTTTGTTAATTAGTAGATTAGTACTTGCACTTTATCAATTGTTTTCAAGGTTTGTTAGTACTTGCACTTTATCAATTGTTTTCAAGCTTTGTTAGTACATTAGTAGTTGCGCTTTATCAATTGTTTTCAAGCTTTGTTAGTAGATTAGTACTTGCGCTTTATCAATTGTTTTCAAGCTTTGTTAGTAGATTCGTACTTGCGCTTTATCAATTGTTTTCAAGCTTTGTTAGTAGATTCGTACTTGCGCTTTATCAATTGTTTTCAAGCTTTGTTAATTAGTAGATTAGTACTTGCACTTTATCAATTGTTTTCAAGGTTTGTTAGTACGTTAGTACTTGCGTTTTATCAATTGTTTTTAAGCTCTGTTTAGTACACTCTGTTAAAGTGTCCGCAATTAGTGCAGCATGTGTGTGCTCTGCTATAAGATTTTGACACAGTAATAAAGTTATCATGATCAGTACTTGCACTTTATCAATTGTTTTTAAGCCGTGTTAGTACATCACTAATTAAGAAGTAATTAAGTCATTCCTGTTTGTGCAAAAGTTCTCTTTATTGTTTTAATGTGTTTATTAAAACACCAGATTATTTTAGTCATTAATCCTTTCAACCCTAGTGGCCTCCCAATGATGAGTAAAATCATCTGGTGTTAGCCAGAGTAAGATACTAAAAGGTCCGAATTCAGGGTTGAGAGGGTTGGAGAATTAGAACCCTCAGACATTCTAGGCAGTAATCTGTTAAGTAAAGGTAAATTGAAAAAGGATTCTCACTTGTTTATATCTCTTTATTTTTAAATTGTTACTGTTAGATATTGTATCTAAAGGACAAGTTGTACCTGTGGAGGATTAGTGGCAAAGTTAAAGTCAAAGTTATTATTTATGGATTTTGTGTTTAAAAACTGTGAGTTCTGTTTCATAGAATTTATTGCATGCATATGTAGATAAGCTAGATTGCAACTAGGTATAAAATTTTGTCAAATACTCAACTTTTGTCATTGGTCTTGTGCATATTTTCTGTGTTGAATGAAAGGATATTTACTTTGTACAAGACTTGAGTAGATGAGATTTTACACCTAATTGCAATGCAGGTTATTAAAAGGCTGGTTTGCGCACAGGAGAATTTTTATAAACACACAAATGGATGTGTTGTTTGTGTTGTGTCAGCTGTCGGTGCGAATTAAAGGCTTTAATGCAAACAGCATATCTATTCTTGTGATTATGAAAATTGTCTTGAGTGGGAGCCAGCCTTATATAGATGTAGGTGGGGGTCTCATGATGTTCCCTCTATTACTGCCATTGTGTCTTTGTTTGTTCTCCCCCTCATTACTGCCATTGTGTTTTTGTTTGTTCTCTCCCTCATTACTGGCATTGTGTCTTTGTTTGTTCTCTCGCTCATTACTGCCATTGTGTCTTTGTTCGTTCTCTCCCTCATTAATGCCATTATGTCTTTGTTCATTCTCTCCCTCATTACTGACATTGTGTCTTTGTTCGTTCTCTCCCTCATTACTGCCATTGTGTTTTTGTTCGTTCTCTCCCTCATTACTGACATTGTGTCTTTGTTCATTCTCTCCCTCATTAATGCCATTGTGTTTTTGTTCATTCTCTCCCTCATTAATGCCATTGTGTCTTTGTTCGTTCTCTCCCTCATTACTGACATTGTGTCTTTGTTCGTTCTCTCCCTCATTACTGCCATTGTGTCTTTGTTCATTCTCTCCCTCATTACTGCCATTGTGTTTTTGTTCATTCTCTCCCTCATTAATGCCATTGTGTTTTTGTTCGTTCTCTGCCTCATTAATGCATTGTGTCTTTGTTCGTTCTCTCCCTCGTTACTGCCATTGTGTATTTGTTCGTTCTCTCCCTCATTACTGCCATTGTGTCTTTGTTCGTTGTCTCCCTCATTAATGCATTGTGTCTTTGTTTGTTTTCTCCCTCATTAATGCATTGTGTCTTTGTTCCCTCTCCCCCTCATTACTGCCATTGTGTCTTTGTTCCTTCTCTCCCTCATTACTGCCATTGTGTCTTTGTTCCTTCTCTCCCTTTTCTTAATTATTACCATCATTGTTTTGGTGTGGTGTTTGTTTGTGAGATTCCTTAATATTACCATTGTTGTTTTGGTGAGGTCTTGCTATACGATTCTTTGTCTGTTTGAGATTTTTATTACTGCCATCTTGTTTCCAAAAATATTTGTCAGGTGAAGTAGTGTAGGGGTTTTGGCTACTTTAAATTGATGTTATCTTTTTGACATATAGAATATTGTTTTATTTCAATATTTTGTCACATTTTACTCTGATGTAGAGCTCTGTTCACAATGTCAGTATTCATTACTAATAATCTATGCAGTTTTATCTAAAAATATGTATATTATTGTATATAATTTATTATTTATAATATATTATGTGTATATAACATATATAGATGTAATATATATATATAAGTATAGTATATATACTATATAATATATTATATATTTATATATATGAAAAACTATATATGCTAGTGTAGTATATGTATACAATGTACAGTGTATTAACTATATACTTTTTAATACAAGCTGTATGCTATTGTATGTTATATATATATATATATATATATATATACATCTATTACATCTTACTATAAACAGTTATATATATTATGCGTAATATATATATATATATATATATATATGTTGAGTGTCACAACTGTCAGTTCACACGGGCCAATGTTCAGGCGCCTGAAGATCGCCCCGCGTGAAAGTATAGTTTAAGTGGGCTTACCTCAAAATGTTGAGTGTTGCAACTGTCAGTTTCACGCGGGGTGATCTTCAGTTGCGACACTCGACATTTTGAGGTAAGCCCACTTAAATTATACTATAGTCGCTCTACCTTTATGGTATTGAGCACTTTACGACATTCCGTGAAATATATATATTGTATGTATGTATTTGTGAAAGTGTATGTACGTGTGTAAATGTGTTGTCTATTATCAAAAGAGGTTTTTAGTCCAAAGTAACTTAATTACATGTAAATTAACTTAAAATTAAATCAATTAAAATTAAATTTTATTGTATGATGAGAAAGTTCTTTTGATAATATGGTCTATGTTGTGATATATTGTTGTTGAGCAAGGTCTTGTGAATACATATATATATATATATATATATATATATATATATATATATATATATATATATATATATGGTGATATGGTAATATATATATAGCGAGATGTAGGAATGAAATACTGACAATTTGAGTGGAGTGCTTTATAGTAGTGAAATGTGATATAATATTGAAAGTGTTTATGTGCTAAGTTATCTGACAAATATTTTTGTAATGAATTTTTCTCTTGTTGTTCTGTTGTTTGGCTGTGCTCTGGTTTACTTGTACAGTAGTTGTCTTCTCTTTTTCTCTTTTTTGTTTGTGTGTTGTGGCTTAGTTTATGTGTACTGGTGTTGTACTCTCTTTCTTTCATTTTTCCTGTAGATTGTGCCCTATCATGTACTAGTCCTTTTTTCTCTGGATTCTGTCCTAGTTTTACTTGTACTAGTTTACTTGTGTTTGTTTTTTGTTTGGATTCTGCTGTAGTTTAGTTGTGGTGGTGTTGTCTTTCTCACAGTGTCTCTGTCTCTGTTTTTTCTTTCGGTTTTTGCCTAGTTTACATATTTATTTCGTCTTTTTCTCTTTGTTCTTTCTCAGGGTTTTGCACTAGTTGTTTTGTAGATATTCTGTTTTTCTGCTCTTTTTTCTGTTTCTTTGTTGTGTTTGCTCCTTTTTTTTTTCTTGGGGTCTTTCACTAGTGTGTTTGTACATGGATTCTGCTCTGGTGGCCTGGCCTATTTTGTATCTATACTCATCCTGTGCTGTTTCTTTTGGGGTTTTTTCGTTGGATCCTGGTCAAGTTTAATTGTGGTTGTACTTGTGTTGTGTCTCTCTCTCTTCTCTCGTCTTTCTTTGGGTTCTACTGTAGTTTATTTGTACTTGTACTTGTTTTCCACTCTTTCTTTCTGTCTTGTCTTCCTGCGTCTTGTTGTAGTTTATTTGTATCTATCAATGGTTTTTTTCATTTTTTGTGATTTCGGATCAGTATGTGAAATGATGGAAAAAGCAATAAAGTTCACGGTTCTGAGGTCATGAAGTTTATTTGGTTCTGGTACGATCACAGTAGGGGTTCACAGAAATTCGATAACATCGTTCCATAAACCTGGATATTTCATTCAGAACGTTTTGGTTCTCTAAAATGTTACTCGTTAAAGTAATGCCCCTAGATCACTATGTATTGGTCCACTTATTCGACATCGGTTTTGTTCCAACTAGAAAAAGTATTTGGGTTGCGGTTGAATACTAATCTGATCACATATATACTGATGCAAAATCATGGAAACTGAAAAGTACTATTATTAGGTACGAGTAAACTAGGGCAGGATGGTAGGAGAGGAGAGAGAGAGAGAGAGCAGAAAGCAAGTATGTGTGGGAGTAAACTTAATTGGACAAGGATTGAGAGAGAAAAGAAAGAGAGGAAGCTATTGATAGAGGTTAATTGTTTTTTGTTTGTGGGTCTTGTCCTAATTTGGAGCTATTCTCGTCCTGTGCTGTTTCTTTTGGGAGTTTTTCATTGGGTGCTGGTCAAGTTTATTTGTGCTTGTACTTGTGTTGTGTCTCTCTCTCTTCTCTTGTCTTTCTTTGGGTTCTACTGTAGTTTATTTGTACTTGTACTTGTTTTCCACTCTTTCTTTCTGTCTTGTCTTCCTGCGTCTTGTTGTAGTTTATTTGTATCTATCAATGGTTTTTTTCATTTTTTGTGATTTCGGATCAGTATGTGAAATGATGGAAAAAGCAATAAAGTTCACGGTTCTGAGGTCATGAAGTTTATTTGGTTCTGGTACGATCACAGTAGGGGTTCACAGAAATTCGATAACATCGTTCCATAAACCTGGATATTTCATTCAGAACGTTTTGGTTCTCTAAAATGTTACTCGTTAAAGTAATGCCCCTAGATCACTATGTATTGGTCCACTTATTCGACATCGGTTTTGTTCCAACTAGAAAAAGTATTTGGGTTGCGGTTGAATACTAATCTGATCACATATATACTGATGCAAAATCATGGAAACTGAAAAGTACTATTATTAGGTACGAGTAAACTAGGGCAGGATGGTAGGAGAGGAGAGAGAGAGAGAGGAGAAAGCAAGTATGTGTGGGAGTAAACTTAATTGGACAAGGATTGAGAGAGAAAAGAAAGAGAGGAAGCTATTGATAGAGGTTAATTGTTTTTTGTTTGTGGGTCTTGTCCTAATTTGGAGCTATTCTTGTATTCTGCTCTTTTTTTCTGTTTTATTTCTTCTTTCTCTGGGTAGTTTATTTGTAGTCGCGCTCAGCTTTTCTTTTTGGGTCCTGCTGTAGTTTACTTGTAGCTGGAATTATCAGCCCCTTTCTTGTGTGTATTAATTACCATGTTGTTTGTGTAACCCAGCCGTTGTCTGGATTGTATTAATTACCATTGTCTTGTGTAATCCGGGAGTTGTCTGGACTGAATTAATTCTCATGTTCTTGTGTAACTAGGCGCCTGTCTGGACTGTATTAATTACCATTCTCTTGTGTAATCCAGCCCTTGTGTGGACTGAATTAATTGTCATGTTCTTGTGTAATCATGTTGTTGTGTAAGCTGGTCTTGTTTTTTCTTTTGGTTTTTGGCTAGTTTACTTGTACACATATTCATTTTGTCTTTTTCTCTTTGTTCTTTCTCAGGGTTTTGCACTAGTTGTTTTGTAGATATTCTGGGTTTCTTCTCGGTGTTTTTGCTCTTTCTCTTTTCTTGGGGTCTTTCACTAGTGTGTTTGTACATGTCTTGTGCTGTGTCTTTGGATTGTGCTGTGGGGGCCTGGCCTATTTTGTATCTATACTCGTCCTGTGCTGTTTCTTTTTGGGGGTTTTCATTGCGTCCTGGGCAACGATTTTGTTGTGTCTCTCTCTCTTCTTTCTTTGGGTTCTACTGTAGTTTATTTGTACTTGTTTTCCACTCTTTCTTTCTGTCTTGTCTTAATTACGATTGTCTTGTGTAACCCGGCCTCTTTCTTGTCTGTCTTAGTTACGTTTGTGTTGTGTAACATGGCCCCTTGTCTTGTCTGTATTAATTACCATTGTCTTCTTTAACCTGGCCCCTTGTCTTGTCTGTATTAATTACCATTATCTTGTCTGTATTGATTACCATTGTCTTGTTTAACCCGGCCTCTTGTTTTGTCTGTATTAATTACCATTGTCTTGTGCAACCCGGCCGCTTCTCTTGTCTGTATTAGTTACCATTGTCTTGTCTGTATTAGTTACCATTGTCTTGTTCAACCCGGCCCCTTGTCTTGTCTGTATTAATTACCATTGTCTTGTTTAACCCGGCCCCTTGTCTTGTCTGTATTAATTACCATTGCCTTGTCTGTATTGATTACCATTGTCTTCTTTAACCCGGTCCCTTGTCTTGTCTGTATTAATTACCATTGTCTTGTTTAACCCGGCCCCTTGTCTTGTCTGTATTAATTACCATTGCATTGTCTGTATTGATTACCATTGTCTTCTTTAACCCGGTCCCTTGTCTTGTCTGTATTAATTACCATTGTCTTGTTTAACCTGGCCCCTTGTCTTGTCTGTATTAATTACCATTGTCTTGTTTAACCCGGCTCCTTGTCTTGTCTGTATTAATTAGCATTGTCTTGTTTAACCCGGCCCCTTGTCTTGTCTGTATTAATTACCATTGTCTTGTCTGTATTAATTACCATTGTCTTGTCCAACCCGGCCCCTTGTCTTGTTTGTATTAGTTACCATTGTCTTGTTCAACTCGGCCCCTTGTCTTGTCTGTATTAACTAGGATTGTTTTGTCTGTATTAATTACCATTGTCTTGTTTAACTGGGCTCCTTGTCTTGTCTGTATTAATTACCATTGTCTTGTTTAACCCGGCCCCTTGTCTTGTCTGTATTAATTACCATTGTCTTGTCTGTATTGATTACCATTGTCTTGTTTAACCCAGCCCCTTGTCTTGTCTGTATTAATTACCATTGTCTTGTGCAACCCGGCCCCTTCTGTTGTCTGTATTAGTTACCATTCTCTTGTGCAACCCGGCCCCTTATCTTGTCTGTATTAGTTACCATTGTCTTGTTTGTATTAGTTACCATTGTCTTGTCTGTATTCGTTACCATAGTCTTGTGCAACCCGGCCCCTTGTCTTGTCTGTATTAATTACCATTGTCTTGTTTAACCCGGCCCCTTGTCTTGTCTGTATTATAATTACGATTGTCTTGTCTGTATTAATTACCATTGTCTTGTGCAACCCGGTTCCTTGTCTTGTCTGTATTAATTACCATTGTCTTGTGTAACCCGGCCCCTTGTCTTGTCTGTATTAGTTACCATTGTCTTGTTCAACCCGGCCCCTTGTCTTGTCTGTATTAATTAGCATTGTCTTGTTTAACCCGGCCCCTTGTCTTGTCTGTATTAATTACCATTGCCTTGTCTGTATTGATTACCATTGTCTTCTTTAACCCGGTCCCTTGTCTTGTCTGTATTAATTACCATTGTCTTGTTTAACCCGGCCCCTTGTCTTGTCTGTATTAATTACCATTGCCTTGTCTGTATTGATTACCATTGTCTTCTTTAACCCGGTCCCTTGTCTTGTCTGTATTAATTACCATTGTCTTGTTTAACCCGGCCCCTTGTCTTGTCTGTATTAATTACCATTGCCTTGTCTGTATTGATTACCATTGTCTTCTTTAACCCGGTCCCTTGTCTTGTCTGTATTAATTACCATTGTCTTGTCTGTATTAATTACCATTGTCTTGTGCAACCCGGCCCCTTGTCTTGTTTGTATTAGTTACCATTGTCTTGTTCAACTCGGCCCCTTGTCTTGTCTGTATTAACTAGGATTGTCTTGTCTGTATTAATTAGCATTGTCTTGTTTAACCCGGCCCCTTGTCTTGTCTGTATTAATTACCATTGCCTTGTCTGTATTGATTACCATTGTCTTGTCTGTATTGATTACCGTTGTCTTGTCTGTATTAATTACCATTGTCTTGTTTAACCTGGCCCCTTGTCTTGTCTGTATTAATTACCATTGTCTTGTTTAACCCGGCCCCTTGTCTTGTCTGTATTAATTACCATTGTCTTGTGCAACCCGGCCCCTTGTCTTGTTTGTATTAGTTACCATTGTCTTGTTCAACTCGGCCCCTTGTCTGTATTAACTAGGATTGTCTTGTCTGTATTAATTACCATTGTCTTGTGCAACCCGGTCGCTTGTCTTGTCTGTATTAATTACCATTGTCTTGTTTAACTGGGCTCCTTGTCTTGTCTGTATTAATTACCATTGTCTTGTTTAACCCGGCCCCTTGTCTTGTCTGTATTAGTTACCATTCTCTTGTCTGTATTAGTTACCATTGTCTTGTCTGTATTAGTTACCATAGTGTTGTGCAACCTGGCCCCTTGTCTTGTCTGTATTAATTAGCATTGTCTTGTTTAACCCGGCCCCTTGTCTTGTCTGTATTAATTACCATTGTCTTGTCTGTATTAATTACCATTGTCTTGTGCAACCCGGCTCCTTGTCTTGTCTGTATTAATTACCATTGTCTTGTTTAACCCGGCTCCTTGTCTTGTCTGTATTAATTACCATTACCTTGTCTGTATTGATTACCATTGTCTTCTTTAACCCGGTCCCTTGTCTTGTCTGTATTAATTACCATTGTCTTGTCTGTATTAATTACTATTGTCTTGTGCAACCCGGCCCCTTGTCTTGTCTGTATTAATTACCATTGTCTTGTTTAACCCGGCCCCTTGTCTTGTCTGTCTTAATTACCATTGTCTTGTCTGTATTGATTACCATTGTCTTCTTTAACCCGGTCCCTTGTCTTGTCTGTATTAATTACCATTGTCTTGTTTAACCCGGCCCCTTGTCTTGTCTGTATTAATTACCATTGCCTTGTCTGTATTGATTACCATTGTCTTGTGCAACCCGGTTCCTTGTCTTGTCTGTATTAATTACCATTGTCTTGTGTAACCCGGCCCCTTGTCTTGTCTGTATTAGTTACCATTGTCTTGTTCAACCCGGCCCCTTGTCTTGTCTGTATTAATTACCATTGTCTTGTTTAACCCGGCCCCTTGTCTTGTCTGTATTAATTACCATTGCCTTGTCTGTATTGATTACCATTGTCTTCTTTAACCCGGTCCCTTCTCTTGTCTGTATTAATTAGCATTGTCTTGTTTAACCCGGCCCCTTGTCTTGTCTGTATTAATTACCATTGCCTTGTCTGTATTGATTACCATTGTCTTGTCTGTATTGATTACCATTGTCTTGTCTGTATTAATTACCATTGTCTTGTTTAACCTGGCCCCTTGTCTTGTCTGTATTAATTACCATTGTCTTGTTTAACCCGGCCCCTTGTCTTGTCTGTATTAATTACCATTGTCTTGTGCAACCCGGCCCCTTGTCTTGTTTGTATTAGTTACCATTGTCTTGTTCAACTCGGCCCCTTGTCTGTATTAACTAGGATTGTCTTGTCTGTATTAATTACCATTGTCTTGTGCAACCCGGTCGCTTGTCTTGTCTGTATTAATTAGCATTGTCTTGTTTAACTGGGCTCCTTGTCTTGTCTGTATTAATTACCATTGTCTTGTTTAACCCGGCCCCTTGTCTTGTCTGTATTAGTTACCATTCTCTTGTCTGTATTAGTTACCATTGTCTTGTCTGTATTAGTTACCATAGTGTTGTGCAACCTGGCCCCTTGTCTTGTCTGTATTAATTAGCATTGTCTTGTTTAACCCGGCCCCTTGTCTTGTCTGTATTAATTACCATTGTCTTGTCTGTATTAATTACCATTGTCTTGTGCAACCCGGCTCCTTGTCTTGTCTGTATTAATTACCATTGTCTTGTTTAACCCGGCCCCTTGTCTTGTCTGTATTAATTACCATTGCCTTGTCTGTATTGATTACCATTGTCTTCTTTAACCCGGTCCCTTGTCTTGTCTGTATTAATTACCATTGTCTTGTCTGTATTAATTACTATTGTCTTGTGCAACCCGGCCCCTTGTCTTGTCTGTATTAATTACCATTGTCTTGTTTAACCCGGCCCCTTGTCTTGTCTGTATTAATTACCATTGTCTTGTCTGTATTGATTACCATTGTCTTCTTTAACCCGGTCCCTTGTCTTGTCTGTATTAATTACCATTGTCTTGTTTAACCCGGCCCCTTGTCTTGTCTGTATTAATTACCATTGCCTTGTCTGTATTGATTACCATTGTCTTCTTTAACACGGTCCCTTGTGTTGTCTGTATTAATTACCATTGTCTTGTCTGTATTAATTACCATTGTCTTGTGCAACCCAGCCCCTTGTCTTGTTTGTATTAGTTACCATTGTCTTGTTCAACTCGGCCCCTTGTCTTGTCTGTATTAACTAGGATTGTCTTGTCTGTATTAATTAGCATTGTCTTGTTTAACCCGGCCCCTTGTCTTGTCTGTATTAATTACCATTGCCTTGTCTGTATTGATTACCATTGTCTTCTTTAACCCGGTCCCTTGTCTTGTCTGTATTAATTACCATTGTCTTGTTTAACCTGGCCCCTTGTCTTGTCTGTATTAATTACCATTGTCTTGTTTAACGCGGCCCCTTGTCTTGTCTGTATTAATTACTATTGTCTTGTCTGTATTAATTACCATTGTCTTGTGCAACCCGGCCCCTTGTCTTGTTTGTATTAGTTACCATTGTCTTGTTCAACTCGGCCCCTTGTCTTGTCTGTATTAACTAGGATTGTCTTGTCTGTATTAATTACCATTGTCTTGTGCAACCCGGTCGCTTGTCTTGTCTGTATTAATTACTATTGTCTTGTTTAACTGGGCTCCTTGTCTTGTCTGTATTAATTACCATTGTCTTGTTTAACCCGGCCCCTTGTCTTGTCTGTATTAATTACCATTGTCTTGTCTGTATTTATTACCATTGTCTTGTTTAACCCGGCCCCTTGTCTTGTCTGTATTAATTACCATTGTCTTGTGCAACCCGGCCCCTTCTGTTGTCTGTATTAGTTACCATTCTCTTGTGCAACCCGGCCCCTTGTCTTGTCTGTATTAGTTACCATTGTCTTGTCTGTATTAGTTACCATTGTCTTGTCTGTATTAGTTACCATTGTCTTGTCTGTATTAGTTACCATAGTGTTGTGCAACCTGGCCCCTTGTCTTGTCTGTATTAATTAGCATTGTCTTGTTTAACCCGGCCCCTTGTCTTGTCTGTATTAATTACCATTGTCTTGTCTGTATTAATTACCATTGTCTTGTGCAACCCGGCTCCTTGTCTTGTCTGTATTAATTACCATTGTCTTGTTTAACCCGGCCCCTTGTCTTGTCTGTATTAATTACCATTGCCTTGTCTGTATTGATTACCATTGTCTTCTTTAACCCGGTCCCTTGTGTTGTCTGTATTAATTACCATTGTCTTGTCTGTATTAATTACTATTGTCTTGTGCAACCCGGCTCCTTGTCTTGTCTGTATTAATTACCATTGTCTTGTTTAACCCGGCCCCTTGTCTTGTCTGTATTAATTACCATTGTCTTGTCTGTATTGATTACCATTGTCTTCTTTAACCCGGTCCCTTGTCTTGTCTGTATTAATTACCATTGTCTTGTTTAACCCGGCCCCTTGTCTTGTCTGTATTAATTACCATTGTCTTGTGCAACCCGGCCCCTTCTGTTGTCTGTATTAGTTACTATTCTCTTGTGCAACCCGGCCCCTTGTCTTGTCTGTATTAGTTACCATTGTCTTGTTTGTATTAGTTACCATTGTCTTGTCTGTATTAGTTACCATAGTCTTGTGCAACCCGGCCCCTTGTCTTGTCTGTATTAATTACCATTGTCTTGTTTAACCCGGCCCCTTGTCTTGTCTGTATTATAATTACGATTGTCTTGTCTGTATTAATTACCATTGTCTTGTGCAACCCGGTTCCTTGTCTTGTCTGTATTAATTACCATTGTCTTGTTTAACCCGGCCCCTTGTCTTGTCTGTATTAATTACCATTGCCTTGTCTGTATTGATTACCATTGTCTTCTTTAACCCGGTCCCTTGTGTTGTCTGTATTAATTACCATTGTCTTGTCTGTATTAATTACTATTGTCTTGTGCAACCCGGCCCCTTGTCTTGTCTGTATTAATTACCATTGTCTTGTTTAACCCGGCCCCTTGTCTTGTCTGTATTAATTACCATTGTCTTGTCTGTATTGATTACCATTGTCTTCTTTAACCCGGTCCCTTGTCTTGTCTGTATTAATTACCATTGTCTTGTTTAACCCGGCCCCTTGTCTTGTCTGTATTAATTACCATTGTCTTGTGCAACCCGGCCCCTTCTGTTGTCTGTATTAATTACCATTGTCTTGTCCAACCCGGCCCCTTGTCTTGTTTGTATTAGTTACCATTGTCTTGTTCAACTCGGCCCCTTGTCTTGTCTGTATTAACTAGGATTGTTTTGTCTGTATTAATTACCATTGTCTTGTTTAACTGGGCTCCTTGTCTTGTCTGTATTAATTACCATTGTCTTGTTTAACCCGGCCCCTTGTCTTGTCTGTATTAATTACCATTGTCTTGTCTGTATTAGTTACCATAGTCTTGTGCAACCCGGCCCCTTGTCTTGTCTGTATTAATTACCATTGTCTTGTTTAACCCGGCCCCTTGTCTTGTCTGTATTATAATTACGATTGTCTTGTCTGTATTAATTACCATTGTCTTGTGCAACCCGGTTCCTTGTCTTGTCTGTATTAATTACCATTGTCTTGTTTAACCCGGCCCCTTGTCTTGTCTGTATTAATTACCATTGCCTTGTCTGTATTGATTACCATTGTCTTCTTTAACCCGGTCCCTTGTGTTGTCTGTATTAATTACCATTGTCTTGTCTGTATTAATTACTATTGTCTTGTGCAACCCGGCCCCTTGTCTTGTCTGTATTAATTACCATTGTCTTGTTTAACCCGGTCCCTTGTCTTGTCTGTATTAATTACCATTGTCTTGTTTAACCCGGCCCCTTGTCTTGTCTGTATTAATTACCATGCATTGTCAACCCGGCCCCTTCTGTTGTCTGTATTAATTACCATTGTCTTGTCCAACCCGGCCCCTTGTCTTGTTTGTATTAGTTACCATTGTCTTGTTCAACTCGGCCCCTTGTCTTGTCTGTATTAACTAGGGTTGTTTTGTCTGTATTAATTACCATTGTCTTGTTTAACTGGGCTCCTTGTCTTGTCTGTATTAATTACCATTGTCTTGTTTAACCCGGCCCCTTGTCTTGTCTGTATTAATTACCATTGTCTTGTCTGTATTGATTACCATTGTCTTGTTTAACCCAGCCCCTTGTCTTGTCTGTATTAATTACCATTGTCTTGTGCAACCCGGCCCCTTCTGTTGTCTGTATTAGTTACCATTCTCTTGTGCAACCCGGCCCCTTATCTTGTCTGTATTAGTTACCATTGTCTTGTTTGTATTAGTTACCATTGTCTTGTCTGTATTCGTTACCATAGTCTTGTGCAACCCGGCCCCTTGTCTTGTCTGTATTAATTACCATTGTCTTGTTTAACCCGGCCCCTTGTCTTGTCTGTATTATAATTACGATTGTCTTGTCTGTATTAATTACCGTTGTCTTGTGCAACCCGGTTCCTTGTCTTGTCTGTATTAATTACCATTGTCTTGTGTAACCCGGCCCCTTGTCTTGTCTGTATTAGTTACCATTGTCTTGTTCAACCCGGCCCCTTGTCTTGTCTGTATTAATTAGCATTGTCTTGTTTAACCCGGCTCCTTGTCTTGTCTGTATTAATTACCATTGCCTTGTCTGTATTGATTACCATTGTCTTCTTTAACCCGGTCCCTTGTCTTGTCTGTATTAATTACCATTGTCTTGTTTAACCCGGCCCCTTGTCTTGTCTGTATTAATTACCATTGCCTTGTCTGTATTGATTACCATTGTCTTCTTTAAGGCGGTCCCTTGTCTTGTCTGTATTAATTACCATTGTCTTGTTTAACCCGGCCCCTTGTCTTGTCTGTATTAATTACCATTGCCTTGTCTGTATTGATTACCATTGTCTTCTTTAACCCGGTCCCTTGTCTTGTCTGTATTAATTACCATTGTCTTGTTTAACCCGGCCCCTTGTCTTGTCTGTATTAATTACCATTGCCTTGTCTGTATTGATTACCATTGTCTTCTTTAACCCGGTCCCTTGTCTTGTCTGTATTAATTACCATTGTCTTGTCTGTATTAATTACAATTGTCTTGTGCAACCCGGCCGTTGTGTTGTTTGTATTAGTTACCATTGTCTTGTTCAACTCGGCCCCTTGTCTTGTCTGTATTAACTAGGATTGTCTTGTCTGTATTAATTAGCATTGTCTTGTTTAACCCGGCCCCTTGTCTTGTCTGTATTAATTACCATTGTCTTGTCTGTATTGATTACCATTGTGTTGTCTGTATTGATTACCATTGTCTTGTCTGTATTAATTACCATAGTCTTGTTTAACCCGGCCCCTTGTCTTGTCTGTATTATAATTACGATTGTCTTGTCTGTATTAATTACCATTGTCTTGTGCAACGCGGCCCCTTCTGTTGTCTGTATTAGTTACCATTCTCTTGTGCAACCCGGCCCCTTATCTTGTCTGTATTAGTTACCATTGTCTTGTTTGTATTAGTTACCATTGTCTTGTCTGTATTCGTTACCATAGTCTTGTGCAACCCGGCCCCTTGTCTTGTCTGTATTAATTACCATTGTCTTGTTTAACCCGGCCCCTTGTCTTGTCTGTATTATAATTACGATTGTCTTGTCTGTATTAATTACCATTGTCTTGTGCAACCCGGTTCCTTGTCTTGTCTGTATTAATTACCATTGTCTTGTGTAACCCGGCCCCTTGTCTTGTCTGTATTAGTTACCATTGTCTTGTTCAACCCGGCCCCTTGTCTTGTCTGTATTAATTAGCATTGTCTTGTTTAACCCGGCCCCTTGTCTTGTCTGTATTAATTACCATTGCCTTGTCTGTATTGATTACCATTGTCTTCTTTAACCCGGTCCCTTGTCTTGTCTGTATTAATTACCATTGTCTTGTTTAACCCGGCCCCTTGTCTTGTCTGTATTAATTACCATTGCCTTGTCTGTATTGATTACCATTGTCTTCTTTAACCCGGTCCCTTGTCTTGTCTGTATTAATTACCATTGTCTTGTTTAACCCGGCCCCTTGTCTTGTCTGTATTAATTACCATTGCCTTGTCTGTATTGATTACCATTGTCTTCTTTAACCCGGTCCCTTGTCTTGTGTGTATTAATTACCATTGTCTTGTCTGTATTAATTACCATTGTCTTGTGCAACCCGGCCCCTTGTCTTGTTTGTATTAGTTACCATTGTCTTGTTCAACTCGGCCCCTTGTCTTGTCTGTATTAACTAGGATTGTCTTGTCTGTATTAATTAGCATTGTCTTGTTTAACACGGCCCCTTGTCTTGTCTGTATTAATTACCATTGCCTTGTCTGTATTGATTACCATTGTCTTGTCTGTATTGATTACCATTGTCTTGTCTGTATTAATTACCATTGTCTTGTTTAACCTGGCCCCTTGTCTTGTCTGTATTAATTACCATTGTCTTGTTTAACCCGGCCCCTTGTCTTGTCTGTATTAATTACCATTGTCTTGTGCAACCCGGCCCCTTGTCTTGTTTGTATTAGTTACCATTGTCTTGTTCAACTCGGCCCCTTGTCTTGTCTGTATTAACTAGGATTGTCTTGTCTGTATTAATTACCATTGTCTTGTGCAACCCGGTCGCTTGTCTTGTCTGTATTAATTACCATTGTCTTGTTTAACTGGGCTCCTTGTCTTGTCTGTATTAATTACCATTGTCTTGTTTAACTGGGCTCCTTGTCTTGTCTGTATTAATTACCATTGTCTTGTTTAACCCGGCCCCTTGTCTTGTCTGTATTAGTTACCATTGTCTTGTCTGTATTAGTTACCATAGTGTTGTGCAACCTGGCCCCTTGTCTTGTCTGTATTAATTAGCATTGTCTTGTTTAACCCGGCCCCTTGTCTTGTCTGTATTAATTACCATTGTCTTGTCTGTATTAATTACCATTGTCTTGTGCAACCCGGCTCCTTGTCTTGTCTGTATTAATTACCATTGTCTTGTTTAACCCGGCCCCTTGTCTTGTCTGTATTAATTACGATTGCCTTGTCTGTATTGATTACCATTGTCTTCTTTAACCCGGTCCCTTGTCTTGTCTGTATTAATTACCATTGTCTTGTCTGTATTAATTACTATTGTCTTGTCTGTATTAGTTACCATTGTCTTGTCTGTATTAGTTACCATTGTCTTGTCTGTATTAGTTACCATTGTCTTGTCTGTATTAGTTACCATTGTCTTGTCTGTATTAGTTACCATTGTCTTGTCTGTATTAGTTACCATTGTCTTGTCTGTATTAGTTACCATTGTCTTGTCTGTATTAGTTACCATTGTCTTGTCTGTATTAGTTACCATTGTCTTGTCTGTATTAGTTACCATAGTCTTGTCTGTATTAGTTACCATAGTGTTGTGCAACCTGGCCCCTTGTCTTGTCTGTATTAATTAGCATTGTCTTGTTTAACCCGGCCCCTTGTCTTGTCTGTATTAATTACCATTGTCTTGTCTGTATTAATTACCATTGTCTTGTGCAACCTGGCTCCTTGTCTTGTCTGTATTAATTACCATTGTCTTGTTTAACCCGGCCCCTTGTCTTGTGTGTATTAATTACCATTGCCTTGTCTGTATTGATTACCATTGTCTTCTTTAACCCGGTCCCTTGTCTTGTTTGTATTAATTACCATTGTCTTGTCTGTATTAATTACTATTGTCTTGTGCAACCCGGCCCCTTGTCTTGTCTGTATTAATTACCATTGTCTTGTTTAACCCAGTCGCTTCGTTGTCTGTATTAATTACCATTGTCTTGTGCAACCCAGTCGCTTCGTTGTCTGTATTAATTACCATTGTCTTGTGCAACCCAGTCGCTTCGTTGTCTGTATTAATTACCATTGTCTTGTGCAACCCAGTCGCTTCGTTGTCTGTATTAATTACCATTGTCTTGTGCAACCCAGTCGCTTCGTTGTCTGTATTAATTACCATTGTCTTGTGCAACCCAGTCGCTTCGTTGTCTGTATTAATTACCATTGTCTTGTGCAACCCAGTCGCTTCGTTGTCTGTATTAATTACCATTGTCTTGTGCAACCCAGTCGCTTCGTTGTCTGTATTAATTACCATTGTCTTGTGCAACCCAGTCGCTTCGTTGTCTGTATTAATTACCATTGTCTTGTGCAACCCAGTCGCTTCGTTGTCTGTATTAATTACCATTGTCTTGTGCAACCCAGTCGCTTCGTTGTCTGTATTAATTACCATTGTCTTGTGCAACCCAGTCGCTTCGTTGTCTGTATTAATTACCATTGTCTTGTGCAACCCAGTCGCTTCGTTGTGTGTATTAATTACCATTGTCTTGTGCAACCCAGTCGGTTCGTTGTCTGTATTAATTACCATTGTCTTGTGCAACCCAGTCGGTTCGTTGTCTGTATTAATTACCATTGTCTTGTGCAACCCAGTCGGTTCGTTGTCTGTATTAATTACCATTGTCTTGTGCAACCCAGTCGGTTTCGTTGTCTGTATTAATTACCATTGTCTTGTGCAACCCAGTCGGTTCGTTGTCTGTATTAATTACCATTGTCTTGTGCAACCCAGTCGGTTCGTTGTCTGTATTAATTACCATTGTCTTGTGCAACCCAGTCGGTTCGTTGTCTGTATTAATTACCATTGTCTTGTGCAACCCAGTCGGTTCGTTGTCTGTATTAATTACCATTGTCTTGTGCAACCCAGTCGGTTCGTTGTCTGTATTAATTACCATTGTCTTGTGCAACCCAGTCGCTTCGTTGTCTGTATTAATTACCATTGTCTTGTGCAACCCAGTCGGTTCGTTGTCTGTATTAATTACCATTGTCTTGTGCAACCCAGTCGGTTCGTTGTCTGTATTAATTACCATTGTCTTGTGCAACCCAGTCGGTTCGTTGTCTGTATTAATTACCATTGTCTTGTGCAACCCAGTCGGTTCGTTGTCTGTATTAATTACCATTGTCTTGTGCAACCCAGTCGGTTCGTTGTCTGTATTAATTACCATTGTCTTGTGCAACCCAGTCGGTTCGTTGTCTGTATTAATTACCATTGTCTTGTGCAACCCAGTCGCTTCGTTGTCTGTATTAATTACCATTGTCTTGTGCAACCCAGTCGCTTCGTTGTCTGTATTAATTACCATTGTCTTGTGCAACCCAGTCGCTTCGTTGTCTGTATTAATTACCATTGTCTTGTGCAACCCAGTCGCTTCGTTGTCTGTATTAATTACCATTGTCTTGTGCAACCCAGTCGCTTCGTTGTCTGTATTAATTACCATTGTCTTGTGCAACCCAGTCGCTTCGTTGTCTGTATTAATTACCATTGTCTTGTGCAACCCAGTCGCTTCGTTTTCTGTATTAATTACCATTGTCTTGTGCAACCCAGTCGCTTCGTTTTCTGTATTAATTACCATTGTCTTGTGCAACCCAGTCGGTTCGTTGTCTGTATTAATTACCATTGTCTTGTGCAACCCAGTCGGTTCGTTGTCTGTATTAATTACCATTGTCTTGTGCAACCCAGTCGGTTCGTTGTCTGTATTAATTACCATTGTCTTGTGCAACCCAGTCGCTTCGTTGTCTGTATTAATTACCATTGTCTTGTGCAACCCAGTCGGTTCGTTGTCTGTATTAATTACCATTGTCTTGTGCAACCCAGTCGGTTCGTTGTCTGTATTAATTACCATTGTCTTGTGCAACCCAGTCGCTTCGTTGTCTGTATTAATTACCATTGTCTTGTGCAACCCAGTCGCTTCGTTGTCTGTATTAATTACCATTGTCTTGTGCAACCCAGTCGCTTCGTTGTCTGTATTAATTACCATTGTCTTGTGCAACCCAGTCGCTTCGTTGTCTGTATTAATTACCATTGTCTTGTGCAACCCAGTCGCTTCGTTGTCTGTATTAATTACCATTGTCTTGTGCAACCCAGTCGCTTCGTTGTCTGTATTAATTACCATTGTCTTGTGCAACCCAGTCGCTTCGTTGTCTGTATTAATTACCATTGTCTTGTGCAACCCAGTCGCTTCGTTGTCTGTATTAATTACCATTGTCTTGTGCAACCCAGTCGCTTCGTTGTCTGTATTAATTACCATTGTCTTGTGCAACCCAGTCGCTTCGTTGTCTGTATTAATTACCATTGTCTTGTGCAACCCAGTCGCTTCGTTGTCTGTATTAATTACCATTGTCTTGTGCAACCCAGTCGCTTCGTTGTCTGTATTAATTACCATTGTCTTGTGCAACCCAGTCGCTTCGTTGTCTGTATTAATTACCATTGTCTTGTGCAACCCAGTCGCTTCGTTGTCTGTATTAATTACCATTGTCTTGTGCAACCCAGTCGCTTCGTTGTCTGTATTAATTACCATTGTCTTGTGCAACCCAGTCGCTTCGTTGTCTGTATTAATTACCATTGTCTTGTGCAACCCAGTCGCTTCGTTGTCTGTATTAATTACCATTGTCTTGTGCAACCCAGTCGCTTCGTTGTCTGTATTAATTACCATTGTCTTGTGCAACCCAGTCGCTTCGTTGTCTGTATTAATTACCATTGTCTTGTGCAACCCAGTCGCTTCGTTGTCTGTATTAATTACCATTGTCTTGTGCAACCCAGTCGCTTCGTTGTCTGTATTAATTACCATTGTCTTGTGCAACCCAGTCGCTTCGTTGTCTGTATTAATTACCATTGTCTTGTGCAACCCAGTCGCTTCGTTGTCTGTATTAATTACCATTGTCTTGTGCAACCCAGTCGCTTCGTTGTCTGTATTAATTACCATTGTCTTGTGCAACCCAGTCGCTTCGTTGTCTGTATTAATTACCATTGTCTTGTGCAACCCAGTCGCTTCGTTGTCTGTATTAATTACCATTGTCTTGTGCAACCCAGTCGCTTCGTTGTCTGTATTAATTACCATTGTGTTGTGCAACCCAGTCGCTTCGTTGTCTGTATTAATTACCATTGTGTTGTGCAACCCAGTCGCTTCGTTGTCTGTATTAATTACCATTGTCTTGTGCAACCCAGTCGCTTCGTTGTCTGTATTAATTACCATTGTCTTGTGCAACCCAGTCGCTTCGTTGTCTGTATTAATTACCATTGTCTTGTGCAACCCAGTCGCTTCGTTGTCTGTATTAATTACCATTGTCTTGTGCAACCCAGTCGCTTCGTTGTCTGTATTAATTACCATTGTCTTGTGCAACCCAGTCGCTTCGTTGTCTGTATTAATTACCATTGTCTTGTGCAACCCAGTCGCTTCGTTGTCTGTATTAATTACCATTGTCTTGTGCAACCCAGTCGCTTCGTTGTCTGTATTAATTACCATTGTCTTGTGCAACCCAGTCGCTTCGTTGTCTGTATTAATTACCATTGTCTTGTGCAACCCAGTCGCTTCGTTGTCTGTATTAATTACCATTGTCTTGTGCAACCCAGTCGCTTCGTTGTCTGTATTAATTACCATTGTCTTGTGCAACCCAGTCGCTTCGTTGTCTGTATTAATTACCATTGTCTTGTGCAACCCAGTCGCTTCGTTGTCTGTATTAATTACCATTGTCTTGTGCAACCCAGTCGCTTCGTTGTCTGTATTAATTACCATTGTCTTGTGCAACCCAGTCGCTTCGTTGTCTGTATTAATTACCATTGTCTTGTGCAACCCAGTCGCTTCGTTGTCTGTATTAATTACCATTGTCTTGTGCAACCCAGTCGCTTCGTTGTCTGTATTAATTACCATTGTCTTGTGCAACCCAGTCGCTTCGTTGTCTGTATTAATTACCATTGTCTTGTGCAACCCAGTCGCTTCGTTGTCTGTATTAATTACCATTGTCTTGTGCAACCCAGTCGCTTCGTTGTCTGTATTAATTACCATTGTCTTGTGCAACCCAGTCGCTTCGTTGTCTGTATTAATTACCATTGTCTTGTGCAACCCAGTCGCTTCGTTGTCTGTATTAATTACCATTGTCTTGTGCAACCCAGTCGCTTCGTTGTCTGTATTAATTACCATTGTCTTGTGCAACCCAGTCGCTTCGTTGTCTGTATTAATTACCATTGTCTTGTGCAACCCAGTCGCTTCGTTGTCTGTATTAATTACCATTGTCTTGTGCAACCCAGTCGCTTCGTTGTCTGTATTAATTACCATTGTCTTGTGCAACCCAGTCGCTTCGTTGTCTGTATTAATTACCATTGTCTTGTGCAACCCAGTCGCTTCGTTGTCTGTATTAATTACCATTGTCTTGTGCAACCCAGTCGCTTCGTTGTCTGTATTAATTACCATTGTCTTGTGCAACCCAGTCGCTTCGTTGTCTGTATTAATTACCATTGTCTTGTGCAACCCAGTCGCTTCGTTGTCTGTATTAATTACCATTGTCTTGTGCAACCCAGTCGCTTCGTTGTCTGTATTAATTACCATTGTCTTGTGCAACCCAGTCGCTTCGTTGTCTGTATTAATTACCATTGTCTTGTGCAACCCAGTCGCTTCGTTGTCTGTATTAATTACCATTGTCTTGTGCAACCCAGTCGCTTCGTTGTCTGTATTAATTACCATTGTCTTGTGCAACCCAGTCGCTTCGTTGTCTGTATTAATTACCATTGTCTTGTGCAACCCAGTCGCTTCGTTGTCTGTATTAATTACCATTGTCTTGTGCAACCCAGTCGCTTCGTTGTCTGTATTAATTACCATTGTCTTGTGCAACCCAGTCGCTTCGTTGTCTGTATTAATTACCATTGTCTTGTGCAACCCAGTCGCTTCGTTGTCTGTATTAATTACCATTGTCTTGTGCAACCCAGTCGCTTCGTTGTCTGTATTAATTACCATTGTCTTGTGCAACCCAGTCGCTTCGTTGTCTGTATTAATTACCATTGTCTTGTGCAACCCAGTCGCTTCGTTGTCTGTATTAATTACCATTGTCTTGTGCAACCCAGTCGCTTCGTTGTCTGTATTAATTACCATTGTCTTGTGCAACCCAGTCGCTTCGTTGTCTGTATTAATTACCATTGTCTTGTGCAACCCAGTCGCTTCGTTGTGTCTGTATTAATTACCATTGTCTTGTGCAACCCAGTCGCTTCGTTGTCTGTATTAATTACCATTGTCTTGTGCAACCCAGTCGCTTCGTTGTCTGTATTAATTACCATTGTCTTGTGCAACCCAGTCGCTTCGTTGTCTGTATTAATTACCATTGTCTTGTGCAACCCAGTCGCTTCGTTGTCTGTATTAATTACCATTGTCTTGTGCAACCCAGTCGCTTCGTTGTCTGTATTAATTACCATTGTCTTGTGCAACCCAGTCGCTTCGTTGTCTGTATTAATTACCATTGTCTTGTGCAACCCAGTCGCTTCGTTGTCTGTATTAATTACCATTGTCTTGTGCAACCCAGTCGCTTCGTTGTCTGTATTAATTACCATTGTCTTGTGCAACCCAGTCGCTTCGTTGTCTGTATTAATTACCATTGTCTTGTGCAACCCAGTCGCTTCGTTGTCTGTATTAATTACCATTGTCTTGTGCAACCCAGTCGCTTCGTTGTCTGTATTAATTACCATTGTCTTGTGCAACCCAGTCGCTTCGTTGTCTGTATTAATTACCATTGTCTTGTGCAACCCAGTCGCTTCGTTGTCTGTATTAATTACCATTGTCTTGTGCAACCCAGTCGCTTCGTTGTCTGTATTAATTACCATTGTCTTGTGCAACCCAGTCGCTTCGTTGTCTGTATTAATTACCATTGTCTTGTGCAACCCAGTCGCTTCGTTGTCTGTATTAATTACCATTGTCTTGTGCAACCCAGTCGCTTCGTTGTCTGTATTAATTACCATTGTCTTGTGCAACCCAGTCGCTTCGTTGTCTGTATTAATTACCATTGTCTTGTGCAACCCAGTCGCTTCGTTGTCTGTATTAATTACCATTGTCTTGTGCAACCCAGTCGCTTCGTTGTCTGTATTAATTACCATTGTCTTGTGCAACCCAGTCGCTTCGTTGTCTGTATTAATTACCATTGTCTTGTGCAACCCAGTCGCTTCGTTGTCTGTATTAATTACCATTGTCTTGTGCAACCCAGTCGCTTCGTTGTCTGTATTAATTACCATTGTCTTGTGCAACCCAGTCGCTTCGTTGTCTGTATTAATTACCATTGTCTTGTGCAACCCAGTCGCTTCGTTGTCTGTATTAATTACCATTGTCTTGTGCAACCCAGTCGCTTCGTTGTCTGTATTAATTACCATTGTCTTGTTTAACCCAGTCGCTTCGTTGTCTGTATTAATTACCATTGTCTTGTGCAACCCAGTCGCTTCGTTGTCTGTATTAATTACCATTGTCTTGTTTAACCCAGTCGCTTCGTTGTCTGTATTAATTACCATTGTCTTGTTTAACCCGGCCCCTTGTCTTGTCTGTATTAATTACCATTGTCTTGTGCAAGCCGGCCCCTTCTGTTGTCTGTATTAATTACCATTGTCTTGTCCAACCCGGCCCCTTGTCTTGTTTGTATTAGTTACCATTGTCTTGTTCAACTCGGCCCCTTGTCTTGTCTGTATTAACTAGGGTTGTTTTGTCTGTATTAATTACCATTGTCTTGTTTAACTGGGCTCCTTGTCTTGTCTGTATTAATTACCATTGTCTTGTTTAACCCGGCCCCTTGTCTTGTCTGTATTAATTACCATTGTCTTGTCTGTATTGATTACCATTGTCTTGTTTAACCCAGCCCCTTGTCTTGTCTGTATTAATTACCATTGTCTTGTGCAACCCGGCCCCTTCTGTTGTCTGTATTAGTTACCATTCTCTTGTGCAACCCGGCCCCTTATCTTGTCTGTATTAGTTACCATTGTCTTGTTTGTATTAGTTACCATTGTCTTGTCTGTATTCGTTACCATAGTCTTGTGCAACCCGGTCCCTTGTCTTGTCTGTATTAATTACCATTGTCTTGTTTAACCCGGCCCCTTGTCTTGTCTGTATTAATTACCATTGCCTTGTCTGTATTGATTACCATTGTCTTCTTTAAGGCGGTCCCTTGTCTTGTCTGTATTAATTACCATTGTCTTGTTTAACCCGGCCCCTTGTCTTGTCTGTATTAATTACCATTGCCTTGTCTGTATTGATTACCATTGTCTTCTTTAACCCGGTCCCTTGTCTTGTCTGTATTAATTACCATTGTCTTGTCTGTATTAATTACAATTGTCTTGTGCAACCCGGCCGTTGTGTTGTTTGTATTAGTTACCATTGTCTTGTTCAACTCGGCCCCTTGTCTTGTCTGTATTAACTAGGATTGTCTTGTCTGTATTAATTAGCATTGTCTTGTTTAACCCGGCCCCTTGTCTTGTCTGTATTAATTACCATTGTCTTGTCTGTATTGATTACCATTGTGTTGTCTGTATTGATTACCATTGTCTTGTGTGTATTAATTACCATAGTCTTGTTTAACCCGGCCCCTTGTGTTGTCTGTATTATAATTACGATTGTCTTGTCTGTATTAATTACCATTGTCTTGTGCAACGCGGCCCCTTCTGTTGTCTGTATTAGTTACCATTCTCTTGTGCATTCGTTGTCTGTATTAATTAGCATTGTTGTATATGTTGGTTGATTGTATTAATTAGCATGGTTGTATATATTAATTGTTATTGTGAGTAATTGTAATAATTACGGTTTTGTATTAATTATTGAAGGTAATAAATGTTTTTTTGATTGGTTTGGTTGTGTTTTTGTTGAGTGGAAGGGGGGGGGGGGGGGTTGGGGTTGCATGATTTGTTTTTTTTGTTTTAGATTTTATTTGTTTTGATTTGATTTTTTTTTTAAATTTTGAAAGTTTTTTTATACATTTATTTTGAAATTTTTTTATAGATTTATTTTGAAATTTTTTTATATTGAGATTTTTTTTTATAGATTTATTTTGAGATTTTTTTTTATATATTTATTTTGTAATTTTTTTATATTGAGATTTTTTTTTATACATTTATTTTGAGATTTTTTTTTATATATTTATTTTGAAATTTTTTTTATACATTTATTTTGAAATTTTTTTATATTGAGATTTTTTTTTATACATTTATTTTGAGATTTTTTTTTATATATTTATTTTGAAATTTTTTTGTACATTTATTTTGAAATTTTTTTATATTGAAATTTTTTTTATATATTTATTTTGAGATTTTTTTTATATATTTATTTTGAAATTTTTTTGTACATTTATTTTGAAATTTTTTTATATTGAAATTTTTTTTATATATTTATTTTGAGATTTTTTTATATATTTATTTTTATTTAGTATATATTAGAGTAAATTAAAAAATATTTATGAATTTTTAAGTGGAGTTATGTTAATTTTTTCTAAAAGACGCGGTTATGGTGCACGGAAATTTTTTGCATATGATTAGGATAAATTATGAATAAATTAGGATAAATTAGAATAAATTAGTTTAAAATTAGAATAAATTAAAAAATATTTATGAATTTTTAAGTGGAGTTATGTTAATTTTTTCTAAAAGACGCGGTTATGGTGCACGGAAATTTTTTGCATATGATTAGGATAAATTATGAATAAATTAGGATAAATTAGAATAAATTAGTTTAAAATTAGAATAAATTAAAAATATTTATGAATTTTTAAGTGGAGTTATGTTAATTTTTTCTAAAAGACGCGGTTATGGTGCAGGGAAATTTTTTGCATAAATTAGCATAAATTATGAATAAATTAGCATAGATTAAGATAAATTAGTATATGTTAGAATAAATTAAAAATAATTTATGAATTTTTAAGTGGAGTTATGTTAATTTTTTGTAAAACCCGCGGTTATGGTCCACGAAAATTTTTGGATCTAATTAGCATAAATTATGAATAAATTAGCATAAATTAAAATAAATTAGTATATGTTAGAATAAATTAAAAATAATTTATGAATTTTTAATTGGAGTTATGTTAATTTTTTGTAAAACGCGCGGTTGTGGTCCAGGAAAATTTTTGCATCTAATTAGCATAAATTATGAATAAATTAGCATAAATTAAAATAAATTAGTATATGTTAGAATAAATTAAAAATAATTTATGAATTTTTAATTGGAGTTATGTTAATTTTTTGTGGAACCCGCGGTTATGGTCCACGAAAATTTTTGCATCTAATTAGCATAAATTATGAATAAATTAGCATATAATTAGCATATAATTAGTATATATTAGAATAAATTAAAAATAATTAATGAATTATATAAGTAAAAAAATGAAAAAAAAATGAAAAAAAATAATTATGACTTGGAAAATGTCACTCAGAAAATGTCACTTAGAAAATGTCACTCAGAAAAAGGTCAGTCGGAAAATGTCACTCAGAAAAAGGTCAGTCGGAAAATGTCACTCAGAAAAAGGTCAGTCGGAAAATGTCACTCAGAAAAAGGTCAGTCGGAAAATGTCACTCAGAAAAAGGTCAGTCGGAAAATGTCACTCAGAAAAAGGTCAGTCGGAAAATGTCACTCATTTTCTAAGTGACATTTTCTAAGTGACATTTTCTAAGTGACATTTTCTAAGTGACATTTTCTAAGTGACATTTTCTAAGTGACATTTTCTAAGTGACATTTTCTAAGTGACATTTTCTAAGTGACATTTTCTAAGTGACATTTTCTAAGTGACATTTTCTAAGTGACATTTTCTAAGTGACATTTTCTAAGTGACATTTTCTAAGTGACATTTTCTAAGTGACATTTTCTAAGTGACATTTTCTAAGTGACATTTTCTAAGTGACATTTTCTAAGTGACATTTTCTAAGTGACATTTTCTAAGTGACATTTTCTAAGTGACATTTTCTAAGTGACATTTTCTAAGTGACATTTTCTAAGTGACATTTTCTAAGTGACATTTTCTAAGTGACATTTTCTAAGTGACATTTTCTAAGTGACATTTTCTAAGTGACATTTTCTAAGTGACATTTTCTAAGTGACATTTTCTAAGTGACATTTTCTAAGTGACATTTTCTAAGTGACATTTTCTAAGTGACATTTTCTAAGTGACATTTTCTAAGTGACATTTTCTAAGTGACATTTTCTAAGTGACATTTTCTAAGTGACATTTTCTAAGTGACATTTTCTAAGTGACATTTTCTAAGTGACATTTTCTAAGTGACATTTTCTAAGTGACATTTTCTAAGTGACATTTTCTAAGTGACATTTTCTAAGTGACATTTTCTAAGTGACATTTTCTAAGTGACATTTTCTAAGTGACATTTTCTAAGTGACATTTTCTAAGTGACATTTTCTAAGTGACATTTTCTAAGTGACATGCTTTTTGAGCACTAACAGCACTACTAAAAATAATAACACAACTACATGTACGCAATGCAGAAAACATTACAAGACAGTTATACAACAGTCTAATATATACACAAGCCAATTTATTAGAGAATACCATGGAAAAGTTCAATAAACAACGCATACCACATACAGGCATTGTATAACAAGGTTACCACATAAAACTCAGCATATACAAGGCATATAATATATACAAGAGGCATAATATATACAAGAGGCATAATATATACAAGGCATATAATATAGACAAGGTGCATAATATATACAAGAGGCATAATATATACAAGAGGCATAGCATATACGAGAGGCATAGCATATATTCAAGACATAGCATATACAGGACATTACTACCGAATACAGGCATACCGAATACAGGGCAAAGCATATATACAAGGAAAAGCATATACAAGCCATAGCATATACTCAAGGCAAAGCATATACAAGGCATTAATATATTACAAGGCAAAGCATATACAAGGCATTAATATATTACAAGGCATCCCGAATACAGGGCATTAATATATTACAAGGCATACCGAATACAGGGCATTAATATATTACAAGGCATACTGAATACAGGGCAAAGGATATATACCAGCCAAAGCATATACAAGGCATAGCATACACAAGGCATAGCATATATTCAAGGAAAAGCATATACAAGGCATACTGAATACAGGGCAAAGCATATATACAAGGAAAAGCATATACAAGCCATAGCATATACTCAAGGCAAAGCATATACAAGGCATTAATATATTACAACGCATACCGAATACAGGGCATTAATATATTACAAGGCATCCCGAATACAGGGCATTAATATATTACAAGGCATACCGAATACAGGGCAAAGGATATATACCAGTCAAAGCATATACAAAGCATAGCATACACAAGGCATAGCATATATTCAAGGAAAAGCATATACAAGGCATACCGAATACAGGGCAAAGCATATATACAAGGAAAAGCATAATATATACAAGGAAAAGCATATACAAGGCACAGCATATACTCAAGGCACAGCATATACAAGGCACAGCATATACAAGCCAAAGCATATACAAGGCATAGCATATATTCAAGGCAAAGCATATACAGGACATTAATATATTACAAGCCATACCGAATACAGGGCAAATCATATATACAAGGCACAGCATATACGAGGCACAGCATATACTCAAGGCACAGCATATACAAGGCACAGCATATACAAGGCAAAGCATATACTCAAGGCAAAGCATATACTCAAGGCAAAGCATATACAAGGCAAAGCATATACTCAAGGCAAAGCATATACTCAAGGCAAAGCATATACAAGGCAAAGCATATACAGGACATTAATATATTACAAGGCATACCGAATACAACGCAAAGCATATATACAACGCAAAGCATATATACAAGGCATAGTCATCTCAACAACTAATCATTAAATAACCATAATAATTTGACACCTTTTACCTTTCAACGCAACTTACTCATTCATCTTCATCTTTCCATTGTCTTGAAATCCTTCCATTGTTTTAAATCCTTCCATTGTCTTGAAATCCTTCCATTGTTTTAAATCCTTCCATTGTTTTAAATCCTTCCATTGTTTTAAATCCTTCCATTGTTTTAATTAGAATCCTTCCACTACCTTGAAGCTTTACTCGACATCTTACAAACAATACTTCCACTTGATAACCTACAACATTAACACAACTAATCTTACTTCACTGCTACACTCCCAAAAATATTAGAACAAGCCCTGTTATAACACACACTACAATATTATATAATCCACCAATGATTTCCTTATCAATATTAAATGTTGTTTACCTTTTCCAATCTTGTTTACTCCCTCCTTATGTACTTCACTCCCACTAGCTGTGCTTATCCAATAACTAAAAAACAAACATCACGTTTACCATATAGTCAATCAACACCCCCCTTGCAACTTCGTCCTTTCCCCTCCTTGCAACTTCAAAGTTCAACTTCGTCCTTTCCCCCCCTTACAACTTCAACTTAGTCCTCTCCTCATTAATAAAACTCCAATTTTCAACCAAGTCCTCTCCCCCCCTTACAACTTCAAAATTCAACTTAGTCCTTTCCCCCCCTTACAACTTCAACTTAGTCCTCTCCTCATTAATAAAACTCCAATTTTCAACTAAGTCCTCTCCCCCCTTACAACTTCAAAATTCAACTTAGTCCCCTCCCCCTTACAACTTCAAACTTCATCCTCTCCTCATTAATAAAACTGCAATTTCCAACTAAGTTCTCTCCCCCCCTTACAACTTCAAAATTCAACTTAGTCCCCTCCCCTCATTAATAAAACTCCAATTTCAATTAAGTCCTTTTTCCAACTTCAATTTTCAACTAAGTGCTTTTCTCCTTCTTTAGAAAGGTTCCAAATCTCAATTAAGCGCACTTTCCCTCAAAACCTTTTTTAACATTTCAGTCCTTTATTTCTCTTACAACTCCATCTTTCAACTAAGACCTTTCTTAAAACTCCAATTTTATTAAAAGTAGACTTTCAGAAGCTCATCTTACTCTTCTGAAATATTAAGAGGAGGATCTTTGACAAAACATGCTTAGAACATCACGAATGTTGATATCATCTCAAATGCATGTCACAACACAAAAATCCTCCTCTTAACAAATGTAATTAATTATTTTTATACACACCTGGATATTATCACTGCCTCTCCAAAACTCCTACAAGCTGTCCATTATTGTGGGGAAAGGTTGCATAACATTTCTCCAAATCACATCACAACTCTTCGAAAACTCAAACAGCACCAATTCTCTCTGATCAAAAACAAGAAAAATAATATTACTACAAACATTCAATAAATCTTAAAAAACTTGAAAAAATATAACCAACTCAACAACAAACATATTTCTTCTGAACTCTGGTCTAATTAAATACTTTAACACACATTTCTTTTAACAATACTTTACATGTACCTCAAGATATTCACTGCTTTCATCAACTTCTGTCTCCAACTCTTCCAGTATATAGTCTTGGCTTTTCACACAACTTAAACACCATCAGTTGCAAGACAACCTATAAAATACAAAACAAAATTCACCTTCAGTAATTATTTCAACACTACACTGGGTTAACAAGGGCGACAGTAGGTTAACAAGCACAACAACACTTCACAAATCAACAAACCTTTTAATAAACCTCATTAATAAAACTCCAATTTTCAACTAAGTCCTCTCCCCCCTTACAACTTCAAAATTCAACTTAGTCCCCTCCCCCTTACAACTTCAAACTTCGTCCTCTCCTCATTAATAAAACTGCAATTTCCAACTAAGTTCTCTCCCCCCCTTACAACTTCAAAATTCAACTTAGTCCCCTCCCCTTACAACTTAGTCCTCTCCCCTCATTAATAAAACTCCAATTTCAATTAAGTCCTTTTTCCAACTTCAATTTTCAACTAAGTGCTTTTCTCCTTCTTTAGAAAGGTTCCAAATTTCAATTAAGCGCACTTTCCCTCAAAACCTTAACATTTCAGTCCTTTATTTCTCTTACAACTCCATCTTTCAACTAATACCTTTCTTAAAACTTCAATTTTATTAAAAGTAGACTTTCAGAAGCTCATCTTACTCTTCTGAAATATTAAGAGGAGGATCTTTGAGAAAACATGCTTAGAACATCACGAATGTTGATATCATCTCAAATGCATGTCACAACACAAAAATCCTCCTCTTAACAAATGTAATTAATTATTTTTATACACACCTGGATATTATCACTGCCTCTCCAAAACTCCTACAAGCTGTCCATTATTGTGGGGAAAGATTGCATAACATTTCTCCAAATCACATCACAACTCTTCGAAAACTCAAACAGCACCAATTCTCTCTGATCAAAAACAAGAAAAATAATATTACTACAAACATTCAATAAATCTTAAAAAACTTGAAAAAATATAACCAACTCAACAACAAACATATTTCTTCTGAACTCTGGTCTAATTAAATACTTTAACACACATTTCTTTTAACAATACTTTACATGTACCTCAAGATATTCACTGCTTTCATCAACTTCTGTCTCCAACTCTTCCAGTATATAGTCTTGGCTTTTCACACAACTTAAACACCATCAGTTGCAAGACAACCTATAAAATACAATTCACCTTCAGTAATTATTTCAACACTACACTGGGTTAACAAGGGCGACAGTAGGTTAACAAGCACAACAACACTTCACAAATCAACAAACCTTTTAATAAACCTCATTAATAAAACTCCAATTTTCAACCAACTCCTCTCCCCCCTTACAACTTCAAAATTCAACTTAGTCCCCTCCCCTTACAACTTCAAACTTCGTCCTCTCCTCATTAATAAAACTGCAATTTCCAACTAAGTTCTCTCCCCCCCCTTACAACTTCAAAATTCAACTTACTCCCCTCCCCTTACAACTTAGTCCTCTCCCCTCATTAATAAAACTCCAATTTCAATTAAGTCCTTTTTCCAACTTCAATTTTCAACTAAGTGCTTTCCTCCTTCTTTAGAAAGGTTCCAAATCTCAATTAAGCGCACTTTCCCTCAAAACCTTTTTTAACATTTCAGTCCTTTATTTCTCTTACAACTCCATCTTTCAACTAAGACCTTTCTTAAAACTTCAATTTTATTAAAAGTAGACTTTCAGAAGCTCATCTTACTCTTCTGAAATATTAAGAGGAGGATCTTTGAGAAAACATGCTTAGAACATCACGAATGTTGATATCATCTCAAATGCATGTCACAACACAAAAATCCTCCTCTTAACAAATGTAATTAATTATTTTTATACACACCTGGATATTATCACTGCCTCTCCAAAACTCCTACAAGCTGTCCATTATTGTGGGGAAAGGTTGCATAACATTTCTCCAAATCACATCACAACTCTTCGACAACTGAAAGAGCACCAATTCTCTCTGATCAAAAACAAGAAAAATAAATAAAAGTTATATTACTACACACATTCAATAAATCTTAAAATACTTGAAAAAAATATAACCAAGTCAACAACAAACATATTTCTTCTGAAGTCTGGTCTAATTAAATACTTTAACAACACACATTTCTTTTAACAATACTTTACATGTACCTCAAGATATTCACTGCTTTCATCAACTTCTGTCTCCAACTCTTCCAGTATATAGTCTTGGCTTTTCACACAACTTAAACACCATCAGTTGCAAGACAACCTATAAAATACAAAACAAAATTCACCTTCAGTAATTATTTCAACACTACACTGGGTTAACAAGGGCGACAGTAGGTTAACAAGCACAACAACACTTCACAAATCAACAAACCTTTTAATAAACCTCATTAATAAAACTCCAATTTTCAACTAACTCCTCTTCCCCCTCACAACTTCAAAATTCAACTTAGTCCCCTCCCCCTTACAACTTCAAACTTCGTCCTCTCCTCATTAATAAAACTGCAATTTCCAACTAAGTTCTCTCCCCCCCTTACAACTTCAAAATTCAACTTAGTCCCCTCCCCTTACAACTTAGTCCTCTCCCCTCATTAATAAAACTCCAATTTCAATTAAGTCCTTTTTCCAACTTCAATTTTCAACTAAGTGCTTTTCTCCTTCTTTAGAAAGCTTCCAAATTTCAATTAAGCGCACTTTCCCTCAAAACCTTAACATTTCAGTCCTTTATTTCTCTTACAACTCCATCTTTCAACTAATACCTTTCTTAAAACTTCAATTTTATTAAAAGTAGACTTTCAGAAGCTCATCTTACTCTTCTGAAATATTAAGAGGAGGATCTTTGACAAAACATGCTTAGAACATCACGAATGTTGATATCATCTCAAATGCATGTCACAACACAAAAATCCTCCTCTTAACAAATGTAATTAATTATTTTTATACACACCTGGATATTATCACTGCCTCTCCAAAACTCCTACAAGCTGTCCATTATTGTGGGGAAAGGTTGCATAACATTTCTCCAAATCACATCACAACTCTTCGACAACTGAAAGAGCACCAATTCTCTCTGATCAAAAACAAGAAAAATAAATAAAAGTTATATTACTACAATAAATCTTAAAATACTTGAAAAAATATAACCAAGTCAACAACAAACATATTTCTTCTGAAGTCTGGTCTAATTAAATACTTTAACAACACACATTTCTTTTAACAATACTTTACATGTACCTCAAGATATTCACTGCTTTCATCAACTTCTGTCTCAAACTCTTCCAGTATATAGTCTTGGCTTTTCACACAACTTAAACACCATCAGTTGCCAGACAACCTATAAAATACAAAACAAAATTCATCTTCAGTAATTATTTTAACACAACACAGGGTTAACAAGGGCGACAGTAGGTTAACAAGGACAACAGTGGATTAACAAGGACAACAGTGGATTAACAAGCACAACAACACTTCACAAAGCAACAAATCTTTTAATAAACCTCATTAATAAAACTCCAATTTTCAACTTAGTCCCCTCCCCCTTACAACTTCAAACTTAGTCCTCTCCTCATTAATGAAATTCCAATTTCCAACTAAGTCCTCTCCCCCCCCCTTACAACTTCAAAATTCAACTTAGTCCCCTCCCCTTACAACTTCAAAGTTAGTCCTCTCCCTTCATTAATAAAACTCCAATTTTCAATTAAGTCCTTTTTTTTTCAACTCCATCTTTCAACTAAGACCTTTCTTAAAACTTCAATTTTATTAAAACTAGACTTTCAGAAGCTCATCTTACTCTTCTGAAATATTAAGAGGAGGATCTTTGAGAAACCATGCTTAGAACATCATGAATGTTGATATCATCTCAAATGCATGTCACAACACAAAAATCCTCCTCTTAACAAATGTAATTAATTATTTTTATACACACCTGGATATTATCACTGCCTCTCCAAAACTCCTACAAGCTGTCCATTATTGTGGGGGAAGGTTGCATAACATTTCTCCAAATCACATCACAACTCTTCGACAACTGAAAGAGCACCAATTCTCTCTGATCAAAAACAAGAAAAATAAATAAAAGTTATATTACTACACACATTCAATAAATCTTAAAATACTTCAAAAAATATAACCAAGTCAACAACAAACATATTTCTTCTCAACTCTGGTCTAATTAAATACTTTAACAACAGACATTTCTTTTAACAATACTTTACATGTACCTCAAGATATTCACTGCTTTCATCAACTTCTGTCTCAAACTCTTCCAGTATATAGTCTTGGCTTTTCACACAACTTAAACACCATCAGTTGCCAGACAACCTATAAAATACAAAACAAAATTCATCTTCAGTAATTATTTTAACACAATACAGGGTTAACAAGGACAACAGTAGGTTAACAAGCACAACACCACCTTCACAAATCAACAAACCTTTTAATAAACCTCATTAATAAAACTCCAATTTTCAACCACGTCCTCTCCCCCCTTACAACTTCAAAATTCAACTTAGTCCCCTCCCCTTACAACTTCAAACTTAGTCCTCCTCTCCCCTCATTAATAAAACTCCAATTTTCAATTAAGTCCTTTTTTTTCCAACTTCAATTTTCAACTAAGTACTTTTCTCCCCTTTAGAAAGGTTCCAAATTTCAATTAAGCGCACTTTCCCTCAAAAAAAATTTAACATTTCAGTCCTTTCTTTCTCTTACAACTCCATCTTTCAACTAAGACCTTTCTTAAAACTGCAATTTTATTAAAACTAGACTTTCAGAAGCTCATCTTATTCTTCTGAAATATTAAGAGGAGGATCTTTGACAAAACATGCTTAGACCATCATGAATGAATGTTGATATCATATCAAATGCATGTCACAACACAAAAATCCTCCTCTTAACAAATGTAATTAATTATTTTTATACACACCTGGATATTATCACTGCCTCTCCAAAACTCCTACAAGCTGTACATTATTGTGGCGAAAGGTTGCATAACATTTCTCCAAATCACATCACAACTCTTCGACAACTGAAAGAGCACCAATTCTCTCTGATCAAAAACAAGAAAAATAAATAAAAGTTATATTACTACACACATTCAATAAATCTTAAAATACTTGAAAAAATATAACCAAGTCAACAACAAACACTTTAACAACACACATTTCTTTTAACAATACTTTACATGTACCTCAAGATATTCACTGCTTTCATCAACTTCTCTCTCAAACTCTTCCAGTATATAGTCTTGGCTTTTCACACAACTTAAACACCATCAGTTGCCAGACAACCTATAAAATACAAAACAAAATTCATCTTCAGTAATTATTTTAACACAACACAGGGTGAACAAGGATGACAGTAGGTTAACAAGGACAACAGTGGATTAACAAGCAAAACAACACTTCACAAATCAACAAACCTTTTCTAATCTTGTTACACCATTTCATCAACATCTTTCTCTTGCTCAAACAGTCCATCATTTCACCAAGGACAGCATCTTCTTCCTTCACTTCACTCTGGATTCAACGAGCCAATCAACACTAAACATCCAAAGCTTCAAACTGAAATTCCTTTCATTATCTTCAAATTCTTCCATAATAATAAGATTGTTTGATGATGTTAAAATTATTTGACGATTATTCCATATTAAAATTGTTTGACAATTGTTCCATAAAATGAAAATTGTTCGATGATTGTTCCATGTTTTAAATTGTTCGACGATTGTTCCGTAATATTAAAGTTATTCGACGATTGTTCCATAATATTAAAGTTGTTTGACGATTGTTCCATAAAATGAAAATTGTTCGATGATTGTTCCGTAATATTAAAGTTATTCAACGATTGTTCCATAATATTAAAGTTGTTCGACGATTGTTCCATAAAATGAAAATTGTTCAACGATTGTTCCATAAAGTGAAAATTGTTCGACGATTGTTCCATAAAGTGAAAATTGTTCGACGATTGTTCCATAAAATGAAAATTGTTCGATGATTGTTCCATAATGTTGAAACTGTTCGACGATTGTTCCATAATGTTCAAACTGTTCGACGATTGTTCCATGTTCCACAATCTTGAACTCCTCCTTCCATTCTTGTAAAATTACGGCATTAACATGCAAAAAACTACATCTATCTATTTGTATTTGTATGTACATATAACTTATCATAGCTATAGGGGAGAATACCAGCTCAAAGTATGCTATATTTGAGCACTTACAATATCGGATATATGCAATGCATAATATATGATATACTAGTATATCAAAGACCACTATCAAATATAACTAACGCCTTGAAACTGCTTTAAAAGAAATGCTTTAGAAACATACATGTAGATGCCTTGACACCACATATAAATGCTTTAAATATATATAATGTCTCAACTCTATATATGCCTTAAATATAGAGCATCGACACTACATATAAATTTTATTGCTTTAGAAATATATGCCTTAAATATAGATGCCTTGATACCACACATAAATGCTTTAAATATATTATATATATAATGTCTCAACTCTATATATGCCTTAAATATAGAGCATCGACACTACATATAAATGTTTTTGCTTTAGAAATATATGCCTTAAATATAGATGCCTTGATACCACACATAAATGCTTTAAATATATATAATGTCTCAACTCTATATGCCTTAAATATAGAGCATCGACACTACATATAAATGTTTTTTGCTTTAGAAATATATGCCTTAAATATAGATGCCTTGATACCACATATAAATGCTTTAAATATATATAATGTCTCAACTCTATATGCCTTAAATATAGAGCATCGACACTACATATAAATGTTTTTGCTTTAGAAATATATACCTTAAATATAGATGCCTTGATGGCACATATAAATGCTTTAAATATATATAATGTCTCAACTCTATATGCCTTAAATATAGAGCATCGACACTACATATAAATGTTTTTGCTTTAGAAATATATGCCTTAAATATAGATGCCTTGATACCACATATAAATGCTTTAAATATATATAATGTCTCAACTCTATATGCCTTAAATATAGAGCATCGACACTACATATAAATGTTTTTGCTTTAGAAATATATACCTTAAATATAGATGCCTTGATAGCACATATAAATGCTTTAAATATATATAATGTCTCAACTCTATATGCCTTAAATATAGAGCATCGACACTACATATAAATTTTATTGCTTTAGAAATAAATGCCTTAAATATAGATGCCTTGACACTACACATAAATGCTTTAAATATACATAATGTCTCAACTCTATATGCCTTAAATATAGAGCATCAACACTACATATAAATGCTTTAAAATATACATGTTACACCCCTATATATTATTATATATGCCTTCATATAAATGCCTCATATAAATATGCTTTAGAAATACACATGGCCCAACATATATCCCACTTCCCATGCATTACAACTAAAATCAAAACACAGCAAACCAAAAATCTGTTCTGGTATAATTTCAAAAGTCCATTAGCTTTACTGCTTTTCCATGAACATCTGAAATTATACCAAACAATATCAAAGAATATCTGATATCAAATGATATCAGATATATCAAACGACTACCAGTGCACTAACCTGATACACTGATAGTCATGTCGATGTCAACAACTAATTTCTAAATAACATTACAATAATTTCATGCATTTTACCTTGCAATGCAAGCTACTAAATAGTCATGTCAATTTTTCCAATATCTTGAAGTCCTTCCATTGTTTTAAAATCCTTCCATTGTTTTAAAATCCTTCCAATGTTTTAAAGTCCTTCCATTGTTTTAAAATCCTTCCAATGTTTTAAAATCCTTCCATTGTTTTAAAATCCTTCCATTGTTTTAAAATACTTCCATTCTTTTAAAATCCTTCCATTCTTTTAAAATCCATTATCGTAAACTCTTGTCCTCTTCAAGCTTTATTCAACATCTTTGAAAGAATACTTCCACCAGAAAACCTACAATATGAACACAACTCATTTCAGTTGAATAATCCAATTACTAATGCGTGCAAATATTAACATTCACCTAAACTACAAACATTATATTTACCTTCTTCCAATCTTGTTTGCTCCCTCCTTTCCCATTCTTACGTTTTTCACCCACGAACTGTGTAACTAAAACTTACATAGCTCAAACACCAGTCATTATCAAACACAAACTAAAAAACAAACTTACTTCACATAATATTTACATTATCTTCCAATAATATAACTGTATTCTACTAAAATATTAAAACGAGGAATATTTTAAAAACTTTACGAGAAATATATATATACCTTTTCATGTAATTTCAATCATTTCCTTATCTTTCTTCAATTATTCCATAACTTTACACCAAGGATGCTAGACATCTCAACTATCAACACTCACCAGACAATTCCTACAAATAAAAATCATATTTACCTTTCGCATACTTCAAAAAATACAGCATAAATAAACTACTCGACTTAAAGCTACACCAAATGACACAACAACAACAACACACAAATACTTATATTATAGCAAAATCCTTCCATTATGTTGTCCTCTTCAAGCTTTATTCAACATCTTTGAAAGAATACTTCCACTAGAAAACCTACAATATGAACACAACTCATTTTAGTTGAATAATCAATTGATTATTTACTAATGCCTGCAAATATTAACATTCATTTAAACTACAAACATTATATTTACCATCTTCCAATCTTGTTTACTCCCTCCTTTCCCATTCTTACCCTTACAACATCAATTTTCAACTATCTCCTCTCCTCCCCCCCCCCCCTTAACTTCGATTTTCAACTAATTCCAGTCTCCCTCAAAACTTCAATTTTCAACTACATCCTCTCTCCTCTTACAACTTCAATCTCTCTAAAACTAGCATTTCAGAAGCTCGTTTTACTCTTCTGTATTATATTAACAATACTCTTGGTTTCCCTTTACAACTCCAATTTTCAACTATATTTGTACAATAATCAGTGTAATAAATGTACTTTATATACCTTTCTCCAGCTTTCATAAAACTTACATAGCTCAAACACCAGTCATTATCAAACATAAACTAAAAAATAAAAAAAGCAACTTACTTCACATAATATTTACATTATCTTCCAATAATATCTACTAAAATAGTACCAAAACAAGAAATATTTTAAAAACTTTACAACAAATGTACATATACCTTTTTCATGTAATTTCAATTATTTCCTTATCTTTCTTCAATTATTCCATAACTTTACACCAAGGATGCTAGACATCTCAACTATCAACACTCACTCACCAGATAATTCCTACAAATAAAAATCATATTTACCTTTCACATACTTAAAAAAATACAGCATAAATAAACTACTCGACTTAAAGCTACACCAAATGACACAACAACAACAACACACAAATACTTATATATTATAGCAAAATCCTTCCATTATGTTGTCCTCTTCCAGCTTTATTCAACATCTTTGAAAGAATACTTCCACTAGAAAACCTACAATATGAACACAACTCATTTTAGTTGAATAATCCAATTACTAATGCATGCAAATATTAACATTCACCTAAACTACAAACATATTTACCTTCTTCCAATCTTGCTTACTAGGTCTTTCCCATTCTTACGTTTTTCACCCACTAACCCTGCTTATCCAATAACTAAAAAACAAACATCGTTTTACCATAAAATCAACCAACACCCCCTTATCAAACATTATCATCAAACACAAACTAAAAAAACAAAAAATACACCTTACTTGACATCTTTACTCTATCGTCAATAATATAACTTTATTCTACTAAGATATTAACAAAACAACAAATATTTTAAAAACTTTACAATAAATTTAAATATATACTTTTCAAAGTCTATTGGTTTCACATCATTTCAATAACCTATCTCTTCCCTGAAATATTCCATGACTTCACCAACAATGTTGTCTTCACTTTTTCATTTTAAATTCTTACACATCTCAACTACCAACACTCACCAGATAAATCCTACAAAAAAAATCATATTGCTTTACACTTTCACATATTTTAAAACACAGTTTAAATAAACTACTCAACTTAAAACTACACCCAATCACAATACAACAACAACACACAAATAGTTAATTCAACCCTAGAAAACCAATATTTAAACATCTTAGTTCAACGACTGTCATGCTCAGACATTTATTCTAAAATACTAACAAATTTCATTCAAAAATAACTTTAATTTAAAATAAAACAATTTACATGTATGTCACACATACCTTAACATTGCAAACCCTATAAAATAAAAATAAAAAATCAATCTTAGTTCACCTTCAAAAGCATTTCAAAAGCAAGCTGAAACTCACTGTAAGACCTTCATCGAGTATATAAAACACTTCAAATACATATATACCTTAACATTACGACTTGTTCAATAACATTTTGACAACTTTTTTCTCTTTTCTGGAACGTGGTATCCAAACTTTTTCCTTCAAGATCTTAGCCATTGCTCATCTTTTAAAAGAACATGCTTATAATGCAACTAAGGTTTAGTTTACTTAAGCTTTTAAATTTAGCATAGAAATCTTAAAGTTTAAACTTAGTGATTTAAGAGCCATTATAAGCATAGTTTTTTTAATCGAATCCCAACGCTTTCGTACTTTTGCCAATATATTCTCTTTAATTCTACACAAAATAACACAACTGATATCTTAAAACAAATTCTATTTGTCCTAAACTAAAATTTCAACAAAACACCACACCCAGAAATATAAAATTCAACCTACCTTCCCGTTCAAATAACGCCAAAATATCTTTCAAATTTTTCGTTAATAAACATTAACACTACAAAGAGAAAAAAAGCGTAGTATTAGTGAAGAAGATATTTTCAACGTACAACTATACACAAATATACAGTACACTTCTAATACCCCACGTGCTTTGCGTTCAAATTCGCCATACCCAATTCACTCGCTTTTTTTAACAAAATTCCATGATAAACTTGCTCAAAAAGAACAAAAACATACAATTTAAGACTTTGGTTTTACATTATAACAGTGTTAGAAAACCCTAGCTTGTATTTCACCCTTAAAAGACAACTCGAACTTCAACGTTCAACTTCAACCGCACCCAAACTCCCCCAAGCTTAAACGGATTTTACCTGGTTTGTTTCGGATAAACTATTCATTTAGACAACTGTTCTATAACTTTGATTCTTCTTCTTCATGTGTGGCCTCCTATCTTTTCAAAAAGAACCATTTTAGCAGCAATAAAGTCATCAAAACTCTCGTCTCTTCTTCCCACTCGTGTCCGCCATCTTGCTTCTTCGATTCTCCTACAGGAATGACGTCAAACATTCAACGCATCAACCACTGACCACAATCCATCGCATGCTCACCCCCCATTTCCACCAATCAAAAAACATTACGTCACCATTTCCACCAATCCAAAAACATTACGTCACCATTTCCACCAATCAAAAAAACATTACATCACCATTTCCACCAATCCAAAAACATTACGTCACCATTTCCACCAATCAAAAAACATTACATCACCATTTCCACCAATCAAATAAAAACATTACATCACCATTTTTTCAATTTAAAAAAACAACACATTACATCACCACCCCCAAATGCTGATCTTTAGTCTGGCCAAAAAAGTGAAGAGATTTTTTTAGCTTCTTAATCTTTTCCCATCGCTTGATTTTCCCTGTGACAAGTAAAATCATCTGGTGTTTAATTCGCAGCATAAAATACATTAGACAGCCAAGAAATAATTACATCAAACTAAAAAGAATCATTAGCAGGCACACAAATAAACTCATTGAGTAAGAATCTGGCATAAGACCATGTTTATTACTTTTATTACTCAGACAAAAATACCTAAGCCTACTGCAAATCTACAAAATAATCTTTCACTATTCTGATTTTTCTAAGCTTTTGCACATCATCGGAGCTTCACAAACTTCATAGCAAATTACACCTACACCTGCTCACACCAACTATTTTAAATGTTCCTTATTTCAATACATATACTGTATAAACAACTATACAACAATATATAAACATTTGCAGGAAGACAACTTAACTTTAATATATACTTTAAATCACCACTATTTCTATTATCGGCTAATCTATCACAGTGAAGCTTTTAGTTTATCATTAATTCATTTAATACAGTAAATGTAAAACACAAATATATGGAAATTTAGCTTTTTTAAATATTCTTCTCTCATTATTCTTAATTATTTTCTCATTCACATGTACTCTATATACAGTACAGTACATATAGGATTTGCAAACATTTATTAAAGCCTTATTAACTGAGTTCCAGGTATGTACAGGAAAGTATTTGCCCGAGGTTTTTGTACAGACCGAGCGATGAAGGAGCGAGGTTTGTGCGAGAGAAACCGAGGGCAAATACTTTCCCGTACAGACCGAGAAAACGAGGTTAATAAGCCTTTTATTATATGGCTTTTGGTTTGTTTTCTTATCTGTTTTTAGTTCTACGTTTGTCTTGATCAGGTGTTACTGTTCATTTTAGTTCTTACTTTTGAGCTTGTTCGTTTCATGTTTACACCTGTTATGCTTTTATTTTTCGCACTTTTAAATAAGAAGTTTTTATAAAAAGAAACACTGATGTTTCAGGACGTATTATTGTTCAAAGTTTTCCAACGAATATATCTAATTCGTTTTTATTTTCATTCAAATCAACTCAGTAATTTTCCCACCAAAACTTGCAGGTCATTGAAAAGGATGTAATACCCTCTCACAGTGCCGAGAGGGCATTACGGCTTTTTCTGGACCTCTCAGCAACCAATCAGCATGCGATGTTTGGCGTAATCACCCGAAAACAAGCCCAGCCATATTATAATATACATTAAACACCTTCAAGAACTCAACAAGTCAAAAAGCTCATCAATAAACAATAAATGTGTTGTTATAGTTATACTCCGTTTCAGCTTGCTTTTGAAATCCAATACGTATAATTGAAATGAACATTCAGAACTTACGTTGCAATGTTCCGAACTACATTGCGAGGTAGATACAAATTTAAGTCAGCAATTTGTTTCTGCTTAACCAAGTATCTATTATTATATTCTAAACAACAAATAATCTTCTTCTCCGTGATTTTACCAAAGGAATTCAATTCAAATCTTATTAAATTAGAACTTCACAACGAACTTTGAGAACTTCCGTACCAACTTACCAACCTTCCAACGAATTTTGACAAACGAATTTCAAAAACAAGCTGAAACTGACTATAATTCCCACTTCTATTACAATTTTAAATCCTACCACATACTCTCCTTGATAAACACTACATCCTACCACATACTCTCTCTTCCTGGTACACACTATATCCTACCACATACTCTCTCTTCCTGGTAGACACTATATCCTGCCATATACGCTCTCTTCCTGGTAAATACTATATCCTACCACATACTCTATCTCCCTGGTAAATACTATATCCTACAATATACTCTCTCTCTCATAGACACACTATTTTTTTACAATCCTACGACAAATAAGTAACTTCTGGTATATATGTATATAATGTATTTGAAGACCTGGCACGCCTCGCAAGAGACAGGGAAGGATGGCAGAAGAGAGTGAAAGCTCTCGGCTAACTCTTACGAACGCATTGTAGCATTGCACCCAATGGGTGCGGGATGTAAAACATACATACATGCATGTATATAATAATTGAAAATATGCTGTTACTTACATATCACATCACAGATAATCCTCTACATAAAAATCCACTTTGTCTTTGCAACGTAATATTCATCAGTTTTTAAAACAATCCACCCTTAGTCAAACAAAAAAAATACAACCAACTTTAGTTATTAAACTAAAAGCTATTTACTGTATTAGTAAATAGTACAAATATACAGCTGACAAAAATTGAACAAGAATAATATATACAGAAATATACAATTGACAAAACTTCAACAAAATGTACAAACCTTAAAACCATGATGTGCGAATCCATCCAAAAAATCAACAATCCTTCATTTCTGCAGCAACAATCCTTACTTTTTACAGTTCCATTGCTTTCCTAAAAACATTAGAATTAATATTTTTTCATTTTCTTCTTGTAAAGGCATAAAGAAGCCTACCATTTTGAACCATTAATATAAGTTTAAAAATAAGCAAAATTTTGTACATTATTCTCATACTTTTAGCTTACATTTTTTCCTTCTTGTAAGCATTTAACAACAGGTTATACAGAAATAAGTAACTCACAAAAACATTCAACGTTCTACATAATTTTACAAACCTGAAATCTGAAAAACATGATGCCAGAATCCGTCAAGAAAATCATCCACCCTTCATTTCTGGAAGAAGAATCCTTGCTTTTTAGAGTTCCATAGCTTTCCTAAAGAGATAAGAATTAATATTTTTTACTTTTCTTTTTGTAAAAGCAGAAAGATGGCCACCATTTTGACCATTTTTGAACCATTAATATAAATTAATAAATACCCAAAATTTTGTACATTATTCTCGTACTTTTAACTTAGAGTTTCTAGTGTCTTCTTAACCGTTTTACAACAGGTCGTCAGGAAATAAAGAACTCACAAACACTCAACAAAATGTACAAACCTGAACTACTAAAACCACGAGCTGGGAGCATCTACAAAATCACCCATCTTTCGTTTCTGAAGCCCAAATCTTGACGTCTTTGAGTTTTAATGAGTACTCAAGCTGTTCTAAATTCATATTTTCTAACTCTAAACGATTCAAAACGGTAAAAAATGGCAAAAATCGGGACCTTCCCACATCACCTTCAAAAAGTACTTCTTCCCCCTTCGCCGCCATCTTGAAAATATAAACCTCGCCCCAGTCTCCTGGGAGATCACCCATCCAATCCTCTCCCTTTCAGGGCGTCCCCCCCCCGGGTCAGCTCCATTTCTGCCCCATAACACAAGCTTGCCGTTTTTTGAGAAAATTGTGAAGCCCCCCTGGGAAAACGGGGGACGACTTGAAGTTGAACTCCCTGGCCTCCTTTTAAAAACCCTCCCACGAGTCCAACTTCTTCCCAATGATTAATGACCCTGGGTTTGGGTCCCGTTACGCACCGTATAACTCCCTGCTCACTATTGAAAGCGCGTCAGGTGAAAATTTCACTGCAAATTAAGGATATCTATCCTCCGACTCTGGCTCCCAGGCTGCTACACACACACAACCCCGACACTTTTGAACTTATATTTCGAGTTTCATTTACTTAAACTAAACACTGAGACCATTTTTAAGAAAGAAAAACTCCCAGGTTTCCATTGATATACATTACAAGACCAAACCAAGACGGATTGTGAAAACACAATATTAAATTTTCACCGCTATCGGAACCGAACTCCCGAGCCTCAAAATCTCATTATGCAAACACTATTCGCTTGAAAAATTTCTGATCGATAACTAAGCATATTCATGCATTGCTTTTCAAATTCGTTTCGCTGGCGCACTCCTCGTGAGGCCACAATCCAAAAGTCGACACCTCCCTTTTAAGTTCAGATCTTCTACGGGGTTAACTTTTTTCAATTTTTTTCCAAAAGTTTCACTTTCGATTTTTTTTTCAACTCAATTTCTTTTTCGTTTATTTTTCTTTGTTAGGTTTATGATTACATGTTTATCCACGCTTGGAAATTAGCTTCAGATCTTGTGTTTATTAAGGTTTTGCATGAATAATTATCGTTTTTTATTATTTCAAACAAAAATGTTCTGAATTTTAATTTTTTTAATTAATAGCTTCGAAATTCACTAAAATAGCTCCAAAAATATTTCCACTCAATTCTCATATCCAAGCTAGCACATCCATCTCTCCTCTTAACAACATTACCACATCAACGTATATCCTTATATCACAATGGTTGGAGCGACTGACTGATCATCAGAAGATTCTGAGTTCGACTCCCACTTGAGAACTAATCATTTTCTTTTTTTTTCTTTTTAGTAAAATAGCTGGAAAAACATTTCTACTTAACTAATTGCTGAAGCAATTCTTTTCCTTTTCTTATTACTCAGCTAATAAGTAATATCTACATCGTTCTAATTAAATCCAAATACTTTAATCAATCTCAGTAGCTTAATGATTCAGGCGTCTTATCCGCGATCAGAAGGTTGTGGTTTGGCGGTCGTTTGAACACCTGAATCAACAAAATAAAGGTTTCATGAGTGTTTTAAACAAGTTTTAACTTTGTCATGGTACATGATATTTCCGGGAAACTATTCAGAGCGGCTGGCTGAGATAGCGTGACTGCCAACTTCCGATGACTTGCGTTCTCGTTTGATTAGGGCTTTACATTCATTAATTTCATTCTTTCTTTTTTGCTACCACTATTTTAAGTTTTACTACTTCAATTTTAAGCACTATTAAATTGTCTTCGTAAAAACACGAATGAAAGGACCATAGTCTAGTGGTAAAGCTGTAGGACTAGAGGTGGGTGGGAGCAGGTTCCAATCCTGGTACGGTCAAACTTTTTTACTTTTTTAACCACCAAAATGTCTTTAACTGATCAATAGATCAAAAGTACTTTTTTCTTCTGATTTTGACCAGCCTCTGATTTGAGCCAAGGGTGTGTCGCACACAAGCACAGTGACTTACCCACTACACTAACACGTCCTTGCCTGAAGTCTCCTTCATCTTTTCTCCTACTTAACCATTTCTTTTAGGGAATTCTTTTTAAAACTTAACCACCCTCAACTATACCAAACACGTCTTTTTCTTTGTGTATTTTGACCAGCCTCTGATTTGAGCCAAGGGTGTGTCGCACACAAGCACAGTGACTTACCCACTACACTAACACGTCCTTGCCTGAAGTTCACTGATCTTTTCTCCTACTTAACCATTTCTTTTTGGGAATTTTTTTTAAAACTTAACCACCCTCAACTATACCAAACACGTCTTTTTCTTTGTATATTTTGACCAGATCGCGATTCGAACCAAGGGTGTGTGGTACACAAGCACAGCGACTTAACCACTACACTAACACCTCCTTGCCTGAAGTCCACTGATCTTTTCTCCTACTTAACGATTTCCATTACATATTTTCACGTCAACATAAACCATCAAACAAAAAAATCAAAGCAAAAACAAATACATTCTCAACCTTTAAAATTATTTACAAAAATAGTAACTTCCCTCATCCAAAACGAACAAACCTAAAAAACAAGAGAAAATACAGTTTGAGTTACACGTACAAACAAATTAGGGCAGAACCTATAAACAGAAAGCAAAAGAACTGGTAACTTTTGTAGCTGCAAGCAACTATTTCGAAATTTGGCATTTATTCAGCAATTTTGACAATTTTAAGGAATTAATTATCTGTGTAGGTAAATAAAAAAATTACATTTCCTTCTTCTCGCTTAGTTTATGTTTAATAAGAAATATATTTCAGCTTTACAATGGGTTCTCTTCACTCTTCACTCTAAATGGTTTATATGCAGAGTTATTAAAGTTTATGTTAAACTTTGTCATCTTTTATGTACGGTATTTAATACACCCGTCAAGTCGGCAGTTTCCACTAAGGGAATTCGTTCACGCAAAGCGATTTATATTCGCCAGAAAAAGTAGGATCTGTTTCTACTTTTTCGCGGCGAATTTTGTCGCTAACCAATCACGTTGCTGAATTTATTTTTTCGATTTCGATTGATATCCATTACTATTGTAAACAACCACCATTACTTTATCAAAACCGGTTTGGAATTGGGGATCAATTACCAACTACCAAAAGCAGCAAGAACTGCAGATGCATTCTGCAATGCGAAAATCAAATTTACATCTACAGTGCACCATAGTCGAGTGGAATATTATTGTAGCTCATACAGTCAACAAACTTTTTAACTACATGTGGGCCTGTGGGGGTTGAGAAACATCAAAAGATAAAAAGATTTGATAATTATGAATGTAGATATGATCAGTAGAAATCAGTTTTGAGCGCATGTTACGCGACTTAGAAAAAATTCTCCTCCTAATGAACAGATGTTCCAAAGCACTCAGCCTAACCCCATGCACAATTAGTAGTTGGATCGGTGACCACTTGGGAATGACCCTTTAGAACACACATGAGTAGAGTTGTAGTTGATCTCTCTTGTGCTTCGAGGGGTTTTTCGCCGGGCTCTCTGGTTTTCCGCCCTCCATAAAATAAACACTTAATTAAGATCTTAGCTGCAACCCGTGGTATGCCATGCACCAAATCAGAAGGCTTTTTTACGTATTTCAAGCACTAGCTGTGCTTATCTAACTAAAAAACAAACATTCTGTTACAAGAAGTCAATTAACCCCCTGAAATAAACTTTCTCTAATATACCCCCCTCCATAATTATAGTTCTCCAATAATCATATAAACTTTCCTCTCTATCAAGCCACTCCTCTGGAAAAACCAGGACAGTTCATGACATGTTACATCAATGGTAGCATAATTTATCCTTCATTTCAATATCCCTTATTTCAAACTTCGTCTCTGACAATTTTTTAACAATTCCCCAATTACGGTAAATATTAAATGTTGAAATTTACCTTTTTCCAATCTTGTTTGCTCCCTCCTTCCCTGCTTATCCAATAACTAAAAACAAACATTGTGTTACCATAAAATCAATGAACTCTCACTACATTCAGTGGTTAGCGCACGTGCCTTTCACCTCTGTGACCCGGGTTCAATTCCTGCTCTCAGCAGTTATCTGATTAAAATTTCACCTTGGCCGCATGTGAGAAGAGTGCTTCCAGTTTGACTCTACCAAACACCACAGGTTTCCTCTGGGTACTCCGGTTTCCTCCTGTAGTAACACTGGACCAATGAGGGATGGCCCTTACTGGACCTCTAGGGAGAACAGTTAGCTATTAACTGATAGAGCTATCCAGTATAAATAAGATTAGTTTAAACGCGTTTAGTTTAGTTTACACACTGCCTTACACAGCATTACTCTCCAGTAGACTGCATTACACAGCATTACTCTCCACTAGACTGCATTAGACTGCAGTAGACTGCAGTAGACTGCATTACACTGCAGTAGACTGCATTACACTGCAGTAGACTGCATTACACTGCATTACACTGCAGTAGACTGCATTAGACTGCATTACACTGTAGTAGACTGCATTACACTGCATTACACTGCAGTACACTGCAGTAGACTGCATTACACTGCATTACACTGCATTACACTGCATTACAGTCTATTACAGTCTACTGTGCTAATGTGTGACACACCCTTGGCTCGAATCAGAGGCTGGTCAGAATAAGAAAAAAAACAGATTAATAGACTTCAGTTAAATCGGGGACACACTAAGTGTTGATTTTCTGGAGGGAGGAAAACCGGAGAACCCAGTGAAAACCCCTCGAGGCAAGCACAAGAGAGAACCAACAACTCTACTCACATGAAGCTAAGCTGGTCACCCATCCAAGTACTAACCCTATTCAACCACACTTAACATCAGCGGTAAAAGGCAGCGCGCTAGCAGCTGTGCCACCCATAAAAAAGAGTGACTTTTATTTAACATTAATCTATTTCTTGATTGAAGTTTCTCTTTAATATGATATTGAAGCTTTGAGCTAAAACAAGTCAAAAGATGTTTACCCTGCAAATACGACTATGAAGCTATTGCAGTTTAGTCCTTTTTGCTTTCTTTGTTAATGGTCCATTAATGAGTTCATCACAGCCAAGTTCTGAGACCATCTGCCGTTTTTTATCTTGTTTAGTTTTTCTCTCAACCAGTTGAGCACGTCTAAAGCAAAAATATTATTTAACCTACTGAACTAGAAAATTAAAACGAGAATGACACCCAACATTTTAGAAGGACAACATGGCGACATTTATTCCTAATTTATTAATAATTGATTCATTTATTAATAATTGACGAAGGACGCAACCGCATTAAAAAAATATTAGGATGGATGGAATAGCGAAATTTACCTTCCCCGTCCCCCCCCCCCCATTTATATTTCGCTAAATATAGTAGACAGGCAAGGAGCTGTTGGTGTAGTGGTTAAAGCACTGTGCTAATGTCCGGTACAGCCCTGGTTCAAATCAGAGGCTGGTCAAAATCAAAGAAGGGGGGAAAAGCAAAGTCCCACCTCCAAGAAGAAAAAAACACACTCAGATGACGACTATCCCTTAGTAAACTAAATAGTTTTCTATGCAATATATCCAGCACTAAGTGAAATACGAAGAAGTGAAATACCTTCCTCGCTTTTTTGATATTTTTCCTTTCAACTCTGTCGGCGTTTCTCTAAATGCAAAACTTTTGGCGAGATGACCAAGATGAAGATTTTTTGCATGAAAAATTGATTTCAATGTCGCAGGAAAGGTATTATATGCACCAATAAATGAATGAAAGGCTAAAAATAAAAAACAAAGTAAATTACTTTTTTGATCGTTATTACTTATAAAAATGATCTAATTGTCTTAAGCCCTAATCAAACGAGAACGGAAGTCATCGCAAGTTGGCAGTCACAAATTTCTGTGGCGGTCATTCGAACACCCAAATTAACAAAATAAAGGTTTCATGAGTGTTTTAAACAAGTTTTAACGTTGTCACGGTAAGTAATATTTTCGGGAAATTATTCAGAGGGGCTGGCTGAGATAGCGTGACTGCCAACTTGCGATGACTTGCGGTGTCGTTTGATTAGGGCTTTAGAGTAAATAAAACAAAGATGTGTTAAACATATTTTATATTTGGCATCCTAAAGATGTTATGGTACTTGGTGATCGTGCAAATTTCATTTCCAATTTTTTTGAAAAAAAGTTGTATTTTACATTTTACATATTTTCACAAAGTTTGTATTTCGGAGCGCCGCCATTAAATTGGCCATGTTTGATAAGAATGAGTTGAGGAGAACTTATAATGTCCTAGACTCAATAAAAATAAAAGATCATTGTTGTTGTCAACAAAAGGGTCATTGCTGTTATTGAGTCTATGACGTCATAAGCTTCCTTGACTCATTCTTCTCAAGCTCTGTCACTTTAATGGCGGCGCTCTAAAATGATTACCAACTACCATAACATCTTTAGGATTATGCAAAAACATTGCCAACAATATTTTCATCAGAGAACCACTTCAATTGACAGACAGCATTACAGAAATAGCTAGTTACCAGTTTTTGCTAATTCTCTTAAATTGCTTCCGTTACTTAAAGCTTCTTCAAACAATGTATGTTGATATGTGACTGCTGTATGAAATTGTTCTACATCTGACATCTATAAAATCAATGAAAATAAATAAAAACGAATAAAAATAAACAAATAAAAAGAAAGAAATAAAAAGAAATAAGAAAAGAAATCTCGCTTTTGAGGTCTGTACGGGAAAGTATTTTCTTGGGAATTTCGTACAGATTAAGCAATGAAGGAGCGAGCTTTGTGCGATAAAATCGAAGTTAAATACTTTTCCGTACATATTGAGCAAACGAGATTAATAGAGGGAATTGATTATATGGCTATTGGTTCATTTTATTTTAAAGTTTCAAGCGTTGTTTTCATTTTCGGAGTTCTGTCGTTACCTAATACCTGTTAACGTTTTCCTGTCGCTTCTTGTTTACACCAGTTTGGCTTTCAATTGTCGTCTTTTAGATACAACAGGTTTCAAGAAAACCAGCAGTAATGTTCTAGGATATTTTCTTGTTCAAAATATTTCAATAAAGAAAGCGAGTTCTCTTCTATTTCAATTCAAATCAACTTCAAAATGTTCCCGCCAAAACTCACCAGTCCGCGACAAAAACCCGAATTGACCGCTCGGCCCAACGTCGTAGAATCCCGACCGCGCTCGGGAACCAATCAGCATGCGTCGTTTTACGTACGGATCAGAAAACAAACCACGCCATATAATAAATTTGCAGACATACACAACCTCCTCCTCCCCCCCAAAAAAGAATAATAATCCCCAAAACAACCAAACTATGAAGAGGTTACCTTTGATAGTTTAAATTGGTCTGTTAGAAGAACATTTAGAATGTCATCTGTCTTCATTTCTTCAAGCCTGTAGTAAATCAGAGTTGTACATTTTTGAACACTGCATTTGAAAGAAGCTAGAATGCTGTATTTAAAGTGCTTATGAAACGAAAATTAAGTTTCTGTTATTTGAAAGTACTTTTAAAATGACAAAGTAACATCTTTTACAGTTTTTCGTTTCCTCGCTTCGTTCTTGAAATATTTCAGTTTGTTTTATGAACGAAACTAACCAGTGACGTCACAACGTGCATAATGACTTACCAGGAAAGGTTATATATGTTTGCTATTATCAGACGGAATCACTTCAAAGCAATTATGTGTGTGTGTTTTTTCCTTACAACAACAAAAACATACATTTTTAACTGATTCCGTTTAGTACTTTGAAATAAAACAACCTTAATTTTCGTTTCAGAAGCACTTTTATAAAAGTCAAAAACACACAAACTAGTTTACCTTAACTTGTGTTCTTTTAAAACATTTAGAAAAGCAACCTGTTCAAAAATAAGAAAAACACTGTTTAACTTTTATATCGTTTATTTGAAGTGCCTATGCAACGAAATCTTCAAGTTGGAGAAAATAACATTAAAGTAAAGTTTGAGATTACTTCTTTCGATTGTGAAAGTTTCAGGGCGAATAATTAAAGGAAAGTATGTTTGTTTAGCGTTTGAAAAATAGGCTTTTGGCCTAAAAAGTTGAGACATTATATTACACAACTAATGACATCACTAGGATCTACATGAATTCCGTTAGTCTCTCACCAAAAAGTTAAGCCCGGTTAGTCGGGGTTAGTACTTGGATGGGTGGCCGCCTGGGAATGACCCCGTTGTCGAGCTTGGAACTCATGTGAGTAGAGTTGTAGTTGATCTCTCCTGTGCTTCGAGGGTTTTTCGCCGGGTTCTCCGGTTTTCCTCCCTCTATAAAATCAACACCTAACATCTTAGCTGTGATCCGTGGTCTGAACTGTGTCGTATGGCGGCTGCCTGGGGAGCGCCTTTGATATGCCTCGACACGGCCACGTTGATCTGCGTCCTTCGCAATTCAGCCGCTGGCTGCAAGTAAGGATGATTATCCCCCCCCCCCCCCCCCCTCCTTCCCCTCCCCTCCCAGTGCTTTAATAATTACCTCAGTTGGCAAAAGAAATAAAAGTGCTTTCCCTGATGATCCAATTCTTGCTGTTCGTCCAACACGATGAACATAATCGGTAACACTAACAGCAGGATTGTACTATGAAGAAAAAACACACAATATTGTACTTTTACAATGCTGCAAGTCTTGAATATAAGTAGAGAATGTATCTGGAAGGACAAGTTGAGTAAAATGTAACGAACCTTTTCATTAAAGGTGAAGTAATACGAGCATGTATTACCACCCATCTCAAACATTGTCACGCAACAATGATTTTCTTGCAAGTTCAATCAGCATGTTGCAACAAGTAGAACTGAGTCTACTTTTTTTCAACAAATGTTGCAATCATTGTTGCGTGACAATGTTTAAGGTAGGTGGTAATACGTGCAACGCTTTTCAACTTGCAACAAAATCATTGTTGTGTGACAATGTTTAAGGTAGGTGGTAATACGTGCAACGCTTCTCAACTTGCAACAAAATCATTGTTGTGTGACAATGTTTAAGGTAGGTGCTAATACGTGCAACGCTTTTCAACTTGCAACGCAATCATTGTTGTGTGACAATGTTTAAGGCAGGTGCTAATACGTGCAACAACGCTTTTCAACTTGCAACGCAATCATTGTTGTGTGACAATGTTTAAGGTAGGTGGTAATACGTGCAACAACGCTTTTCAACTTGCAACGCCAGAAAGTTGCGCGAAAATGTTGCCTGTATCACCTCACCTAAACACTGCGCACATACAAAACTAATCTCACCTGAACAATCCATTGCACCGAAGGTAAATCTAGACCTCTTGCAGCAACATCCTTCAACATAGTAGAAGATTTATGTATTAGAAGTATTAAGCAGCAACCTCAATAGCTAACTATATATTGTATTAATCAAAACACCAACACAAAGCAAGGGATTATTATAGCTTACAGTGCACAAAAGAACTCCAATATTTGATTTCCTGAAATCCAAAAATATCTTTGTCCTCTCCTACAAAAATATTTATTTATTGCTTTTTAAGACAATACGCTACATTGTAAGACGTTACCGTACATTGTAAGACATTGCGCTACATTGCAAGACATTGCGCTACATTGTAAAACATTACGCTACATTCTAAGACATTACGCTGCATTGTAAGACATTGCGCTACATTGTAAGACATTGCGCTACATTGCAAGACATTGCGCTACATTGCAAGACATTGCGCTACATTCTAAGACAGTGCGCTACATTGCAAGACATTGCGCTACATTGCAAGACATTGCGTTACATTCTAAGACATTGCGCTACATTGTAAGACATTGCACTACATTGTAAGACATTGCACTACATTGTAAGACATTGCACTACATTGTAAGACATTGCACTACATTGTAAGACATTGCACTACATTGTAAGACGTTACGCTACATTGTAAGACATTGCACTACATTGTAAGACATTGCACTACATTGTAAGACATTACGCTACATTGTAAATTGCTTTCCCTAGGTAGTTAATAATTGTTTAATATTCCATAATACCTGTTGTGATAGCTTGCCATGTAGTTTCATTATTTTCATAGTCTTCCCTGAAACATACCGCAATGGAAAAACAAATATCGTAAGTTCATATGTAAAAATATGATTTTTCTCAATGGGCAAATAAAATAGATGTTTATCTCCAATACTGACCTTGTGTCGTCGTAAGAATAGTGGAAAATAATTGATGATGAAAATCAACTGAATCCTGAGTTGTAAAGAAAACTATTATCTTACAATTTTCCTAAAAGAAAAATAGTAAAGTTAAATGGTAAGAGCAACAAAAATTACAAGTACACCAGAGTTGGAAAAAGTATTCAACCTTCCTCCGGATGGGTTTTTAAGTTTAGATAACCTTCCTCAAAATATATAGCGAGAATTTTGTGTTTTGCAACGTTCATAAATACTGCGTGACTTTTACAGTACCTTGGTTTTCTAGGTTTTTCTAGATAAGCTTTGGCATACTACAATAGCTACTAACTACCCCCCGACTGCTGCGAAGATACAGACATCACAGCAGACATCAGCGTACATGTCTCAGCCACTGCCAGTGCTGCATAATTGTTGGTTAGCCAATGTTTTGCTGCAAATCGCATTTCTTCTCGACACCTTGCTTGATCAACTGTAACTTTCTCAGATTACCGAATGTGTTGTTTCACGTGTTTTCACTTTAAATCTTTCTCACTAAAGTAAACCTTCCTCCGGGTGGTACCCGCATACCCGCAGCTTTTTTCCAACTCTGAAGTACACATTTTTTAATTTCTGAATAACAAACTTTCTTGCGATGGTAATCCAAGTAAACAAAACAACTCTTGTGCCAAACAACATCACTAATTTCGACAAAAGACAATCTTGCCGTTCGCCAATCTTGTTGTAAGACCTTGCCTAATTAAGTTAATTGAAGTCATGGGTAAACATGAAACTTATTCTTCTGGCAGCTGAATTTCTGTTGTATGCTTTTAAAGCGTTGTGGTTTAATCAAGAATGAAAATCATCTACAAAAAATTAGTTTCAGACTTATATATGTGAAAGTATGGCTAACTAAAGTTTCCGCTTTACCCAGCTTGTGACGTCACATGCATGATAAAATGTATCCAAGATGAAATTAAGTTGTTTTATTGGATTGGTTCTAAATAACACACTAGATTGTATCTTCATGTCAATGGTTTGCTTTTGAAATTTTTTGTTTTTGTTGCCCACACACTTTAAATAATGGTTCTAGTTGGTAAATAAGAGATTAATTATTGTCATGTACCTCGTAATTTTGTTTAAGAAAAGCTGCTAGTGTAACAAGTCTTAGTTTCATTGGCACAACAATACAATATTGCTTCAGTTGAGTTGGAGTCTCATATTCCACTAACTAAGAAATAAAGAGATAGATGATCAACCATTAGATACAATAACTAATTGTAATTTCAATAGAAGTACTCTACAATATACGAAATATAGTAACTTAGGTTAGATATACTGCCGAAACATAGAACGTAGGAATCTAACGTTTCGAAGGGCCTTCCCTTCTCTGACGAAGGGCCTTCGCTCGAAACGTTAGATTCCTACGTTGTCTGTTTCGGCAGTATATCTAACCTAAGTTACTATATTTCGATTGTTGTTTCTACACTGCCTACGCAGCACGCTACTTTTACTCTACAATATGTTGGTTTATACAATCGAAATATATGTTTCTCTCTGACGAAGGGCCTTCGCTCGAAACGTTAGACTCATACGTTCTCTGTTTCGGTAGTATACCTAACCTTACTATATTTCGATTGTTGTTTCAGCACTGCCTATGCAGCACGCTACTTTTATTTCACTATTTTGATTGATACAATACCCTGGTTGCTATGCGTGTTTTCATTGGTTGTTGCGCATGATCTATTAGAGAACATACACGTGGATGACGTCAGATCACGTCAGCTGACTTGCTTTTATCCTAGAATAGATTCCATTTTTTATTGTTTGTTCAGTTATAGATGCACAGATGACGCCATAACGTGGTAAGAACAAAAAAGTGGCCCACGAGACGCAATGAAGTGGGTCACTGATGTTCTTACCACGTTGTTACGTCTTCTGTGCATCTATAACTGAACATATAACTGAACAGACAACAAAAAATGGAATCTATTTGTTTCACACAAAACAAAAATTGGGTTTTATCAAAAATCTTGCTGGAGTTTGGGGCATGAAGAAAGAAAAAAAGCAAGTCAGCTGACGTGATCTGACGTCATCCATGTGCCTGTCCTTTAATAGATCATGGCCAACAACCAATGAAAACACGTATAGCAACCAGGGTATTGTATAAATAAATATAATTAATAAATAACATACATCAGCATTAACAGATGAATCATCTTGTTCTGTCATATTTATAGTTACTGGTTTTTCCAAAGTAATATCAGCCAGCTTTTCAACACCTACAGTAGAATAACAAGCTTTCTTTAAGATCATTCCAAGCAACACACGAAATCAAAGCTTATATGAAGTATACCTTGAGATAATGTAGCTGATAGTAATACTGTCTGGATTTTCTGTTTGGCTTGATCTTTAATTGTTGATAATATAAATGACAAATCTTCTTCAAAGCCCATTTCTAATAATCTAAAACATGAAGCAAAAACAAAACACAATAAAAATAGATCGCCAATTGACGTTATTGGAGGATTGGTGCCAAGCCACAGGGGAGATACCACCCCCTGATCAGAGGTAACCAGGGCAACCCCGCCACAGCCCACCTCCAGGCACCAGTCACACTGTCAAAGCAGTGGAAATATATATACTTACCCTTGCATTCTATCAGGAGTGGGTGGGTGGGTCACTAAACAGCGCGCGCAAATTAACCAGTCAAGCTCAGACCACGCTGACAAGACTTTGATGAGCGCTGAGATAATCCCCACATATTATCATGAGTGATCGCTGACTAGCATTGTCTCCTTTTTTACCTTGCCTAAATTACATTTAGCCACATTTAAAAATAGATATTATAACATAGGTGTAATGTAACGTCGTTTCTGATTGGCTACCGTGCATGCTCCATAACTCGATGGAGCACAGTAATTTCAAACGTAATGAGAAACTCATTTTTAATCAGCGAAATAAATATTGTTTTCCGTTGTTTTGTGTCTGATTCTCTGTTATAAAAGAAATGGTTCATGGTTTGTCGTGCTCCATTTAGTTATGGATGCACTTGGGAAGTTGGAGAGCACTCAAAAATCTAGAGTTGTTCTTGGCTACCACCTTGACCATATCTTACGCTTTTTTCGTGCTCTCTGAACTACCCGCGTGCATCCGTAACTCGATGGAGCACGCCAAACCATAAAGCATTTCTTAAATGTTATTATTTCAAAAATTCTAACCTGTCTGCTTCATCCAGGATAAGCCACTGAAGATTGGACATTTGAAGACATTCAGTGGTCTAAAAATATTAACAAGTGCAATAGATACATGACTTTGTCGTAATTTTACATTCAAACGATTTTAAGTCTCGACCTGCAGCTAAAATAAATGTAAGAGTTTCAAGAATATGCCAACAATACTTTAAGATGATCGACCAAACGTCCAGGAGTTGCAACTAGTATGTTCATTCCTTTTCGTAATCTAACAAAAAACAAAACTTTGGTCTAGGAAGAACCCTCGATACGCTTAGCACTATTTGGTACAGATCAGAGTTGGAAAAAGTATTCAACCTTCCTCCGGATGGGTTTTTAAGTTTAGATAACCTTCCTCAAAATATATAGCGAGAATTTTGTGTTTTGCAACGTTCATAAATACTGCGTGACTTTTACAGTACCTTGGTTTTCTAGGTTTTTCTAGATAAGCTTTGGCATACTACAATAGCTACTAACTACCCTCGACTGCTGCGAAGATACAGACATCACAGCAGACATCAGCGTACATGTCTCACACATGTAACTGCTGCCACTGCCAGTGCTGCATAATTGTTGGTTAGCCAATGTTTTGCTGCAAATTGCATTTCTTCTCGACACCTTGCTTGATCAACTGTAACTTTCTCATATTACCGAAAGTGTTGTTTCACGTGTTTTCACTTTAAACCTTCCTCACTAAAGTAAACCTTCCTCCGGGTGGTACCCGCATACCCGCAGCTTTTTTTCAACTCTGAATTTTGGTAAATAACTAAATATACTGTAAAATATACTCAGTTCAATGCATGCAGTATCTGCGCCGTCATTAGTATTACGTACAATGTGAGCAGCGATCTGTATCTGATTTGCAAGGCGAGCCGTATAGTAAATCAGATACAGATCGGCTGTGAATGCTTTATCGTACTTATCAAATGGACGCATCTAAATAGCCATGTTTTCAAACTATTTTTCAAGAGTGATTTTAGCTGAGTAAATTAAGGAAAAAGTTTATGTAAATCAGGACGAATCTGTATGCGATTTACAGATATTGATTAAATATTCAATTATTTTGAATTTTCTTCATGAATTATAAGTTCAGTTATAGATGCACAGATGGCGTCACAACGTGGTAAGAACGTCATCCATGTGTCTGTCATCTAATCGATCATGGGCAACAACCAATGAAAACACGCATAGCAACCAGGGTATTGTATAAACTTACCTCGCTTTCTCAGATTTTCGTTTTTCTCCTCCTGTAACACATCCAGGAACAATCCAAATAAACGGCTGAAATAAAATCAGAAAAAAACACTTTAAATTATTTTTATATTATATTGTGAGAATGAACAATTTCCCAAAACAATAAACAAAAGGTACGCTATGCGTACATGTATCTGCGCCAAAATTTGCCCTACGACCTGTTTACAAGGGATAGGGTTACCCTAGCACCCTGGTTACCCTAGCTCTCGTACATTGCTTGTTTTTGTGTCACTGCTTCTATTGAAGCTGTGGCACTATGTCATGAGATGAGGTTCCGATTGGGTGATGAATTTCCGTGTTAACATTTCGGAAGTCATCGGTACTTATGGATCCAATCAGAACACGAATTGCACTTCGGGATTAGGCGGGCAAGTACGACAGTGCTGTGGGTCACGTGGCAGTGTTCTGATCCGGGAATTTCAGTTTGTTTTTTTGTGGCCTCGTGTGGTTCAAAGTACAGTAAAAAGACAAGTTAAGAAAGTAAGTCATGCATTTTAATAAATTTAGAAATCTGATTTGGCAGCGCTTTCGACTACTGTGTAATGCTGGTGGATTGAAAGGGTTTCCTAGTTCTGGAGTAACTATAGTGCTCCTTGGCGGTTAAGGCCAGAACTGATCGAGAGTGGTTTGCAAAGCACCAGTCGAATTCAAACCAACTTAAGGCTTATAGCTGAAAATCCCCGAGCAGGTAACATAAAACTCTTTCGGGAGGCAAAATTAGTTCATTATTGGAAATCATGAAACTCCTCCGGGAGGCAGAATTTATTCCCTGTGTGGGAACCAAAAAATATCTCCTTTGGGAGACCAATTGATTCGATTCGTTCGGGGGATACAATTGATTCGATTTGTGAGAACAGAAAATCTCTTACGAGATTCAAAAGTCGTTCTTTTCGAGATAAACAATACAGAATTTGCTCGGAGAGCAACACTGCTAATGCCTAATGGCGATGCCGATGGAGTGCAAATTTAGGACTGATAGCAGACCTACATGTAGTTCGTCTCCGAAGATGACAGAATATGAAACCTCCATTCACCAAGCTGAAGCACATTCGAAGCGTGTAAAGTTCAAAATAATTGCGTTTATAGTGAGATAAGTATTGATATATAGAGTTTGATAAATCGAGTACTGTTATTAAGAAAACAGCGACTGGGTATATGCCACATTTGTTTGCCTTCACTAGTAGATCAACAATCAGGCAATTTGCTAGTTCGTCAAAACTTTATAGTAAGAGATTTAGACATCGTGATCGAGAACCTTCAAGAGTAAACATGAAAAAAGTAATGTCCTGCTTGGGGAAAAGATCGTTAAAACAAAAGGTTAAGTCTGTTATAAGAAAATATGTTCCCAAGACATCAAAGCTATATAATATTTCAAGCAATTACAAGTCATGGTTTGCGAGTTATTTACATAGAAGCAATAGTTTCTTTACCAAATATTTGGACGTGGGTTTAAAAAAGTATAACGTTAAACGTCTGTTCAAACCTAAGGTTTTGAATAAAAGTTATTTGAAAATAAAAAGAAGACAACCTTCCCAATAAACCCTTCCCAAAAATAGGTATTGCAATATGCAAAAACAATTGCCACGAACTTTTTGGTTTGTCAGCAATCGTATATCCAAAAACGATTTTTCGTTCTGTGCATCAAGAAGAAAGTTATTAATATCCGGTGATATTGAATCAAACCCAGGTCCTCTTGCAACAGAAAATAACACAACAAAAGAAATGTTTGGTTTAGACATCTGTGATATTAACAATAAGATTAAGTGAACTTGGATTGAAACCATTTGATGTTGGCGGTGGAGGTGACTGCTTTTTTAAAGCTGTTTCGCATCAACTATTTGATACTCCAGACTATCACTTTTCTATTCGATGCTAGGTTAATGTTATCATTATTTTTGTTTTATTGAACTTTATGCTCTTGAAATTTATTATTGAACATTTTATAGTTGCTGTACCTGTTCATATTATTAATTAAAAAAAAGTTAAAAACAATGATGTAGTAAAGCCTCGACTCTTTACCTTTTAGTTCACACTTTACTTAATGACTATGTCGAAGCGCAATCGTTCCTACTGCAGAGCCCACATCTCTTATGGCTACCGCCAGAAACAGTAACGCGGGCTATCGGAAGGGGTGGCAGTAATACTCGAACACAAAATAGACCAGACCTTCTGCCACTCCTGCTCACTCTGTGACAGCACAGTACCGATTTTCAACATTCATATCTTATCCATTTTTCCAATACCATGCATTATTCCCATCCCACCTTGTTTACTCATCAACGTTAAAAATAGCGAATGATATTCCTATTTTCGAATCTCATTCATTTGTTTATAAAGTTGCCCAATTTTTTAAGTTCCTTACGTTTCTCTCTGACGACAGCTTTAAGACGATTTCCGTCAACACATTTTTGCCAAAAAATGTTGTAGTAATCCGTCGCTCTGTTCTTTCAATGCACAGTTTATGCAAAATCACTCAGATGTATTAGCAGTGACACATGTACACTCTGTGTACCTATTTTTTTGTTTGTCGTGTTTATAAGGATGCTAGGGTAACCTGTGTGCTAGGGTAAACAACCCTACCTCCTTGTAAACAGGCCCTAAAAGACACTCCTGAATTTGCTTTCACTATTTAATATTATTCACCATTATTCGCACCCATTGAAGCAAATTTGGGAAGTGTTGATTAATCCAGCCATAGTTAATAGAACATATACATGGTCTGGAAACCTGGCAAACTTCAAAGTGGTTAACAAACAAGCAACGATTCATGTTGAAAGGTACATGAAGGCGCCAAATCCTTTGTTTTAGGTTTATTAATATTTAAACAGTACAGTTGAGTGACTGAACCCAAACATTGCTATTGGATGATTGCTTCATTATACAGAAAACACAATATGTTCAGTACCAAGCGTGAAAGTGCAAAAATTTCCATAAACCTGAACAAAAACATAAAACAATGACTTTTGTTGAGCTTCCAAACCATGTTTAGTTTCTATTAACTATGATCCAGCTCAGTTAAATATAATAATTTAAATAAGCGAATGAGATGAAAGGTCAATCCCTTGATATTAAAAAGATATCATGGGGAAGATCATGGCTATTTAATAGATACTTCATACAGCAAGCAGTCAATGAGTATATGTGTGTACAATACCAGTACTGCTAATAAACTTGATTGCATTAAAAAAGTAAAATGATGCTACCGCTTGTGAAGTATATACTTGTAAGTTTCCTGCAATGAGAATTGTTTGTCTTCCGAAGAGTAATGTTTGTCATTTGAAGATGGTCCTAATTCATAAACAGTTTAGTAGTTTACACGTGTTGGCCTGCATCGCCTGACTCGATAAATCACCCAACGAGTTGAAAACCTTGTCAACTCTTCAATCATTCTGTATGACGCACAAAAACTGTGGTAGATCACACTTGCAAGTTTACTAAAGTCATGTTAAAAATACTTGCCATTTGTATCAGCAATATTGTCTTTCTTCGAGAAATCGAGAATAGTGTTCCTCGGTCTACCATCTGAGTTCCAGTGGCTCAATGGTGAGAGCATCCGGCTGGCATTCAGAAGGTTGTGGGTTCAAGTCCCATCTGTAGCTCAAAATTTTCCCCTGAGTTTAACTTACGACAGCTTGTACAGCAAAAACATATGAAAAAAAACATTTATTTAAATATGTTTCACCTTCAAAACTTGCTGTAATACTGTAAAACTTTGAAGAGCAAGCTGAAATAAAATAAATAAAAAGTGTCACCAATTAAAAAAAAATAATTCAAGAATTTCTTTGTCAGCCTTGGTAAGTTTAGTTCAGTACAGCACAGTTTGTATTGCAGTGCCTTGGTAAGTTTAGCTCAGTACAGCACAGTTGGTATTGCAGTACCTTGGTAAGTTTAGCTCAGTACAGCACAGTTGGTATTGCAGTGGGTTGGTAAGTTTAGCTCAGTACAGTACAGTTGGTATTGCAGTGGCTTGGTAAGTTTAGCTCAGTACAGCACAGTTGGTATTGCATTGCCTTGGTAAGTTTAGTTCAGTACAGCACAGTACAGTTGTTATTGCATTGCCTTGGTAAGTTTAGCTCAGTACAGCACAGTGGGTATTGCAGTGCCTTGGTAAGTTTAGTTCAGTACAGCACAGTTGGTATTGCAGTGCCTTGGTAAGTTTAGCTCAGTATAGTACAGTTGGTATTGCATTGCCTTGGTAAGTTTAGTTCAGTACAGCACAGTTGTTATTGCATTGCCTTGGTAAGTTTAGTTCAGTACAGTACAGTTGGTATTGCAGTGGGTTGGTAAGTTTAGTTCAGTACAGCACAGTTGGTATTGCAGTGGCTTGGTAAGTTTAGTTCAGTACAGCACAGTTGGTATTGCAGTGCCTTGGCAAGTTTACTTCAGTACAGTACAGTACAGTTGTTATTGCATTGCCTTGGTAAGTTTAGTTCAGTACAGTACAGTTGGTATTGCATTGCCTTGGTAAGTTTAGTTCAGTACAGTTGGTATTGCATTGCCTTGGCAAGTTTAGTTCAGTACAGTACAGTACAGCACAGTTGTTATTGCATTGTCTTGGTAAGTTTAGTTCAGTACAGCACAGTTGGTATTGCAGTGGCTTGGTAAGTTTAGTTCAGTACAGCACAGTTGGTATTGCAGTGGCTTGGTAAGTTTAGTTCAGTACAGCACAGTTGGTATTGCAGTGCCTTGGTAAGTTTAGCTCAGTACAGCACAGTGGGTATTGCAGTGCCTTGGTAAGTTTAGCTCAGTACAGCACAGTTGGTATTGCAGTGGCTTGGTAAGTTTAGCTCAGTACAGCACAGTTGGTATTGCAGTGGCTTGGTAAGTTTAGTTCAGTACAGCACAGTGGGTATTGCAGTGCCTTGGTAAGTTTAGTTCAGTACAGTACAGTTGGTATTGCAGTGCCTTGGTAAGTTTAGTTCAGTACAGCACAGTTGGTATTGCAGTGGGTTGGTAAGTTTAGTTCAGTACAGTACAGTTGTTATTGCAGTGCCTTGGTAAGTTTAGCTCAGTACAGCACAGTTGGTATTGCATTGCCTTGGTAAGTTTAGCTCAGTACAGTACAGTGGGTATTGCAGTGCCTTGGTAAGTTTAGCTCAGTACAGTACAGTTGGTATTGCAGTGGCTTGGTAAGTTTAGTTCAGTACAGCACAGTGGGTATTGCAGTGCCTTGGTAACTTTAGTCCAGTACATCAGTTGATAGTAGTCATACGTACCTCTCGGGTTGGTACCAAGATAACACAATATGGACCATTCACACGCTGGAATAAAATAATTGTTATGAATGAAGAGCTTGTATTTAGCAAGATCATATTGCCCCTTGCAACACCAGTGACTCTAGCATCCTCATCCTTCCACCTCATCAAACATACTTTTCTTCACCCAGGTAAAGGTCTTATGCAGTAAAAAATAAGTTTGTGAGAGACTCTCTTACTTATAAGAACTTTTGAAACTTATGGACATTTGCAACTCTTCCATATCTCACTTCGTTCTTGAGATATTGAGATTTGTTTTATATATAAATAACATCACTTAGATGTCACACTGCATGACTTGTTGGAAAATCTTGAATATCAATTTGAGATTATTTAACGAAATAACTTTTAACTGTGCACATGCTTCTGTGTATCGCAGGTCACTATACATAAAAAGTGATTTACTTGAATTATTGCAAGAATAGACATGATTTTCCAACAAGTCATTATACAGTGTGATGTCTAAGTGATGTTATTTGAATATCACGCAAATCTCAATATCTAAAGAACGAAGTGAGATATGGAAGAGCTGCAAACGTCAATCTTTATAACTTCAAAAGTTCTTTGAAATAAAAGAGTCTCTCCCAAACTTATTTTTCACTGCATAAGCCCTTTAAATGCTTTAATAATGAAATATTTTTGAAATACACGTCACATTTTCTATTCAGCTTTAATGATCACACTTCCTTGCTCTACCACATCCAAAGTAATTACAAAACAAGATATTCAGTCAGGCTAACCTGAATTTTTGGAGTAATGGCTTGTAGAGATTGCACAACTGGAATCACATATGCTAATGTTTTACCTAAAAACAAATCAAGCCTGACATCATTATTAAAAGTAATTTATACAGAACTAAAGGATTATTTAATCTTAGAAAATTACTGAAGCCACGAGCATTCAATAATGCAGTATCTGGGCAAAGTAATTATCTGATCACAGACAGACAGACAGACAGACAGATGGACATAAGGACAGACAGATGGACAGTCAGACAGACAGACAGACAGACAGACAGACAGACAGACAGACAGACCGACTGACAGACAGACAGACAGACAGACAGACAGACAGACAGACAGAAAGACAGACAGATGGACAGAGAGACAGACAGACACAGACAGACAGACAGACAGACAGACCAATGGACAGACAGACAGACAGACAAACAGACAAACAGAAGGACAGACAGATGGACAGAGAGACAGACAGACACAGACAGACAGACAGACAGACAGACAGACAGACCAATGGACAGACAGACAGACAAACAGACAAACAGACAAACAGAAGGACAGACAGATGGACAGAGAGACAGATGGATGGACAGAGAGATGGACGGACAGACAGATGGACAGTCAGACAGACAGACAGACAGACAGACCAACCGATGGACAGAAGGACAGACAGATGGACAGACAAACAGATGGACAGACAAACAGAAGAACAGAAGGACAGACAGACAGGCAGGCAGGCAGGCAGACAGACAGACAGAAGGACAGACAGACAGACAGACAGACAGACAGACAGACAGACAGACAGACAGACAGACAGACAGACAGATACTAGACAATAAATGTTTAATGGGGTCATGACTGTGCAATGCTGTTTGTAATAATTACGACTTACCAGTGCCTGTTGGTGACTTAATAAACATATCTTTGCCATTAATTAACAATGGAAGAGAAGCTTTTTGTACACTGGAAAAATAAACACAACACAATTGAACATTGTACATTATAAAGACACAAAATATGCTAGGAATTAACCAGTCATTAAGAACAAGCACTACACACCTCGTCATGGTCGTCATGTGAAGATTTAGTTCTAAATTTGAGATCTAAATAGAGAAGAAAGTTCCAAATTCTATACTCTTTAAATAGGAAACTTTAAATAAAATCATCTATCTAGTCTAATACAGGATAAAGCCCCAGCTTGAGTCAGCTTGAGTCAGGTGTACTGTACTGCACTATACTGTACTGTACTGTAATGAGCTGTACTATACTGCACTGCACTGTACTGAGCTGTACTGCACTATACTGTACTGTAATGAGCTGTACTATACTGCACTGCACTGTACTGAGCTGTACTGCACTATACTGTACTGTAATGAGCTGTACTATACTGCACTGCACTGTACTGAGCTGTACTGCACTTTACTGTACTGTAATGAGCTGTACTGCACTGTAATGAGCTGTACTGTACTGTTAGCTATAATGTTAGCAACATACCATGAATGGCGCCAAGTTAAGATGTTTAAACTCACTGCCACTAAATGTCTCATCTTTTTTACTGCATTGCATATCAGATTGTAAAACATCACTGCAAAATCAAACACACCAAATGTTATTATATTATTATTATATTTATTTAATAAAACAAAATAAACTTATTTATTGGCTATATTTCCAAACATGCTAAAGCATTGAAACCAAAACCTATTTATCACAAAAAAATAATATCATGAAAAAAGCAGCAATCAGTTTTTACTAGTAAAGTTTATAATTCTTTAAGGCTGGTGTTAGCCAGAATAAACCTTAAAGACTCATCTTCAGGCTTCAAAGTGTTAAAGAGATAGGTTTTAACACTTTGAGGCCTGGACCTCTCCCTGTGCTGAATAAAATCATCTGGTGTTAGTCAGAATAAAATACTAAAGACTCGTCTTCAGGCTTCAAAGTGTTAAAGAGATAGGTTTTAACACTTTGAGGTCAGGACCTCTCCCTGTGCTGAATAAAATCATCTGGTGTTAGTCAGAATAAAATACTAAAGACTCGTCTTCAGGCTTCAAAGTGTTAAAGAGATAGGTTTTAAAGAGATAGGTTTTAACACTTTGAGGCCTGGACCTCTCTCTGTGCTGAATAAAATCATCTGGCGTAAGCCAGAATAAAATACTAAAGACTCGTCTTTAAGCTTCAAAGGGTTAAAGAGATAGGTTTTAAAACTTTGAGGCCTGGACCTCTCCCTGTGCTGAATAAAATCAACTGGTGTTAGCCAGAATAAAATACTAAAGACTCGTCTTCAAGTTTCAAAGTGTTAAAGAGATAGGTTTTAAAACTTTGAGGCCTGGACCTCTCCCTGTGCTGAATAAAATCGTCTGGCGATAGCCAGAATAAAATACTAAAGACTCATTGTCAGGGTTCAAAGTGTTAAAGGGATAGGTTTCAACACGTTGAAGCCTGGACCTCTCCCTGTGCTGAATAAAATCATCTGGCGTTAGCCAGAATAAACCTTAAAAACTCGTCGTCAGGCTTCAACATGTTAAAGTACCGTAAATAATATAATTATGGTAAATGTGATGTTAATCCACAAAATTAATCTATTTTGAATTATGATTTTATAAAAAGCATCATCTTACTTAGAAATTTGTGGAATATCTGGATTCTTGTGAAACAATGAAGAAACGACCTGGAAAAAGATAAAACAATAACTTAATATGTTATTCAAACTTGGTTTAGAACTGCTTCCTTTCACCATTTTGACCAAAACCAGTCACACTAGCTTGGCTTTGCAAAATGGGTCATCCTAGAAAAGATCCATGCTTAACCCCCATGGAAGAAATCTGTGCCATCCAAAGGAGGAGAGGGCAAAATTAACTACAAATTTGTGCTGAATAAAATCCTCTGGCATTAGTGAGAATAAACCTTAAACACTCGTTGTCAGGCTTCAAAGTGTTAAAGTTATCTATAAGTTTAGGTATACACTACAAGAACACAAGTGAAGGTAGCCAAAAACAACTCCATATTTTTTAATGCCCTCCCAACTTCCTAAGTGCATGCATAACTCAATAGTCGCATGCTGAGAAATGGAACCAATCAAAATTAAATCGTACAAGCTTGAAAGGTTGCAGTAAAGGTAAATAATACCTGAAATTTTTCTCCATATTCATTTCGTGGAACCTATAAAATTAAGAGCAAATGCAAACTCAAGTTTTTCATTCAATAGAGCAAATTAATTCATAAAAACTACATTCCATTTCAAAAAAAATTGTGCTTCTTTAATAATGGGGCTGGAAAAAATCTGAAAATTTAAGGTTGCACATAATATGTTTGGTGTACAGCCTTTTCATTCCATACAAGGCATTATCAAGACAATTGGGACAATCTTATGGAAAGCAGACTTAACTTGACAAACTAATTAATAAAGTTTACCTTTCGCTCATCAACATTATGCGTTGAAGATTTTAATTTGGCTCGCCTGGCTGAGTATTTCTATAAAATGAATATTTGAAATACAAATAAACTGCCAAGCAAGATAAGGAAAATATTTAATGTCATACTACTCCATAGTAAGATTGTTAAATTTTAACATTATGTAATATGATACCAACTTTTAAGCTTCCCTCCCTGACATCTAAATATATATACAGTAATACCATGATCGCCTCGGATTCTTTTGTTCTCCAAGGGAATGTAAACCTCGTGCAAGAGGGAAATTTATCCTTTGTCTTCTAATTTTCCAGTGCATGTTGATGAGGGAAAATTAGAAGACAAAGAAATCCTTTGTCTTCTTCTAATTTTCCCATGCATGTTGATGAGGGAAAATTAGAAGACAAAGAAATCTTTTGTCTTCTTCTAAATTTCCCACTTGCATATATTTTCCCTCATCAACATGCACGGGAAAATTAGGATGCAACTTCTCTGATGAACCGTGTAAATTTCCTGTCAGTAAGATTCTCAAAGTTTTCCTCAGCGATCATTATATTACAAACTAATAACATGACTTTTCAGGAAATTAGTGATTAAATTTCCCCTTTGCCTCAGGAAGATTTGTAAGTTTCACAAACCTTCCCTTGGACGCGGGGAAATTTAATCGCTAATTTCCCTCAAGTCATGTTATTACTTATAATAATACATTACACTGCCACGTAAAAATATGCAATTTGTTGCAGACTTGTAAACAAGTTGTTTCAGGCTCTTCCAACAGGTGGTCACCATCATGTGTTTGCATTACAACTTGTAACAAGGTTGATGACTGCAACAGACCTGTGACAAGTTGTTCCAACAACCTGTTACCATGCTGCTAGTCTGTATGAGCCCATATGGACCACTTGAGATAATTTTTTTAAATGTGTTTTATAGCCTGGAAAATATTCTAAGTAATATTTAAAACACGAGCAGGAGTGTTTTATCAGATTTAAAACCAAGAGGGTGCAGGCCGAGTGTTTTAGATCTGTTAAAACATGTGATGATGAGTTTGAATGGCTTCAAAAACGATTCGTTATTGGATGTTATGTTCATTAGTATTCTTTATATAAAATTGTATGTTCAATAGTATTCTTTAGATAAAATTGTATGTTCATTAGTATTCTTTATATAAAATTGTATGTTCATTAGTATTCTTTATATAAAATTGTATGTTCATTAGTATTCTTTATATAAAATTGTATGTTCATTAGTATTCTTTCTGACGTCAAGAAGTTTTATCAGGTATAAAACCACGGACATGGTACTGATTTCCTTTGTGTTTTCCTCATGAATTATTAATGAGTTTTTGAAAAACGTTTAAAATTAATTTAAACGAAACCGAACATAATTAAATTGAAAGTGAGTTTTTCATCCGTGAAAGAGACCTAAAATCTAATTTCTTTTTACAAAAGAAACAGCACAGACTTCCCTTTTTTGTTCACTCTAAACACTGATGAAGTCCAAAAGAACCAAGCGGGGATAATAATGGAAGCATGTGATATATAGACACATTCCAAATCGGGAACTTTTCTATGCACGTGCCAAAATATGGGTTATTATTAAACTATTATTTAAATACCTTATGTAAATAAATGAAAACATTTGTGGAAACTTGCATGTAAATTGCTATTTATGCTAAGCTTTCGCCCTGTTAGCCCAGGACATCTTCAGAGCTTACACAACCATTGAATATTTGTATTTATTAACAACGCAAAGCTTCAAGAAACGTTATTAAATACCTTTGCTTTAAGGCTGGCATGATCTCTAGTTTTGACCAAAACTTTACGTTCTTCACGGGAAGAATTTGTAGTTAAATTAAGCAACATATGATCGTTATTATCCTCCATTCTTTAAATGATAAAAATAGCTATCCCTGTGGACGTAAAACTCGCACAATAATCCTTTAAAAACCCACTCAATCACTTGGAATCAATGAACAACATGAAGCACGTGTCAGCCATCTTGAATTCAATAACCTTCGAGTTTTGACCCTAGGACTTAATGACCCCCACACATACGAGCCCTCCCCCCGGGGAATATATACCTCGCAAAAACAACATTCCTAAAGACAACATTTCCACCTCGCAAAACAACATTTCCACCTCGCAAAACAATATTTCACCTCGCAAAACAACATTTCCGCCTAACAAAACAACATTTCGGCCTCGCAAAACAATATTTCACCTCGCAAAACAACATTTCCGCCTCGCAAAACAACATTTCCGCCTCGCAAAACAATATTTCCACCTCGCAAAACAATATTTCACCTCGCAAAACAATTTTTCCACCTCGCAAAATAACATTTCCACCTCGCAAAATTCCACCGCGCAAAACAATATTTCCACCTCGCAAAACAATATTTCCAGTTTCCACCTCGCAAAACAATATTTCCACCTCGCAAAACAACATCTCCACCTCGCAAAACAATATTTTCACCTCGCAAAACAATATTTCCACGTCGCAAAAGAACATTTCCACCTCGCAAAACAATATTTCCACCTCGCAAAAGAATATTTTCACCCCGTAAAATAACATTTCCACCTCGCAAAATTCCACCGCGCAAAACAATATTTCCACCTCACAAAAGAATATTTCCACCTCGCAAAAGAATATTTTCACCTCGCAAAACAAAATTTCCACCTCGCAAAGTAACATATTCACTACGTAAAATAAAAAAACTAAGCAAAATGCTAATGACAAAATGCTAACTGATTTTAGGAAAGTATTTAAAAAAAGTAAAAAACCCAACAAGAATAAAATAACCACTCATCCAAAACAAGTCACGAAATGTAGTCCTTTTAAAGGAAAAAAAACTTCCTATGTGAATAAGCTTATCTAGTTTTACACCTAATCTACATAATAAGGCTCATGCAAAAACCTTTTTTACATTTTTGCCATTCAGTCTTGAAGACAAATTACCTTAAGATATCTATTTACAATTGTTTAATATATTAATATTTATTAAATAGTTAAATATATTAATTTGATTAATAATTCCCACTTAAATATATATTTCTTTATTTATGGCATAAAATGTTTTGTAATAAATAGTTTACGATCATTGCAACTGGTTTACGATTTCTTATTTTCTCCTGCGTAACCCAGTTGATCCTAGCTTTTACTCATCAATGTGAATATTATTTATGGCGAATTTCCACTCTACCCAATGTAAAGTGTAAATATTCTAGCTGACTGCACGCATTATGTCTTTACGCTTTGCAGTGTTAATGGTAATAGAAATTTCATTTCTTTATTTTGGAAAGATCTAACACGAACTCCTGTTGCCAAAGAGGCTTTACTGTGAATACTGTCTTCACAGCAGACGAGGCATATCGGTGTGGGGGTATATACTTTGCAATCCTACGTTAAGCATGGCCATCAGCTTGCTGTTTCAAACACCATGTATAATGGTGTGTAGAGTACTGATTTGCAATGCAATAGTCATCCATTTCTTGCACTGACTCTGCGCAGACCATCGTAATTTCTTCCATCTACAAGCACCCCGGGTAAAACCTCTGTGTTATAATGTCTTCTTTTGTCCAATGTGAGCCTTGTCGATATCGTTTTTTCTTCTTGTTTTTTCTTCGGTTTCCTGACTGACTTGGAGCTGTTGACTTGTTCTTTATGAATCATGTTTTCACAGTGTCACTCTTGTAGCTTAAGTCATTTAACCTTTGTGACAACTTGAATTAAAACATTAAATCATACTTCGTCTTCTCCAGCAGTTGTTTTTCTCAACTTAAACGTTTCTTTAGAATGGAAATTCATTACTTTATCCTGTTCGTCTTGTAAATCATACAATCCAGTGACACTAGATTCGTCTGTGTCTTCATCTTTACTTCCTTCGTTTCCACTCACATCTTTCTCTTCGTCTTCAAGAGATGAAATTGTTTCATCCATTGTTTCACATAACATATTCACCCGTCCTTGGCTCAGCCTCTTTTCAACTGGAGTTACTTTGTTCGATTTAAAAACTGGAGGAGGTTGAGGAGATATGCTTGGTGAGCCCAAAGACGAGTTGATATCCACAGGAACAACCTAACAGCAGAAAATAAACATCAATATAAACTATGAACGATTGAACACCACACCAACGACACCCACACCGAGTCACATGAACACCACACACCACATCACATCACATCACACCACACCACACCACATCACACCACACCACACCACACCACACCACACCACATCACACCACATCACACCACACCACACCAACACACATCACATCACATCACACCACACCACACCACACCACATCACATCACACCACACCACACCACACCAACACACATCACATCACATCACACCACACCACACCACATCACACCACACCACACCACACCACACCACATCACACCACACCACACCACACCACACCACACCACACCACACCACACCACATCACATCACACCACACCACACCACATCACACCACATCACATCACACCACATCACATCACACCACACCACACCACACCAACACACATCACATCACATCACACCACACCACACCACATCACATCACACCACACCACACCACACCACACCACACCAACACACATCACATCACACCACACCACACCACATCACATCACACCACACCACACCACACCACACCACACCACACCAACACACATCACATCACACCACACCACACCACATCACACCAACACACATCACATCACATCACACCACACCAACACACATCACATCACATCACATCACACCACACCACACCACACCAACACACATCACATCACATCACATCACACCACACCAACACACATCACATCACATCACATCACACCACACCACATCACATCACACCACACCACACCAACACACATCACATCACACCACACCACACCACATCACATCACACCACACCACACCACACCACACCACACCAACACACATCACATCACACCACACCACACCACATCACACCAACACACATCACATCACATCACACCACACCAACACACATCACATCACATCACATCACACCACACCACACCACACCACACCAACACACATCACATCACATCACATCACACCACACCAACACACATCACATCACATCACATCACACCACACCACATCACATCACACCACACCACACCACACCACACCACACCAACACACATCACATCACACCACACCACACCACATCACATCACACCACACCACACCACACCACACCACACCACACCAACACACATCACATCACACCACACCACACCACATCACATCACATCACACCACACCACACCACATCACATCACACCACACCACACCACACCACCACACCACACCACACCACACCAACACACATCACATCACACCACACCACACCACATCACATCACACCACACCACATCACATCACACCACACCACACCACACCACACCACACCAACACACATCACATCACACCACACCACACCACATCACATCACACCACACCACACCACACCACACCAACACACATCACATCACATCACACCACACCAACACACATCACATCACATCACATCACACCACACCACACCACACCACACCAACACACATCACATCACATCACACCACACCAACACACATCACATCACATCACATCACACCACACCACACTACACCACACCAACACACATCACATCACATCACATCACATCACATCACACCACACCACACCACACCACACCACACCAACACACATCACATCACATCACATCACATCACACCACACCACACTACACCACACCACACCAACACACATCACATCACATCACACCACACCAACACACATCACACCACACCACACCACATCACATCACACCACACCAACACACATCACATCACATCACATCACATCACACCACACCACACTACACCACACCACACCAACACACATCACATCACATCACATCACACCACACCACACTACACCACACCACACCAACACACATCACATCACATCACACCACACCACACCACACCACACCACACCACACCACACCACATCACACCACACCACACTACACCACACCACATCACACCACACCACACCACATCACATCACACCACACCACACCACATCACATCACACCACACCACACCACACTACACCACATCACACCACATCACACCACACCACACCACATCACACCACATCACATCACACCACACCACATCACACCACACCACATCACATCACACCACATCACATCACACCACATCACACCACATCACATCACTGACAACGACGCAGACACCACACGAACACAGGCACCACACCAATACCGACACGACACGACACCGCACGGAAACCACACCACACCAACACCGCATCAACACAGGCACCAAATAAACCCACAATGACACGAACACCACACAAACACCAACACCACACGAACACCACTCAAACACCAACACAACACGGACACCACATAAACACCAACACCACACAAACACCAACACCACACGGACACCACATAAACACCAACACCACACAAACACCAACACCACACGGACACCACACAAACACTACACGGACACCATATAAACACAAACACCACACGGACACCACACAAACACCACACAGACACCAAACAAACACCACACCAACACCACACAGACACCACATAAACACCACACGAACACCACATAAACACCAACACCACACAAACACCAATACCACACGGACACCACATAAACACCAACACCACACGGACACCACACAAACACCAACACCACACGAACACCACATAAACACCAACACCACACGGACACCACAGAAACACCAACACCACACAGACACCACAGAAACACCAACACCACACGGACACCACACAAACACCAACACCACACGGACACCAACACCACACGAACACCAACACCACACAGACACCACATAAACACCAACACCACACGGACACCACACGAACACCACATAAACACCAACACCACACGGACACCACATAAACACCAACACCACACGGACACCACATAAACACCAACACCGACAACGCCATGCAATCAACTTGTTTTGACAAAATTTTCGATAAATTGATGGCAAATACTTACAAGATGTTCATTTTTCTTAGGTAAACTATTGCTTGAGTTTGATTCATTATTTCTTGATGTAGTTTGTTGTCTTTGAATACTAACAACTGGAGCTGGTCCGACATGTTCTATCCTATCAGCACTATTTCGTTCTTGCAGTTTACTGTCTTCCCAATTAGGAAATCTACTATTTCTTCGATTAACATGTCCATTAGCAACCTCACTAGCAGACGAACTTACAGCATCCTTACCATTCATTTTTAGACCAAGTTTCTTAATTGCAACGGAATTTAAGTTCTCCATGTCAATCCTGCGGAATGCTTCCATAGGATCAACAAGCATCTGAGTCTTGGATTCAATAACTCCAGATATAGCAACAATTACACTTGACATGATTGCAAGGCCAATTACTAAATAAAGCAAGTCTGCGAACTCGACAAATACTTGTGATGACGCGTCCGAACCTTCTCGTAAACTAGTTGGAACAAAATCACCAAAGCCGATTGTAGAGAAGGTTATAAAGCAATAATATACTGAGCCTATGTACTCCCAATCCTTCTCTATTAACCAATATCCTATTGCTGGCAGAAAGATAATTAACCATAACAAAATAAACGCTATGACTGCACTCTTGATTTCAGCATTTTCTGTTTCTCGGTTGTAAATTCGTCGATCGAGGACTTTAAGCATTGCAATAATCCACTCCGTAATGCGATTACCAACAGAACGTAACATAAGAGCTGTTAATGGAATGCCAAATAAGGCATATACAATACAAAATAACCTACCACCAACAGTTTCTGGCACCATATGACCATAACCTAGAAGATATATTTCAAACTATTGTAAGATTTGAATATATATATATATATATACAATGCAATGCTCACTACCCTTGACCTTGTGGCAGTTTCAGTACTACGTCATGCTCTCTAGATGTGCGCACTACTAACCTACAAGCAGTTGTCAACGGCAATTGTTTCGGTATATATAAAGGACAAAGGACTGGGTGCTAATCATCCTTACTCGCAGCCAGCGGCTGAATTCGGAAGGACGCAGATCAACGCCTGGCAGCCACCATACGACACAGTTCAGACCACGGATCACAGCTAAGATGTTAGGTGTTGATTTTATGGAGGGAGGAAAACCGGAGAACCGACAAAAAAACCTTGAAGCACAGTTGAGATCAATTACAACCCCACTCACATAAGCTCAAAGCTGGTATTACAAGATGGAATGAATTATTTAGGGAATATGTTCCAAGCAAAAGTGTCAGCTGGTACTTGATAAAAAATATCTTGAACTTATAAAATGTTCTTCTAAACGGGAATCGTAACTAGGTAAATGTTGATTTATTTAGATGAAGAACTTTGGCTGAAAAGGTCGAAATTTTGATCGTTATCTAAAATATTGGCAATTGCTCAAGACTTTGTATATCCACACAGTACTACTTTTTGTAAGCGGCTGCAACAACCGTACATCTGCCCGCGATGCCCTATGCACGTAGATATACGCTGATAGTTTTATTAGAATAAAAACACAAACTTTACGTTAATGCATGGTTGTTAAATGTTAAGCTACAGAGAAATAAATTCATTAGAAAAGATTTGTATGTCAATAGCAAACGTCATCAACAATGCTAAGTGAAACATATGGCGGATTACAGGCCAACGACAACGTGGGATATATACACATATATATATATATATATATATATATATATATAATAACATATCCATGTTCGTTCCGAGCTGCACCGATGAGCTGTGGACAGCGAAACGTACGTCTGCAGATTGAATATATATATATATATATATACTAATCACACAAATTCATCCTTTAAGAACATTTTCGATATTGAAATATATGTAAAACCGCTTTTAAGTGCATATAAAGACTAGCGAAAATAATGATCGACATGCATTGATATTCATCTAATATGGCCATATATATATATTCGAATGCATCCGAGTATAAACGAAAATACACTTCCGATTCGGTAAACATATAAAATGGGAATATAGGAAGCTATTTACGTGGGTAGTGTATAGTGTATCTTATTTTAATAGTACAAACTCAATTCTTAAACATCAGACTTCATTTCTGAGTATCAGAACATGGGTCTGAAAGCACTTGGTGAACGAAGCCGTCTTGATATAACTGGCGCCTCATTAAATTCAAACTGCTGGATGTTGCCGTTGAGTCTTCGCCGTTTCATTCATTTATAGCTCTAAAGTATTCTTTAGCGGAATAAAACTGACCTCACACAGAGAAAATACGTTTCGTAAAAAATGAACATTTTACGACAAGAGAATGCAGAGAAAGGCAGTCTGGTCCCAACATAAAGACAGAAGGTGTTAAATAAAAACTCAAACCTTGCCCCATCGCCACATCAAACTTGAAATTAAATCGATTTAAAATAAGAGTATCAGAATATATATTGAGCTTGTATCTTTTAAAATGGTTTAAAATGTTCATTTTAGTGATAATCCCAACAAACAGCTACTTCACAGCTGCTCCACTATAGATGATGGTGACAACTATGAGAGTACATTGAAAGCAAAGCGGACCGCGTGTAATAGCAGCCGTTGATGAACTAGAGAAGTGGTATTTTATCTCAGCATTTCTTACAAGCAATATTAGACATTTCAACAGCCCAATATCACTGCATTTAATAACCCCCCGAACATGGACTTTACAGTATGCCTTTGGTAAAGTAAAGAGGCAAGCAATTCGGGGTTTTTTAAGCGCGTTTCAGATTCATAAAATAATAATAGCTGATAATGCTATGGAACAGTTTGATAAATATCACACGGTTGCTATGTAAAACAGAATGTTCACAAAATGAAGTGAACGCCGTTTGTAAAAATGCATTATTTGATAGAGAGAAAAAAAATGCCACTTACCAATTGTAGTAACAATATTTCCGACAAAATAAAAAGAATTCAAAAAGCTCCATTTTTCGGCGTTCATGTCATCTTTAGTGATATCATACCCGTAACGTAAAGCGTGTTCCAGGTCTAATAAAAATTGCTGCATTTCTTCACTGGAATTAAAACAATTCTCCGTAAAATTTCTTCTTAAACTACTAAATTGTTTCGCTTTGTTTCTTTCTGTTTCTTCTTTTGACCGTTCGATTAAAATAAATATTCCAGCGCCAAGAATAAGATAGACAAGAAACAATACAACTCGTATGATTAATTTTTTCGAGCTCGATGATAGAGTCATGTCGTCTTGCCATTAAGTTAAACCCCAGAAACCTTTAAATACATTCGAAATTTTCCTCGTCTCTTGTGTTTGTGATAAACGACCATTTTTTTAAACGAATCCAGTGAAGCGAACTCTCGTTCGAAGCTTTTAGCTTTTTGAAGCCGTAGTTATGATAATATTTGCGATCGTATCACCTGTTCGCATAATAAGTTTGAACCGTAAGCTTTGTCAAGTCTCGGTATTGTTAATTGGACTGACAATTATACATAGCCAAGCCAGTGTATATATCATGCCTTAACTACTGAGATTTCTACTTTACAACATACATCAAACCTCTTAAATACTTTATCATACTGACTCGAACATTTAGTTGGTTTTAATTTCTGATTTTTCTCGTCAATTCATAGATCTTTTTCATTTGAATCGCTAGCTTTTTATCGCTGTCCAACTTACGCCGGGTGGGATCTCGTCTCTCATTGGTTCATCTCGCTTGCATGTCATATCATGAAAACACGCCAAAATACGTTATCATGGAAACTGTCATTCAAAATATTAATATATTTCAAATGTGTGCGTTAGATGCCGCCTCTCAACTTAGCTTTGGCTATAAATCGTCAACGGTTAACAATATACACTGACATCTTCAATACGTTGCATTTAATGCCATCATCAACATTCCGCAGTGATTAAAACAAATATTCTGTAATGGACTAGCAGGTTAATACTCTTGGAAAACAACGTTACTGAATATTTCTTCCACGATAATATGATGATGATTGAATATAGCATGCAGGCGGCATATCTATATACCTGTTTATATATATATATAAAAAAACTCCAGACAAAATATTAAGTACAAGTTTTCTAATAGTAGTCGAGATAATCCGTTGGCGCTGGCGAAAAAAAACACAAATTAAAGCGAAAAGATATACGGAAAAATATATTCGAGGTGAGAAAAAACCGCAAGACATTGGTTGTTATCTGAGTTGAAACAATTGTTAATATCCTTGACATGTCGGAGAAGACAGGTAACTGTTTGAGGGCCACATGTGATATGACACGGCAACTTTGGATTATTAATTGCCAATATATTTATATATCAAGCATGTTGTTCGAGTCTTTGAGAAACACTGTTAGACGATATAGCTGGACAACAATTGAACATTCTGTTAGTTTATATTTCATATCATATATACATTCGTACAAATCTTCGACTAACTTATATATGAATGTATTTCAATAATGCTAATTGATCTGCGACGAAGAAACCGCTAAACATACCTCGCGAGATAATAATTACTTCACTAGGCTCCACCGAAATATACTTTGATATTAGTTTCCGACTAACAACACAAATCTCCGATGAATATAAAATAATATATCCTAGCACTGTGTATTGTCAATAGTAATGAAAAACTCGCAAAGATGTCTCAGATAATAATTACTTCAACCAACGAAAATAATATTATAGCAACAGTTTGGGCAACATCCTCACACTATATACATATATATCTATTTTCAAATGTTTTTCCTGTACAAGCTATCGTAAGTTAAACTGAGAAAATCTGAGCTCAACCCACAACCTTCCGAATGCCAGCCGGACGCTCTCACCATTGAGCCACTCGGAAACTCGATGGCAGAACGAGGTTGTTTTTCGATATTTATTTGTATTTTCAATACTACAACTGCCGCCTAATGGATACTCGCACTCTCTCACAAAAATTCCTCTTAAGTTATACTTCAATTCTAAGCGAGACTCACGTCTGAAAGTGAATTGTGAAATAAATAGTATATAATGTTACTATATATAAAATAATGTTTTCTTCGGTGAGTTGTAGCTGTGAGCTTCTATCAGAAGACTTTGTCAATATATAACGCAGAATATAATTTGAGGCCAAAAAACGCAAAAATATCTTTTATAGTCGTTTTATTGTCCGTATTTTTCAATGTTTGTTTGAAAAGCTAAGTTTGACGCAATTCGTGATATATTCAGAACATTAAATGACTAACAACTAACCCTGACGCAGTTAAAGAAAGGTTACATGATAATTCTACAACCTGTAAGCCACAAATTTAACCAGAGAGACATTAAGTCTGATACAGTCTCATTAACTCAACATTAAATTTGAAACGAAAATTCGTTTCAAACGCTACCTAGCTCGTAAAAACGTATTAAATATTCTCTAAACAGTATTGGTTTCAAATTATTTTGACGTTCACTGAAATGGAAAATGCTTTGGGAATACAGAAATGACGCAATGGCGGTGGCCGCGCCATAGCACGATAATAGGAAAATAATGACGTTAATCAAAACTCGTTGCTTAGCTACCATTTACAAAATGCGTTCAAAACAATCTTGGTTTTTCATCATCTATAGTATACACGGACAAATGGCCAAAATCGGTCAAAAGGTAAAGGCTAATTACCCCTTTACTTTTCGACTGACTTTGGCCATTTTCTCAACTTTTGAAATAAGGTTTAATATATGAATATTTAGGACAAATAAAGCCTTCTTTTACCTACAGAAGCAATAAAAAGGCTTTATTTGAGTTAAATTATGATTTTTTGACCGTATTTCAAAAGTTGAAAAAATGACCAAAATCGGTCAAAAAGTAAAGGCTAACCACTTAACACTTTGACAGATTTTTTCCATTTTTTTAACTTTTGAAATAAGGTTAATACATGAATATTTAGCACAAATAAAGCCTTTTTATCAAAAAGAAGGCTGTATTTGTGCTATTTTCCCTCAGCACCAGTAAAGAAGTGCTTTTAGTACAAATACGCAGGTGATTATAGAAAATCGTGCATGCTGATTGGTCGAGCTACTTTGGACTAATTCTCAATAATCACCTACAGCATTTATGCCAATTTGTCAATGTGACAGATGAGGAAATTAATAATTTTAAAGAAAATGTTGTTCCTAAAAGTATGAAATTGTGTATTTATGCATGGATCAATTCTTCCTGTAACCATCCCCCCCCCCCCCCCCCGGGCAATACCCAGGGGATTTGTAATTTTTTATGAAGCTCATGGCAAATTCCCCACCCCCGGGACTTTGAAATTTGACAATTCCCCACCCCAGGGCAAGGCTGAAAAACTAATACAAAAACACACGAGTTTTAACATCAAACAAATGTATAATTAAACACATTTTAACATCAAATGTAAATTAACTTAAACAGTGGCTCATTTCTGTTGCTGCTTCCTTTGAGCTCTAGTTTTTTTCACTTTTTCAGCACCCCTGCGTCGATTTTCGTCAACCTGAGAAATCTTTCAATGAATTCGTCACCATTTTGAATACGGAATACTTTAGTTACCAGACTCCCATGCCTCCTTGCATCCCCACCCTTTACCCCCGGGACAAAATTAATAAAACAATTCCCCAACCCCGGGATTTAATTTTCTGCATTGTCCCCGGAGTTGCCCAGGGGAGGGGGATGGTTACAGGAAGAATTGATTCATGCATTATGCTAATAAAACAAGAATAATTGTTAAATATTCAGACATGTGAACAAACTAAGTGATGTTAATTCTACTACTTTCAACAATTACTGGCTTCCCATTGTACATTGGCTCAGCTCAGCTGGCAACTGCAGAAAATCAGCAATGCAGTGGAAAGTGCTTTATATTAATAGAGGGGCTAATTTGTCAACTAGACTAATAGAGGGTGTACTTTAACCCCCTCCCTGAAAAGTTTAGACAATTTTTAGTCTTAACTTTAGAGATATGGGGGGGGGGGGATGTTTAGCCCCCTCATTAGAATTATTGAGGGGCCTATAGCCTCCCTACCCCCCTGTTTCACAGCTCTTGCATAAAATAAGTAATATTTCATAAACAAGTGGGAGTGTTTTACCAGAGGTTACAAACACAAGAGGACAATGAAAATCACAAGGCTGTTAACCAAGTAATTTTGATTGTTTTCAAATGTTTTACAAACACAAGAGAACATTGAAAATTACGAGGTAATAGGCCAAGTGATTTCTGTTGTTCTTGAGTGTTTGCAACCCCTGGTAAAACACGATACACGAGTTTATGAAATAGCTTCTCAATTGTCAATTATAGTAGAGGGACTTGGTGATATTGGTGCATATTGGATTAGACAATGGTTTCACATTGAATTAATAATTAAGAAATGTGGTAATAAATGGTTTTTTGTGCTGTTTATTATCAGATTTCTTAATTATAAATTCAGTTTGCGCGACCTTTCAAAACTCGTACACATTACCAAATATTTCTCTCAGATTGGCTAATTAATCATGAATTATTAATGAGTTTGAGAAATATATATATATAGGTTTATCCCCAAAACAGAATACTTTCTTCGTGTTTCTGCCACAAACAAATATCAATAATCTCACATGAAATGCATCAGAGTTTGCTGCTCTACTTTTGCGAAGCAATATTAGGACTAGTTTTTACGTAATAAAATATATTAATTAATGAACATTTAATGTACTAAAAATATTTAAATCTATATTTAGGCTGTGTACACAGACTTAATTTGTATTTTTACCAATTTCTCTGCTCCTGGTTTCTTCAAAAAATCTTGTATTCCACGGCCATTCGGGACTCCATATTTTAAAGTCCAAGGATCCAAAAGCTTCAATTTCAGGTCGCTGTTTACGATATTTCACAGTTTTATAACAGCAATTTATCAACTCCAGGTCTTCATTTTATAATCTAGAGCTTGGAATAAGTCTTTTAACAGGTTGTATCAATGATATTATTCCATACAGCAGCCTGGAGAGGTGATATACAGCTATGGTGTATAGATCTGAAAGGACTCACCCCCCGTATTTCTCTGTTAGTCCTGGGCACCAGTTTATTTTTTCGCGCTCTTTTTCATTCTCGTACCCAGACCCACGCGCTGAATGGCGTTTCTTCTCTTTGGGGGGGGGGGGGGGGGGGGGGGGCGTCCTGTCTTGGTTCTAAATTTTAATATTTTCAATGTAATGTAAATCTTACCTGCAGTGAAAAATAAGTTCGGGAGAAACTCTCTTATTTACAAGAACTTTTGAAGTTATAAAGATTGACGTTTGCAGCTCTTCCATATCTCACTTCGTTCTTTAGATATTGAGATTTGCGTGATATGCAAATAACATCACTTAGACGTCACACTGTATAATGACTTGTTGGAAAATCATGTCTATTCTTGCAATAATTCAAGTAAATCACTTGAAACTTTTCATGTATAGTGACCTGCGATTCACAGAAGCATGTGCACAGTTAAAAGCGATTTCGTTAAATAATCTCAAATTGATATTCAAGATTTTCCAACAAGTCATTAGTGTGACGTCTAAGTGATGTTAAAAATAAAAATAAAAAAGGGTGAAAGCCAGATTATAACTGACCAAGTAATGTTTTAAATTTTAATGCTTTATAAATTTATTCTTTCCAATATAAAATACGATATATATAGTCCTATTTTCTAAAAATGCAGTTTAACGAAAGATTTTGAATTGACGTTAAAAATACTTTGTCTATTTTTACATAATTATCGTCGCACAACCACTAACTGTGTGCCAAATAAAATATTAAAATATACACAGGTTGAGTTTTGGGAATATTGCGGCTGAGCTTGGCAAAATGAACGAAAATTGTAAATTGTCAATGCACGTTAATGCAAGCATATGGTGTCCTACGAAAAAATAAATAAAACTAAATAAATAATTAACAACAACAACAACAACAACAACAACAACAACAACAACAACAACAACAACAGCAGCGCAGCAACAACACCACCACCACCACCACCAACAACAACAACGGCAACAACAGCAGCAGCAACAACAACAACAACAACAACAACAACAACAACAACGGCAACAACAGCAGCAACAGCAGCAGCAACAGCAGCAACAACAACAACAACAACAACAGCAACAACAACAACAACAACAACAACAACAACAACAACAACAACAACAACAACAACAACAACAACAACAACAACAACAACAACAACAACAACACCATCAACACGAACAACAACAACACCAATTACACTACACCAACTATCCATCAGCTAGACGAAAAATAACTAAAATCAGTCACCGTAGAGTATTTTGAGCTTCGTCCACATCACGACTTGCTATATTTAAACTGCGGATATTCGGCTTTCTCCCTTGCCTAAAAAAACAACAATAGTAAGCAATTATTCTCCTTGAAAAGTAAATAATGTAGTAATACTGTAATAGTAATAAAAAGTAATACTGTAGTGTGGTGTATTGTGCTGTGGTGTACTGTGCTGTGTTGTGTTGTAGTGTGGTGTAGTGTGGTGTGCTGTGCTGTGTTGTACTGTGGTGTGCTGTGGTGTATTGTGCTGTGGTGTACTGTGCTGTGGTGTACTGTGCTGTGGTGTACTGTGCTGTGCTGTGCTGTGTTGTAGTGTGGTGTGGTGTGGTGTGCTGTGCTATGTTGTACTGTGGTGTGCTGTGGTGTATTGTGCTGTGGTGTACTGTAGTGTGGCGTACTGTGGTGTGGTGTACTGTAGTGTGGTGTACTGTAGTGTGGTGTGGTGTGTTGTGGTGTGCTGTGCTGTGTTGTGGTGTGTTGTGTTGTGGTGTAGTGTGGTGTACTGTGGTGTGCCGTGGTGTAGTAATATAATGTACTGTAGACATTACCGGAAGTAAAAAACGAATGAGGAGATGAGTTCGAAGTCCTGTCAGGAGTTGAAGGAGTGGAAGGCGTTTCTAAATCAGAAGAAAAATAATGTGGCATAATAAAGAATGAAAGACATTCATTATTGTGAACAGAAACCAGAAATTACCGCGACATGCAGGTTCCCCTGTCCTTATGAGGTAAAAATGACGACGTATAACACGACACTAACGCAATGTAAGTAAGTTGAAAACATTGATTGCGTTTATGTCTATTAAACTCACTTGCAACTGATATTCTGGATGATGCCAGTTCTAAAAAAACAAATATTTTAATCTTACAATCAATTCTGAGTTTTGGTTTGTGATTTTGCCTTCTCAGTTAAACAGCGAGCCAATCAAATTGCGTAAAAAGCACTACGCGATGCTAAATAATAGAGAGAGGGAAGATAAAGCTCGCGGCATAAGCTCCTTTATAAAGGTACGTTTGATGTCATTTGAAAAATGAAAGAAGTTAATCAGAGTGGCAAGTCAAGCAGTGAGCTGCGTCTTGTTGTAGAAATGATAGCAGAACTAATAATTACCTCGCTTCGTCGGAAATTTCTGTTCTTCCAGGCTCAAATCAATTCCACCATCTTCGGGAAATACATCTATGTCTATAAAATGAAATAAGGAATGTCTCAATTTTCAAAGTTCATAGCGTTAATATTAACCTTTTACTGACCACAGTTGCTTTTTGTCTTATTAATTCTACTCTGGCTAACGCCAAACGATTTTGCTCGTCAAGGGGAGAGCTCCTGGTAACCTGGCCAATAAAGGATAATTATTGTTCTTTAGAGAAATATTAAAATAGTAGTTCGTACCATTAATATTGATTATTGTTCTGGGAGAAGGAGGAATGGACGACGTTGGCGAACTGATAGTTGACGAACGAGAAACCACATCAGCTGAAAAAACACACAAGGAAACAAACTTCGAAATTTTTTACCCGATAATTTGGCCAAATGCATTTTTACCCTGTTGTCAGGGCTTTCAGTTTAGCACTTTGAAGCCTGAAGACGAGTATTTAGTATTTTATTCTGGCTAACACCAGACGATTTTATTCAACACAGGGAGAGGTCCAGGCCTCAAAGTGTTAAAACATATCTCTTTAACACTTTGAAGCCTGAAGACGAGTCGTCACCATTTTATTCTGGCTAACGCGTCGCAAGACGATTTTATTCAGCACAGGGAGATGTCCAGGCCTCAAAGTGTAGTAACCTGAACGTTAGTGAAATGGTTATGCTTGGTTGACTGGCAGCAAAGTTTCAAAAAAGTGGGTTTTTTTTGTTTGTTTGAAAGAATAAAGCTGTGGTACGTAAAACTTACGTTCTTTTACAGTTCTTGCTTCACCAGGCGAGTTTGGAGGTGTAACTTTCTTCCGTAACTGCACAGACGACGGAGCTACAAAGATTATAACATGCACATATTGATGATAATGTCATGCAATATTGAAGGGGCTTACGCAGCGAAAAATAAGTTCGGGAGAGACTCTCTTATTTTAAAGAACTTTTGAAGTTATAAAGATTGCCGTTTGCAGCTCTTCCATATCTCACTTCGTTCTTGAGATATTGAGATTTGCGTGATATGCAAATAACATCACTTAGACGTCACACTGTATAATTTGTTGGAAAATCATGTCTATTCTTCCAATAATTCAAGTAAATCACTTGAAACTTTTCATGTATAGTGACCTGCGATACACAGAAGCACATGCACAGTTAAAAGTGATTTCGTTAAATAATCTCAAATTGATATTCAAGATTTTCCAACAAGCCCATTATGCAGTGTGACGTCTAAGTGATGTTATTTACATATAAAACATATCTCAAGAACGAAGTGAGATAAGGACAAACTGTAAACGTCCATCTTTATAAATTCAAACGTTTTCTCAAATAAGAGAGTTTCTTTTGAACTTCATCAAGCTGCATAAGCACTTTAAGGCAAACAAATTGAATAGCATACCTGATCCTAGTAGAGGTTCACATCTTAAAGACATCTCTCTTAATTCATCTTCGTTCGTAATCACAGTTAACTTGGACAAATATTGCTTAACTCGTCTACACATGAATACCTGAAACAATGTTATATTATGTTAGCCACACAGCACTGACAATGTTCTAGAAGTACAGTATATACTACAAAGAGTAAAATACTCCACCTCTTCGTGCATTTTTCTAGGGTTACGTAAGCTTCCGTTGTAACGTCTGTTACTGCGCCTATTCTTATTATGTAAACCACCTGTCAACGCTTGAATAACAGTCGCACCAGCCGTGTCAGTTACTGAACGATCAAACATTATTAAAGTATCCTAAAAGATAACCGCAAAAATGGAATGAATAAATAAAATATATAGATGGACAAACAAACAAGCAGACAGACAATAATTAATGGGATATGACAGGATAGGCTGGGTATAGATGGGGTAGGCTGGGTAAAGATGGGGTAGACTGGGTAGATGGGGTAGGTTGGGTATAGATGGGGTAGGTTGGGTATAGATGGGGTAGGTTGGGTATAGATGGGGTAGGCTGGGTATAGATGGGGTAGGCTGGGTATAGATGGGGTAGGCTGGGTATAGATGGGGTAGGTTGGGTATAGATGGGGTAGGTTGGGTATAGATGGGGTAGGCTGGGTATAGATGGGGTAGGTTGGGTATAGATGGGGTAGGCTGGGTACTTACATACGGCACTAGACCAAGTTTCGTAGTATTTCGAACTTCTTTGGAAATTGAACGAAGTTTCTCAAAATTAATCTATAAAGTAGAAAAAATATTTGTTTCCAAAAAAACATCTACAGAAAGTCCAACTCTAAAAAAGTTTGTTTTTACTTTGTAGAATTATGAATGCCGTATGTGTTCAGAATTCGCAACATACAAAGCTCTCTGGAAATATCGTAAAATAACAGAGTATGTCAGTGTGTTTCTTACCAAGTTATCAATCAATGACTTATTGCCAAAATGGAGAAACGAAAGATCTTTTAACACAATGGGAAAAAACGGAATCTAAAAAGTAAAATGACTTTGATGACAAATAAATTCCCAACGCAGCCAGGTGAAAAATCACACATAGTTTAACGCTACTCTGGCTTAAACGTTTTTTTGAACGTAGCTTTATAAAAAGTTACTGTTCATGATCCAACGTTTCGACACTCCGATCTAGTGTCTTCATCATCAGGGGTGATCGTTTTGAAGACAGATCCCATATTTATACTCTCATAGAACCATTGATGACATTATCTCTGGTTCTATGAGAGTATAAATATGGGACCTGTCCCCACAACGGTCACCCCTGATGAAGACAATAGATCATAGTGTCGAAACGTTGGGTCATGAACATGAAGCTACGTTGAAAAAACTTTTAAGCCAGAGTAGCGTAAAACTATATCTGATGACTTTGATGAACTAATTACAGTCACATCTAAACTGTTCTCTCTAGAAATTAATCCACGTAGAAATCCTGCCTGATCAAACTGCAAGCACTCTTCAACTTCATGATTGCTTAAAATAGATTAGAAAGTGACGTCATACCACAGGAGGATAGCGTTGTTCTCTGCTCAACAGAGTTCTGTATTTCGACATGTTTCTTGAAGGATCCATTAAATCTTTAATGTCCTAGAATAAACAACAACAACACGTAAACATTTGATGTAGGATATTGTAGTCGGCTGATGAATGGAAATAATATGTAGCTTGTGGTCTACTATCTATTAAGATCTACTAAAAATCATTCTTTTACCTCAAAAATTCTTAAATATTTATTTGGAACTCTTTCCCAAGTTGATTTCATTCTCTGCACAGCAGAATGATCAAGACCACTAAAAAAAAAACCGCAAAATAAAAATTAAACAACATTTTAATTTTAGCCCAGCAAACATCTTTTCGGCACATTACTGCCATTTGCAAACCTCACTAACCTAATAATGGCGAACATTGAGTTAAAATTTCGACAATCTTTACATCGCTCTGAAAGAAAATAATATTCGAAACTTTTTAGATAACTATGAAGAGAGAAATCAAACGTAACATTGTTGAAAAGAATTCGAGTTAGCAATAGTCAATCACTACCGCCAACAGTCTTTCTCAAGACTACACTAACCTAGACAATCAACTTCAACAAACATCTACTGATACTCCTAGGTTCAAACCATTTACTTTATAACGTCAGTCACTACCACCAACAGTCTTTCTCAAGACTACACTAACCTAGATTATCAACTTCAACAAACATCTACTGATACTCCTAGGTTCAAACCATTTACTTTATAACGTCAGTCACTACCATCAACAGTCTTTCTCAAGACTACACTAACCTAGACAATCAACTTCAATAAACATCTACTGATACTCCTAGGGTCAAACCATTTACTTTATTAGCAATAGTGTAGATTTCTTATTCTTATCATATTAATACTTGATTTGAAACTGATGTTACTGTACAGAGGATGTTCTTACTAGAAATTCGGATAAATTGTTTAATAATCTTCATTCGTTTAATACAACTAGCTTCTTTACAAATCTCTGTTATTACCCAGAACCTTTCCTGGTCAGAAATCTAAAAAAAAAAAATTAAAATACATGAACCCTGCAAGGTATTGTTAAGATGAGAACGAGACGAAGTAATATTGTAGAGAGTATTATTATCAATTTATTGTTTTTTTCTTTTCTCTTTATTTCTCACCTTTGAAAATTTCAATAAACTGTTTCGTAATGATTCTTCAAACTTCCATAAATCGTAGATATATTCAGAAGATTCTATTTTTTGAAAGATTTCGAAATCCTGCATGGCAAGAAACATTTAAAAAGATAAGTACGTTATATATATATTTATCAAATTCATTAATAATTCATGAAGAAAATTCAAAATCTGTAAATCATTTAATCAATATCTGTAAATCGCATACAGATTCGTCCTGATTTACATAAACTTTTTCCTCAATTTACTCAGCTAAAATCACTCCAACTTGAAAACTAGTTTGAAAACATGGCTATTCAGATGCGTCCATTTGATAAGTACGCTGCAGCGAGCCAGGGCTGCAAATAAATATTTTTTCTTGATATATAGGACATGTGTCTGATCCATTTCCAATTTTGGTCAGTCATTACAAACATTTGTTCGGACATAAAACCATTATCACTACATTTTGTTGGACATATAATTCTTCAGAATACAGTTCTGAGTTCATGATATAAAGCCAGTTTCCGTGGCGGTCGTCTGACTCGTCTGTTTAGCGTCGCGCGCGTGTGTTATACTTATTCATTGTTTTAACTCCTTGGTACCAGAGTAATTAAATACTATCAGTTTCTCTCAGAAGACCGATTCAGTTACGGAAGATTTAAAATTCAAAACATGCTCAATCTAGTCGATAGAATTACGAAAGGAAATCGGTATTTTTCTCTCAAAAAGAGAAGTTTCTCTTTCAACAGTATAAAGCCGAATTTCTTGATCAGGCAATATATTCTATTTGCACGGACACTATGTCCGACGACAATTTGGTTTTGTTCTGACATTTGCCAAATTTGGTCGGACATTGTCCGAGGTCCGACAGTAATTTGCAGCCCTGGCGAGCCGTAGTAAATCAGATACAGATCGACTGCGAATGATTTATCTATTACATAAACATGTAGAACATTATATTCAGTTGTTTTATTGCTCCTACTCACTCGCAAAGTCAGTTGACGAGCCACTTCAGTTGAATCTAAGTCTAGTAAAGTATAACCCAGTTCTCGACCCAGTTCCTAGAACAACAAATACTCGAGTTAATGCAAGCTTACATCATTCCATTTTACGAAAGCTAATCAAATTCCAGAATTTTCTGAGGATAATAATAATGATGATAATGATAATAATAATGATAATGATAATAATAATGATGATAATCATGATAATCATGATGATAATGATAATAATAATGATGATAATCATGATGATAATGATAATAATAATGATGATAATCATGATGATAATGATAGTTATAGTAATTTTTCAATCTCCGTCTTCTCTTACCTGTATTGTTTCTTCTGGTAATAATGTAACTGTAGTTGAAGTAAAATCTTTTAAATAATATCTTCCGTTTAACGATGCTTTATTCGCAAGGTCGCACATCGTATCTGGAAGTCGTTTCTGTTTGATTAAACCACCTTCATTCACAGTGATCTCACTCAGAGAAAAATTCCTGCACAAATAAATAAATGAAATGAATAGAAAGACCTTGCAAAAAATGCGATTTTTCACATGTGAAATATATACATACATCAAGTCAACCTGCTTGGCTGCTTACTTATTAGTTTGTTTGTTTGTTTGTTTGTTTGTTTGTTTGTCTGTCTGTTTATTTGTCTGTCTGTTTGTTTGTTTGCCTGTCTGTTTGTTTGTTTGTTTGTCTGTTTGTTTGTTTGTTTGTCTGTTTGTTTGTTTGTTTGTTAGTTAGTTAGTTAGTTTGTTTGTTTGTCTGTCTGTTTGTTTGTTTGTATGTATGTATGTCTGTTTGATTGTTCATTCGTTTGTCTGTCTGTTTGTTTGTTTGTATGTATGTATGTCTGTCTGTTTGTTCATTCGTTTGTCTGTCTGTTTGTCTGTTTGTTCGTTTACCTGTCTGTCTTATCTATCTTCCTTCCTGTCTGTCTGTTTGTCTGTTTGTTCGTTTACCTGTCTGTCTTATCTATCTTCCTTCCTTCCTTCCTTCCTTCCTTCCTTCCTTCCTTCCTGTCTGTCTGTCTGTCTGTCTGTCTGTCTGTCTGTCTGTCTGTCTGTCTGTCTGTCTGTCTGTCTGTCTGTCTGTCTGTCTGTCTGTCTGTCTGTCTGTCTGTCTGTCTGTCTGTCTGTCTGTCTGTCTGTCTGTCTGTCTGTCTGTCTGTCTGTCTGTCTGTCTGTCTGTCTGTCTGTCTGTCTGTCTGTCTGTCTGTCTGTCTGTCTGTCTGTCTGTCTGTCTGTCTGTCTGTCTGTCTGTCTGTCTGTCTGTCTGTCTGTCTGTCTGTCTGTCTGTCTGTCTGTCTGTCTGTCTGTCTGTCTGTCTGTCTGTCTGTCTGTCTGTCTGTCTGTCTGTCTGTCTGTCTGTCTGTCTGTCTGTCTGTCTGTCTGTCTGTCTGTCTGTCTGTCTGTCTGTCTGTCTGTCTGTCTGTCTGTCTGTCTGTCTGTCTGTCTGTCTGTCTGTCTGTTTGTGCTTTTATTTTTCTGAATCAAATTTGAAGGAGTAAATGGTATCAACTTACGAAGCTGGTTCTGCCAGTGAAAAAGCCTCCACTGCCATGTTGACTACCTCACGAACAGTTGTATCCTACAATATGATATTCACAACATTACGCTAAGCTACATTAAGGAAAAACTTCAGATAAAAAGTAGAAATAATAATACGTTACCTGATAGATTACAAAATATTTCGAAGTATGATCAGCTTTGTAGACTCTGATTACTTGATCAGGCTGAACATTATCTGTTTCATCTTCTGTGATATTTTCAGACGAACTGTAAGCCCGCAATGTACCACCATTGGATATCTTCTTAGAATTCACCAAACTGTTGTCATCATACGAGATGCCGTAAATTGCCTTCATATCTTTTTCTCCCCTGTACACAAGAAACAAAATACGAGTAGTCAGTACGTGTCAACCACTCACCACAGACAGACAGACAGACAGACAGACAGACAGACAGAGACAGACAGACAAACAGACAAACAGAGACAGACAGACAAACAGAGACAGACAGACAGACAGACAGACAGACAGACAGACAGACAGACAGACAGACAGACAGACAGACAGGCAGGCAGGCAGACAGAAAGACAGACAGACAGACAGACAGACAGACAGACAGACAGACAGACAGACAGACAGACAGACAGACAGACAGACAGACACTTACTTTGGAGATCGAGGTAAAGTGGGAAACTTTATATAAGTTTTTAATTTTCGCGTTGTGGCGTAAATGCCGCTAGGAGCGTTCTACAAACGATAGAAAGAAACTTCAAGACGATGACCAAAAAAAAACAATATATAGAGTAATAGAGTTAATATTGATCAAGAATTCAAGACAATTTTGATGTACATAATGTGCTCTTGAATACAAAGAAAGCCAATATAATGCAGAAGCAAACATTCCAATAAATTAGATTACATTCAACTAAAATAATACACTTACCCCAAGCTTTTTTCCAGTATCTGTTTCACGAATGAAAAATAGAAATAAAAAAACAAAAACAAAACTGAAATAGTCTAATTTGAATTCTAATTCTAAATAGAACGTGTTGCGTTGCGCTGTGTGTTTAACAAATAAATTACATCTTACCGTGTGTGTGTACTGTAATACATCACAGATGACGTCACAGTGTGCAAAGAACAAAAAAGTTCGACACGAGACGAAGTCGAGTCAGTGTGCCTGTTGTTCTTTACACGCTGTGACGTCTTCTGTCATCTATTACAGTACAAACGCATGAAAAAATGTAATCTAATTGTTTTATACAATAAAAACGTCAAGTGATTTATTGAAGGGGTTTTGGGGCATGAAGAAAAATAAATTATATTGCTGACGTGATCTGACGCTATCTGTGTGTGTGTCCTTTAATAAATCACAGCCAACAAGCAATGAAAATGCACCTAGAAGTTACGTTATATTAATCACGAGCATACTTACAATCTGAGTAATGGAGTGGATCCTGATTGCGATTAACAAGACCTCGTTTGTCACAAGAATCAGAAGAACTTCTTTGAACTGTATGATCGCCCTTCTAACATGAACAAGAATAAAGAAAAAAATCCATAAACAGTCACAGCAATCGCAAGAGTAAAAGAGAATGCTTAGGGCAACATTAATTGAACACACTCACCTTTGGTTTCACATGAGATGTTCTTCTAAGAGGATTGGCTAACAGTTCTTTAAATCCTAGAAAATAATAATCACCATATCACCATCGTATTACCATCATATTACCACCACCATCACCACCATCACCACCATCACCACCATCACCATCACCATCATCACCACCACCATCACCATTACCATCATAACCACCGTCACTACCATCATCACTACACCATCATCATCATAACCATACCACCATCATCACCACACCATCATCGTCATAATGACCATGACCACCACCACCACCACCACCACCACCATCATCACCATCACCACCACCATCACCACCACCATCACCACCACCATCACCATCACCACCATCACCACCATCACCACCACCATCACCACCACCATCACCACCACCATCACCATCACCATTACCATCATAACCACCGTCACCACTACCATCATCACTACACCATCATCATCATAACCATACCACCATCATCGTCATAATGACCATGACCACCACCACCATCATCGTCATAATCATCATCACCACCACCACCACCATCATTATTGTAATCAAAAGTTAAATAAAAAGCTTCCAACTAATTATACTCACCTGCAATATTATGCTTGACATTAATGGTCAGATTAGCATGGCTTTTTAAGATATCTTTGGCCTAAAATATAAATGCAAAAATTGTTTTAAAAAATATGAAAGCTAAAGCGAATTTAACGTGAAAAAACCCAGAATTTTCTACGTAAACCAGAACTTCAAAGCAACCTTAACAATCGTCATATTCTCGAAATTCTGTCCATTTACTTCCAATATCTAAACAAAGCAAAACTAGAGTGTTAGAAGATATAATAATTGATTATTTCTATATAAACAACCATGATTATCATTACCTGATCTCCTTTCCTTAAGCCAGCTTGTTCGATTTTTGAACCTTTCTTCACCTGAGTTTGAACAAAAATAATGAATGAAGCCCAGATCTTATCGAAAATAAAATCACAAAAAATAAATGATGTTACCTTAGCAATGAAGATTCCAAATCCTCGGTCTCTACCTCCAGTAATTGAAAAATTTAATGACGAATCTTTCAAAGGACATGTCTACAAACAATAGTCGAAATACAGAACTAAAGATGACACTAATCAACTAAACAATATTTTCCTAGCAACTAACTAAAATATCATAAATTAATAATAAACAAGACAAGCACACAAACAAACAAACAAACAAACAAACAAACAAACAGACAAACAAACAAACAAACAAACAAACAAACAAACAAACAAACAAACAGACAAACAAACAAACAGACAAACAAACAAACAAACAAACAAACAGACAAACAGACAAACAAACAAACAAACAAACAAACAAACAAACAAACAAACAAACAAACAGACAAACAAACAGACAAACAAACAAACAAACAGACAGACAGACAGGCAAACAAACAAACAGACAAACAAACAAACAAACAGACAAACAAACAAACAGACAAACAAACAAACAGACAGACAAACAAACAAACAAACAAACAGACAAACAAACAAACAAACAAACAGACAAACAAACAAACAAACAAACAAACAAACAAACAAACAAACAAACAAACAAACAAACAGACAAACAAACAGACAGACAGACAGACAGACAGACAGACAGACAGACAAACAGACAGACAGACAAACAAACAAACAAACAAACAGGCAGGCAGGCAGGCAGGCAAGCAAGCAAACAAGCAAGCAAACAAGCAAACAAGCAAACAAACAAACAAACAAACAAACAAACAAACAAACAAACAAACAAACAAACAAACAAACAAACAAACAAACAAACAAACAAACAAACAGAATAACAGACAGACAAACGGAAAGACAGACAAACAAACAAAGGAAAATGTTTTTGAACTTACCAATGTTACTTTTCGTACCCTGGCTTTTGATGAGCAAGCAATGTGAAGAAGACGAAGCTGACCATCCATACTCTAAAAATAATCGTGAAGGTTTTCAGGATCATTTCTGTAAAGCGCTCTCAATTCGTCAGAATTTATGCCACAAAAATGAAATAGATATCATTAGAAAGCTATGAATTTGTAGAATACAATGGTGTCTTTGGTTTCGCGATAAACACAAACCGTTAATAGTTGTGAATTTTTAAATTATGGGTTTTATTTTGTTCAAAAAAATGTTTTCGCAGTTCGATTCCGAGATAAATGTCCAGCAAAACGGTGTCAGCGTTTTTCTATTTGTTGCCTGGTTTCGAATTTATGACTTATTTTGTCCGAATGTTGGTCGAAAAACAGCATTTTTAACTTTGGTATCATTAAAATCGGCAAAACTCGACATATCAAAAAACGCTGACACCGTTTTGCTGGAAATTTATCTCGGAATCAAACTACAAAAAAATATTTTGAACAAAATAAAACGCTTTTTACTCGAGTCGCCCTGAGTGAAACCCTCTGGTTTTAATTACAAAATTCACAACTATTATTGGTTTGTGTTTATCGCGAAACCAAAGACAACATTGTATTCTACAAATTAATACCTTTCTAACGATATTTATTTTATTTTTGTGGCATAAACTCTGACGAATTGAGAGCGTTTTACAGAAATGAGCCTGCAAACCTACGAAGACCTTAACACATGAACATTTAATTTATAGAACAAAAGGACAAATAAAAACGAAATCTTACATGTTTTTCTAAGCCTTTTTCAAAGCGCTCTAAGTGTTTCTCCATGGATGGACTGTCTTCAAAGTCACTATTAAAATGATTTATCACCCACAACAGCATGACGCGAGTCACCTGGAAAACATAACACACCCGAATATTAGAATAAGTAAAGATTGAAATAATAAAAATAGTTTCCAAGTACATCTTGCTAATCAAACTCCAGTTGTTGAAGAGAGAAGCCAATACAATAGAGAGTCGTTACGCTGTGTTTCGTCAGCTCAAAACTACTGGAATTGAACCCACTACAGTAGAATACGACTGACCATTAAGGCCCGGAAGATGGCGCCGATTTAATGGTACAGTATGGCAATGTTATTGAAGTAAAGGGTGTATCAAGTATAGGGCGTGGTGGTGGCGATGATGGTAGTGGTGGTGGTGGTGGTGGTGGTGATGATAGTGGTGGTGGTGATGATGGTAGTGGTGGTGCTGGTGATGATAGTGGTGATGATGGTGGTGTTAATGATGGTGGTGGTGCTAATGATGATAGTGGTGGTGGTGGTGGGTGGTGGCAATGATGGTAGTGGTGGTGGTGGCGATGATAGTAATGGTGGTGCTGGTGATGATAGTGGTGATGATGGTGGTGATGATGATGATGGTGATGATGAAGGTGATGATGAAGGTGATGATGATGGTGATGGTGGTAATGATAAACTACAGATGTTCTACAGATAATTGGTGCAGGAAAATTCAAGTGTTAGAGTATATACATGTACATATTTTAAGAGCAACTGAAATGTCATCAATGGTACCTTGTCTCTGAGATCAGGCATATCAAACCAATCTAAAAGCTGTGAGCAAATGTCAGTTGGTTCATTAAAGAATGTTCTATAAGTCAGCAAGAAGTCTTCAACGTAAGATGGATCCACCACTGAATGATCTTCGACCAAATGATCAACAAGACGTTTAGGTTGCGCCTACAGCAACAACACAATACACATAATGAGAATATCAGACGTTTGGAGGACGTTCATCAAGCTCAATTACTCAGAAAATGTTTCTGAGCCCCCAGACAGGGTTCGAAGCTGCAACCTTCTAATGACCAGTGAGCTACTGAGACTCAGATGGAGAGCTAAGGTTACAGATGTGTACAACCTGCAACCTTCTAATGACCAGCTAGGCGCTCTAACCATTGAGCCACTAGCCGGTCATTAGACGGTTGCAGGTTCGAACCCTGTCTGGGGCTCAGAAACATTTTCTGAGTAATTGAGCTTGATGAACGTCCACCGAACATCTGATCCATTACACGAAGCTCGCAAACGCACCACATGCACTACATGTGTACCTACAACTTATCATAATAAGAATATCACTGACATACTGTAAATCCAATTAGTTATTTTTGTACAATATACTTTACACAATTAATTGAAAAAAATAATAATTCATGTAGCACAGACTGTTAGTGCCTACTCACATGAGCTGACGTCATCTTACCTTGATGACCACGTGACCATGTCGATTCCCACCATCAACAGAGCGATGTTCTGTCACCATGACAACCTCACCATTCTCGACTATTTCCTGCGTGTTTTCCTCTCCTTGACTTAGAATCCTGCAATACTCTGCTTGAGGTATACACACAAACTAACAAACAAACAAAAATATAAACAGTTATAGGACACACATTCAAGTTTCTGAATCTGGTATCCCGCCTTGAAATCTAGTATCCCACTTTTGAATACAAAACATCTCAACTTGCAATATCTAAAATTAACTATAACAGCTTGTGACAGTGGCTGCAGCTACAATGTAGCGTAACGTCTTAAAACGTAACGTAAGGCATTATGCTACATTGTAAGACGTACCCTACATTGTAAGACATTGCGCTACATTGTAAGACATTGCGCTACATTGTAAGACATTGCGCTACATTGTAAGACATTGCGCTACATTGTAAGACATTGCGCTACATTGTAAGACATTGCGCTACATTGTAAGACATTGCGCTACATTGTAAGACATTACGCTACATTGTAAGACATTGCGCTACATTGTAAGACATTGCGCTACATTCTAAGACATTACGCTACATTCTAAGATATTGCGCTACACTGTAAGACGTTACGCTACATTGTAAGACGTTGCGCTACATTCTAAGACGTTACACTAAATTGTAAGACGTTACGCTACATTGCAAGATTCAGATCTTGTGGCTGTACGCAATCGAAATTTTCATGAAAAAATTTCACACACTCAGGAAACGTATTTTCGCTCACCTGACAATCATCAACTCTAGTCTTCATTATTCCCTTGTGGTTCGTCTGGTCCATAGTTGGTTGCACACCAAAACTTTCTCCTAAATGCAGTGTGACTGACTCCTGTCCTTCACTTTGTATTTCTACTGAACCATTTAAAATGACACACCAGGAATCAAGCTGTGAAAGAAGCAATGTACATTATTTAACCACTGCTGCAGTTCACATTAATAAGAGTTTAGTATAAGAGCTCACCTGGTCACCATCATTTAAGACTACAATATTAGCACGCTCTACCACAGCAAATAACATCACTGCACATAACTCTCGTCGGATATTTGCGGTCATGTTCGCAAAAGCCTGAAGAAAAACAGAAAAACAATGATTAACTCTTGTTCTTCTATAAATGTGAAAACATCTCATACAGTTCCAAATGATAATTGTAGGACAACGAACTCGGCTGGAGAATAATAATTAGGTGTTACTCCGAGTGACGAACCTACTGGACAAGTCAGAGAAAACTCTACTTGGCCTGGCTGGGATTCGAACCCGCGACCTTCAGTTTACTAGTCCGATACTCTACCAACTGAACTACAGGTCAAGTTGAGAGCTGAAGGTCGAATGATAGTACTTAGGCTATTTGATATTTCGAAACAGACTAGTTTCTTCAATATCTAAACAACAGTCTTCATACATGACGATTTCAAAATTGTAGCAATCGAGGTACCAGGCGGGAATCTGAATCTTGTTATAAAAATTATTGCCCAGCAAATAATTTGTAACAAAGCCATGATAAAATCAAAAGTCATAAGTAAACATGATAAAAAAAAAGTTTTAATAAAGAACTAACGTTTCGTCACTAACCAGCGACATCATCAGAGTGATAAATATTTACAAAATTGTCTCAGCTTTATACCTAGGCCATTACAAAAATACATGTGATAGGAGAATGATAAATGAGGGAGACGTCACAAGTGAAGAGTCACCCGCGAAGGTGAGAAGTCAGAATAACATTAAAGGAAATGATCTAATATTAACATTAAGTGATGGATTTATTTTGGATATGAGTAAACTTTCTCGGAGAGGGACATTAAATTCTGAATTACCAGATGATAAAATAGAGAAGTCATCAATGTCATCTTTATCATCTGGTAATTCAGAATTTAATGTCCTTCTCCGAAATAAATCCATCACTTAATGTTAATATTAGATCATTTCCTTTAATGTTATTCTGACTTCTCACCTTCGCGGGTGACTCTTCACTTGTGACGTCTCCCTCATTTATCATTCTCCTATCACATGTATTTTTGTAATGGCCTAGGTATAAAGCTGAGACAATTTTGTAAATATTTATCACTCTGATGATGTCGCTGGTTAGTGACGAAACGTTAGTTCTTTATTAAAAATGTTTTTTTATCATGTTTACTTATGACTTTTGATGTTATCATGGCTTTGTTACGAATTATTTGCTGGGCAATAATTTTTATAACAAGATTCCGATTCCCGCCTGGTACCTCGATTGCTACAATTTTGAAATCGTCATGTATGAAGACTGTTGTCTAGATATTGAAGAAACTAGTCTGTTTCGAAATATCAAATAGCCTCAGCACTATCATTCGACCTTCAGCTCTCAACTTGACCTGTAGCTCAGTTGGTAGAGTATTGGACTAGTAAACCGAAGGTCGCGGGTTAGAATCCCAGCCAGGCCAAGTAGAGTTTTCTTTGACTTGTCCAGTATGGTTCATCACTCGGAGTAACACCTTAATATTATGTGAAGGCATCTCATACAGTATTGTAACTTGTCAGATCACAAAATAAACGTAAATAGTATGTACTATGTTACAATCTACTGTAAAAGTAATAAGTTTGAAAACTTACTGGTAAATGCTGCATAAAATCCATGAGTGCCTCTAAAATTATAAAATGCATTTATTGATAATTTTTATCACACTTGCAAGGGTTTGTGCATGCACGTAGTAAAAAGAATTGAAAATATTAATTACCAATGTCGTTTTCTGTTCTTTCTGAAGGTTCTTTTTCTAAACAATCTCGAACAACATCACGAACCATCATTGACTAAAAAGAATAATGAAATCAATCAAAATGTTAAAATTAGAACTGTGTTTTCTGAAAATTGATGTGAAATTGAGGAGATAAAGTACAAAGATGATGGCTTTTATTTGTGGATGATGTAAATATTAATTAAAATACACAAATAATCTAATGAATATAATGTTTCTTTTACACACCTCTCCTGAGGACTGTGATGTTGTTTCATCGTCATCTGAATCAACTGAAAATATAGAGAAAAAAAGGAGTTAAATTGTTAGTTCGTCTCTTGTGTGTCAATGGTTGTTGTTTGTCCAGTGTACAGTATTTTATACTGTATTCAAATATAAAGTGTAATGATACTGTATTTTTCAAATAGCATCTTAAATCCATTTTATGTAATACTGTAGATAAAGCATATGAGCAGCGATCTGTATCTGCATGATTTACAAGGCGAGCTGCAAGTGAGCTGTAGTAAATCAGATACAGATGGGCTGCGAATGCTTTATCGTACTTATCAAATGGATGCATCTAAATAGCCATGTTTTCAAATTATTTTTCAAGCTGAACTGACTTTAGCTAAGTAAATTGAGGAAAAAGTTTATGTAAATCAGGACGAATCTGTATGCGATTTACAGATATTGATTAAATATTCATTTCTTTTGAATTTTCTTCATGAATTATTAAGATAAGAATGCAGTTCAACATTTCTAACTTCAGCTTGCTAGATCATACGCACTAAATTTCATAGGAAATTACTATTTCTCACTGCTCACCAATGCTTTCAACTAATCCTGAAAGATCAAGGTCAAAATCAGGAATTGGTCTGCTCTGTGGAGTGTGATCAGTTTCCTCCAAAGAAGTTCTTAATAACATTCGTTTCACTTGTTCTAATTCTTGAGGCACCTGAAATTAAAGCACAAATTCAAAATACAAAATATTATATGGTACAGTAATCTAATTAATTAATTAACCCATTCTTGCCTGAGCTGACCAAAAATGGTCCCTTATTATTTGATTTTTAGACTGTCAGTGCCAAATAAATTTACTCGTTACAGAAAGTACAGCACCCTCAGCCATCCTAGCTAGGCAGTCATATGTTACACTTGTGCTGAATAAAATCATCTGGCATTAGCCAGAATAAAATACTAAAGACTCGTCTTCAGGCTTCAAAGTGTTAAAGAGATAGGTTTTAACACTTTGAGGCCTGGACCTCTCCCTGTGCTGAATAAAATCATCTGGCATTAGCCTGAATATTTAACCTTAAAGACTGATCGTTGTCAGGCTTCAAAGTGTTAACAAGTTAATCAGGTCTTTTGAAAAAATCATTTTGAGGACTGTGACTTTTGAAATAAACAACTAAATCTACTTTTTGCTTAATATAATATTGTGGGCCCTTGCAGTATAGTAAGGACCTCTTGTTAATAATTTCTGTGAGGCCCCTTCATCTCTGAAGGTTAGTTTCCACTCAGGAAAATCTTCTGCAGGACCGGAACGGACAGGAAAGTTTTCTTTGTCTTGTGAGCTCTCGGTCGGAACTAATGACTTTAACACAAAAGAAACTTTCCTGTCCATTCCTGTCCTGCGGAAGATTTTCCTGAGTGGAAACTAGCCTTAAGGCCCTGTGACAAATCACCTCATCCTCCCCTGCCCCCCCCCCCCCCCCTCCCCATCTTGGTTGCCCTGCTGACCTTTTCATCAGGAATTGGTCCACCAACTTTGACTTCTTCACTCTCCAGTGCTAGCATCATTTCTAAGTCCATGGCATCGTACGAGCGACGTTGGTTTGGTTTGAGAAGTCGTGAGTCAGGATAGCTTACCTATGAAAAAAAACACACAGAAGCTTTAATCACAGCAATAAATTACTGTCAGTCGGTCGGTCAGTCACTAGTTCAGGTTAGCATTTATACAATGTACATAATTGTAGAAGAAAATCAAGCTAAGTCTAAGTCTTACTGCGATCATTTCAGAATGTTCTAGAATTAAACATTCACTTCCTCGACGACCATCATACCACAGAGGTTGTTTTCCAAAACTAAAAAAAAAATAATCAAATTTAAATATTATTTACATACACACAGAATTTTGAGCTCCTAATTTTTCACAAATTATGATAATTATGTATTCATCTCTAGTATTAGTTTGCCTTAAACATTAAATTAAAATGTATGTTTCTGGTATACAACTTACTGCAATCAGTGATGTAGCATGCATGGCCATTCTGAGTGGGGTGTACCTTTATTCACATTATCAACAAACTCAATTTTATGATCAATGTACCAATTAACAAATTCTCATCAATTTACCGACAGATGTACTTTGCCAAAGTACTCTTCCAAAGTACTGTTTTGAATAAAATTAAGCAACAATTAAGTAGTAATGTCTAAATTGAGTCCTTACAGTATTCTCTTGTCAGAAGCCTCATAAAAAGTCAGACACTATAATATTATTTTACTCCTAAAAATCTTAGTAGTTTACCAGCTGCATTGTAAGTTTTACCCATGCATGAGCTCTCACCTGCTTCCTGGTAAATACATACTGCAATCAATAAACACTGACCCTGACAGCAAGATATACCAACATGTTGCAAAATCATTTGGACTAAAATAAAAAATTATAAAAAAAATAATGTGTCTTTTTTAACCAGTAGTTAGCCAGCTATTTTTTGTCAGGACTGCATATGTAACATAATCAGAATTCTTATAACTTACGTGTACAGCAAATGATTAGATTCATGAACTTCATAGCGAGCTGATCTACACATAGCACTAGAAATATTTGAAAAATATAACATTTTACAAAATTTTCAGATTTTTTGTACACTCAGCACCACTGCCAAGTGTACAAAATATTCAGAGTAGGGAGTCACTACTTTTGGGATTAATAATTTGTTGTTAATTTTTGTTAGAAATCTAGAAGTTAATACTCACTTGACCACTTCTCCTCCCAAACCACTCATGGCTTGCATACCAGATAAATGTTTTAAAATACATTCCAAATCCTAAACAAAATAAATAGAATCATTTTAATAACAGCACTGTCCTTCCAATAATCCTTGAACTCCCACCATGTCAAGTGGCACGGTCTTCCCTTCATGAGTAAAATCATTTGGCATTAGGTGAATGGAATTGAGGTTCAGTTTACCGTCCAAGGATTTTCAAAATGTAATGTGGCTTTTGTTCATTATTTGAATCATATTCATTTATCTTGTCCAAAAATATAATGAAATCGATCTGTGGACCCATCATCCTTGTCAGTGGCAACCATGGACCGAGGGAGGGCCATCACCCATCGTCAGTGCACGATTGCACGGCCCAACCAAAGAAAATTTTCACAGTAATATTTTGTGACATTGTACCCTGGATGCCAGAGTAGTGACATCGTGGACGTATTGAAGGCTTTGCTATTTATTAATAAAAAGTGTATACATGCTGTGCAAATGATGTAAATAGTACCGCATTTTCTGGGCGATAACCAGAATAACGCAGTTATCTCTTAATTTTGCTGGGAAACATAATTAGTGCAGTGGTGCGGGTAATCTGTTAAATTCTTAAGACGACGCCATCACGAAGACTGGAGACCAAGGATTCTACTTTCATCTTTCAACTACTGGTACTGTACTTTTTTTAAATTTTGTGGTCCCAAACCAAGGGAGCATGCCAGACTGACCTGTATTTCTTTTTCTTTGTTCGGCGTTCCTTCATTTATATTAATTCAGCCATTTTTAATAATGCGGTATATTCATTAGCATATCGCAGGTGGTTATTTCATTTTCAGAACGCGCTCGGGTTTCCTTTGGCCCCGTATCCCGTGCCTGCGATACGCTAATGATATATACCGCATTATTCAAAATGGCTGAATATAAATGAAGGAACGCTGAACAAAGAAGAAATACAAGTCAGTCTGGCATGCTCCCTTACCCAAACCTATTATTAGCAGCTGCCGGTTATCTGATGGTGCGGGTAATAGGCTGATTTATTTTTCCAAGTGTCATTTTTGTTGCTGTGCGGGTTATACACCGTGCGGGTTATCACCCAGAAAATACTGTATATTTGAAAGTCCTGATGTGGAAAATCTACCAACAATGAAAACTACCTTGAATAATGAAAAATTCATGTGGTAGATTCAAGCCCATGCGGGCGGTGGACGGTAAACTGAAACCTCAATTCCATTATTGGCCTTAGAATAAAAAATAAAAAAAGTGCCAAATGGCACCGATGCGAATGAAAGGGTTAACTATTTCAACCATACAGCAGTAGACATATAATAATAATAATAATAATAAGTTACCTGGTCTGTGCGAGCTATAGGTACTTTTTGAAGACAACGAATGAAGCTTTTACTTTTCTCGTCCATCTTGTGTTCTTCTAGTGGTGAATTTTCATGCTAAGATAGCAATGTTTCTTGAAAGAACAATGTAGAATTATTCTGCTTTGATACTGTCAACCATTTGAAAACACAAAGTGAAATAAATTATGAGGACTCCCTGCTGAAGATTGAACTGAGAAGACTGTAGTGAAAAAAACAATGCAAGCAGCTTTAACCAAGAATGGTGTTTGTTGTTCTCTTTGTTGAAATATTTCTATCCTTGCTTCTAGTTAGTTTCTAGTTGAATCACGGTAGATTGAAGGGATATTTCCACAGATTCTTGAATTTGAAGAACTGTGAGGGTAGCAATGTTTTGAAATCTCGCCTCCTTTTGTCAACAAACTGAAAGAAAAGAAATTGCTTGAACGATATTTAGTCTATCAAAACTCCCACTGTAAGTGACAATTGCAGCAATGAACTCTCCTAATCTTCTCACTTGATGAACGATAGTTGAATTTCTTCCAAAGAAGGTTCAGCCACCAGAACAGGCTGCTTGAAGTTGGAAAATATAAAAATCCAGCGTTCCTCACATACCAGAAAGATCACAAAAGCCTTGACCTGTATCGGGCTATCTTGATCGAAATACACACAATAGACGTGTGAAAGAACAAACTTTATATCAAGTTAAGCAACGATGAAAGCCAAATGTTCAGCACAAGAGTATTTAGATCTTCAGCAAGATATTTCGTTGAGTGGTCGTTGAAAATGATTTCTTTCGCACACTTCAAGCCGGCTTCTTTATCAAATACAGTCAACTAAACAAGGTGGAAACTCCTTGAGGGAAGAATATTGAGTTTAGAGCAACATATTTGAATATTATTAAGGACTAAACTTCTCTCTAATCAGTTTAAAAATCAAGAGTTTTCAAAATGGCCACAAACTCCAAAATATTTCGCCACTTTAAATCACGTGATCAGCAATCATTCCCAATTAGAGGACTGCCAACGGCACTTTCCGACTTCGCCTTTTGAACGATGGAAATTAAGACCAGTGGCCAGAAGTACGTATAGTTCCAGTCTTCTACGCGGTCAAGGTCAGTCCGCGTAGGAGACTGGAACTATACGTACTTCGGGCCTACATGTCCGCCATATTTGGCTTCAATCTTCGCCCGGCAGATATCACTCCAGTTATATATTGGCGCTGCTATGCATCTCGCAAAAGCACAAGGAAATAGCCATCTGGCACACAAAAAATGGCTGTATTACAAAAATGATTTACTCCGTGCCTAGGCCAGGGCCTACCAAGGGCCTACCCTGGTTTACCCAAGGTTTTACCCTGGTCCCATATAGCGGAGCAGCGACGATAAGACCCTGGGTACGAGGTTGCTGCACCGCCCGCTCCACCTACCCCCCCCCCCCCCCCCCGAAATGCTGAAAGTGACGAAGAACGTACCTCTGGTCGCACCGTCGAAGACGCCAAATCCAGCTTTCATGTTGCAGTAAATTCTGTAACAACAGAAGGTTCTATTTGGGCTAACATTTTATATTTTAGCTTTATTTCAAAAGTGGGAAAAATGGCCAAAATCGGTCAAAATGTTAAGGGGGGTAGCGCCTTTACATTTTTAACGATTTTGGCCATTTTTCTAACATTCCAAACATTCTTTACATTCTTGAATTTTTTACATTTCTAACATTTTTACATTCCTTACATTCTTTACATTCTTGAATTTTTTTACATTTCTAACATTTTTTACATCTTTAACATAAATAAAAATAAATAAATAAATACTTATATCTTATGATGTTCTGCAGACAAAGCGTTGCAAAAGGAATGTTGCTCATACGCATTTCTTGTGCACTACAGCAGGTCCAAATTCTTCATAATCTTGAGCTGTTATCCACATGGAAGGAAAGTTAGACAACTTTGATAACATTGACCCACCTTGCCACACTAAAACATTTCTATCTTCCGCTGCATCAATATGAATACGATCAGGAGCACTAGTACCCAGTAATTGACTCAACTCAACATGCAAGCGACGACGTAGACCAGGAAACATGGTCGTACCACCTGAAAATAATAAACATTTTTAATCTACAAGCTGCCGTGAGATGTTAAACGAAAAAAACTCTGGACTTCAGTTAGAACTTGAACACACAACCTTCTGATGACCAGTGAGATGCTCTAACCATTAAGCTACTGAGACTCAGATGATTTGAACGTAGATTGAATATGTGTACAACCCACAACCTTCTGATCACCAGTGATATGCTCTAACCATTGAGCTACTGAGACTCAGATGATTTGAACGTAGATTGAATATGTGTACAACCCACAACCTTCTGATCACCAGTGAGATGCTCTAACCATTGAGCTACTGAGACTCAGATGATTTGAACGTAGATTGAATATGTGTACAACCTGCAACCTTCTGATGACCAGTGAGATGCTCTAACCATTGAGCTACTGAGACTCAGATGATTTGAACGTAGATTGAATATGTGTACAACCCACAACCTTCTGATCACCAGTGAGATGCTCTAACCATTGAGCTACTGAGACTCAGATGATTTGAACGTAGATTGAATATGTGTACAACCTGCAACCTTCTGATGACCAGTGAGATGCTCTAACCATTGAGCTACTGAGACTCAGATGATTTGAACGTAGATTGAATATGTGTACAACCCACAACCTTCTGATGACCAGTGAGATGCTCTAACCATTGAACTACTGAGACTCAGATGATTTGAACGTAGATTGAATATGTGTACAACCCACAACCTTCTGATGACCAGTGCGATGCTCTAACCATTGAGCTACTGAGACTCAGATGATTTGAACGTAGATTGAATATGTGTACAACCCACAACCTTCTCATGACCAGTGAGATGCTCTAACCATTGAGCTACTGAGACTCAGATGATTTGAACGTAGATTGAATATGTGTACAACCCACAACCTTCTGATGACCAGTGAGATGCTCTAACCATTGAGCTACTGAGACTCAGATGATTTGAACGTAGATTGAATATGTGTACAACCCACAACCTTCTGATGACCAGTGCGATGCTTTAACCATTGAGCTACTGAGACTCAGATGGTAGACCGAGGTTATTTAGTAATATATCATACCGAAGAAACCGTTTATTATCTGATTTGAAAACACAGACGTGGCGATAGCCAAGTGTTTTAAAGCGGAGAAAACGCGAATGTTTGGAATAGCTTCAAAAACGATCACCATTTGGTAAGTTCATTGGCGTAGTAATTTTGAAAAACAACCTTGTTTAAGCCGAGAAAATCGAAGCTAAAGTTTATGTAAATCAAGAGGATTTTTCAATCAAACCATGGTTTAGCAATATCATATTCACCTGAAAGAACAATGTTTTTCAAAAGAGTTGATCTGATATCAATGCCACATTGCAAGGCGGTCTTATAAATCACTTCGTGGATGCCATCTGAAGCTAGACCCATTATAGATGGAGTAAACAGCACTTCAGGACAGCGGAAACGTTCACTTCCAATCAATATAGTTTGACCATCAGGCATCTTGGATAAAGACAAGAATATCAACAACAAAATATTTTCTAACAGACATTCAGTGACCAGTGAGATGCTCTAACCATTGAGCTACTGAGACTCAGATGGAGAGCTAAGGTGACAGATATGTACAACCTGTAACCTTCTGATGACCAGCGAGATGCTCTAACCATTCATGAGCTACTGAGACTCAGATGAAGAGCTAAGGTTACAGATGTGTACAACCTGTAACCTTCTGATGACCAGTGAGACGCTCTAACCATTGAGCTATTGAGATTCAGATGGAGAGCTAAGGTGACAGATGTGTACAACCTGTAACCTTCTGGTGACCAGTGAGATGATCTAACCATTGAGCTACTGAGACTCAGATGAAGAGCTAAGGTGACAGATGTGTACAACCTGTAACCTTCTGATGACCAGTGAGACGCTCTAACCATTGAGCTACTGAGACTCAGATGAAGAGCTAAGGTGACAGATGTGTACAACCTGTAACCTTCTGATGACCAGTTCTTCGTAAGACTTGTCTCTCCTCCACACCATACATGCTTACCCTATACATGCTGTCTTGTCGTTCTCCCGTGTTATATGCCTTCCGTTCAGTGTCGTAATCAACCACAACATAACACAACTTCTCTTTGATATCCTGAACTACTTCAAGTTCTGCAGTGGTTTGCAGTGATGTGCCACTATCTCCTAACATTCTACTCAAACAAAGTGTCAGCTCTCTCCCAGCTAGATCTAGGCGCTTCGTAGCGTGGGGTAAAGCATAACCTTCGTAGATTGGTACAGAGTAAGTTACACCATGACCAGAGTCGTACACTAGACCTGGAAATAAATAGTGAAGAGTGAATTAGGTAAGAGGAAGGAAGGAAGGAGGGAAGGAAGGAAGGAAGGAAGGAAGGAAGGAAGGAAGGAAGGAAGGAAGGAAGGAAGGAAGGAGGGATGAAGGAGGGAGGAAGGAAGGAAGGAGGGAAGGAAGGAAGGAGGGAGGAAGGAGTGAGGGACGGAGGGAAGGAACGAGGGAAGGAACGAGGGAAGGAACGAGGGAAGGAACGAGAGAAGGAACGAGAGAAGGAACGAGTGAAGGAACGAGAGAAGGAACGAGGGAAGGAACGAGGGAAGGAACGAGTGAAGGAACGAGAGAAGGAACGAGGGAAGGAACGAGGGAAGGAACGAGAGAAGGAACGAGGGAAGGAACGAGGGAAGGAACGAGGGAAGGAACGAGGGAAGGAACGAGGGAAGGAACGAGGGAAGGAACGAGGGAAGGAACGAGGGAAGGAACGAGTGAAGGAACGAGGGAAGGAACGAGGGAAGGAACGAGAGAAGGAACGAGGGAAGGAACGAGGGAAGGAACGAGGGAAGGAACGAGGGAAGGAACGAGGGAAGGAACGAGGGAAGGAACGAGGGAAGGAACGAGTGAAGGAACGAGGGAAGGAACGAGGGAAGGAACGAGAGAAGGAACGAGGGAAGGAACGAGGGAAGGAACGAGGGAAGGAACGAGGGAAGGAACGAGGGAAGGAACGAGAGAAGGAACGAGTGAAGGAACGAGGGAAGGAGCGAGGGAAGGAACGAGGGAAGGAACGAGGGAAGGAACGAGGGAAGGAAGGAAGGAAGGAACGAGTGAAGGAACGAGGGAAGGAACGAGAGAAGGAACGAGGGAAGGAACGAGGGAAGGAACGAGGGAAGGAACGAGGGAAGGAACGAGGGAAGGAACGAGGGAAGGAACGAGAGAAGGAACGAGGGAAGGAACGAGGGAAGGAACGAGGGAAGGAACGAGGGAAGGAACGAGGGAAGGAACGAGAGAAGGAACGAGTGAAGGAACGAGGGAAGGAGCGAGGGAAGGAACGAGGGAAGGAACGAGGGAAGGAACGAGGGAAGGAACGAGGGAAGGAAGGAAGGAAGGAACGAGTGAAGGAACGAGGGAAGGAACGAGTGAAGGAACGAGGGAAGGAACGAGAGAAGGAACGAGGGAAGGAACGAGGGAAGGAACGAGAGAAGGAACGAGAGAAGGAACGAGGGAAGGAACGAGGGAAGGAAGGAAGGAAGGAAGGAAGGAAGGAAGGAAGGAAGGAAGGAAGGAAGGAAGGAAGGAAGGAAGGAAGGAAGGAAGGAAGGAAGGAAGGAAGGAAGGAAGGAAGGAAGGAAGGAAGGAAGGAAGGAAGGAAGGAAGGAAGGAAGGAAGGAAGGAAGGAAGGAAGGAAGGACAATCGGACGAACGAAGGAACGACAAAACAAGGCATTGTACCAGTAGTTTTTCCAGTAGCGAATAATGCCAGCACGGCTTGTACACATGTATAAGCTGCAGGTACGTGAAATGTCTCGAACATCATTTGAATAATTTCTTCACGGTTGGTCTTGGGATTAATAGCTGGTTCACTCAATAACACAGGATACTGGTCAGATTCACATCGTAACTCATTATATACTTGATCTAACAACTGCAACAAAAACACAAACTTTAATAACATCATCACCTTAACTCATTACTGCCTAGGATGTCTGAGGGTTCTCTCTTTGATGAGTAAAATCATCTGGTGTTAGACAGAGTAAAACAATAAAGGGACCATTTTTGACCAGCTCAGGCAGGAATGGGTTAATCACTTGTTAACTCATTGCTGCCTAGGATGTCTGAGGGTTCTCTCTTTGATGAGTAAAATCATCTGGTGTTAGACAGAGTAAAACAATAAAGGGATCATTTTTGACCAGCTCAGGCAGGAATGGGTTAATCACTTGTTAACTCATTGCTGCCTAGGATGTCTGAGGGTTCTCTCTTTGATGAGTAAAATCATCTGGTGTTAGACAGAGTAAAACAATAAAGGGGTCATTTTTGACCAGCTCAGGCAGGAATGGGATAATCACTTGTTAACTCATTGCTGCCTAGGATGTCTGAGGGTTCTCTCTTTGATGAGTAAAATCATCTGGTGTTAGACAGAGTAAAACAATAAAGGGACCATTTTTGACCAGCTCAGGCATGGATGGGTTAAATTACATGTCACAGCACTTAATTGATTTTGAAATGACTAAAATTCTTCTCCAGGTTCCGTACCTTCTCCATTTGATCCCAATCCTCCACCACACCATTCTTCAAAGGATGATGCAAAGTTGATACTTGGTGTAGTCTAGTAGCATCGTGACCAACGTAATGATCTTTGTAACGTCCAGTTATACCTTGCTAAAGAAAATTAAAAAGAAGATAAATCACGATATGGAATAAACAGACGGACGGACGGACCGTCCGGACCAACGAACGAACGAACGAACGAACGAACGAACGAACGAACGAACGAACGAACGAACGAACGAACGAACGGGACCGACGGACGGACGGACGAACGAACAGACGGACGGACGGACGAACGAACGGACCGACCGACGGATAAAAAAACTTGTTCTGGCATTATTCGGCAGTTAGATGCAGGGACTTCTAACCAACTATGCTACCAGTATGAAATTAACTTATGACGAAACGATTAAACAACTTACGAGAGAACGTGGTTTAGCAACAACGGAAGGAAAAACAACTCTTGGTTTATCATCAACAGAAAAACCAGCTTTACAATAACCTGATCCAGCATCAATAATGATAGAAGATGAAAAAGATGCCTCCTGAAAATAAACAAAAAATATACAAAACTGTTTACCGCAGTGCCACACCCCACCAGCGCACCCCCCCCCCCCCCCCCCTCCCAGCCCAACATCAAAGAAAGTATCCAACTTACTCCGTGCTCTTCAATGTTGTCGTGAGGAAAACGAGATGCATGTAGAACGGAGGTAGCACTCATCTTGGTAATATCATCATCATTATGTACTTCATAATTGTATCTTGGTGTGTTCTGCTCTGCTATTGGTTCCTCGTATTCACTGCCTTCTTCTTCAATATCTTCCAATACAGTTCCAAAGTCACTATCCTCACCAGAATCACTCTTCAAATATTGCTCTTCATCAAAACTCTCACTATCCTCACCTATCACATCATGTCTCTTGTCATCCCCAAGTATCCCCACATGTCCTTTAATATCCTCAAGGATCCCATTTGTAACCCTAGATTTCATAGAATCATCTTCAAAATTCACAAGATTCTGATCTCGCTCAAGTATCACGGTATCATTGGTATTCTGATGTGCTTTAGCTATCCGCAAAGGTACCTCATTATCCTCAGGTATCCCAACAGATACATCATTGTCCTCAGGTACCCCTATAGATACATTATTATCCTCAGGTGTCCCCACAAATACATCATCGTCTACACGTATCTCCCCAGGTACCTCATTATCCTTAGGTATCCGCACAAATACATCACTATCCTCAGGTGCCCCCACATATCCGTCATTATCCTCAAGTATTCCCACATGTACCTCATTATCCTCAAGTATCCCCACATGTACATCTTCGTCCACATATATCTTCTCAGGTATCCCTATATGTACATCATCGTCCACACATATCTCGCCAGGTACCTCATTATCCTCAGCTATCCCTATATGTACCTCATCTTCATCAAGACTTTCTTCACTTCCATCAAGTTCATTTCCGCCCCGTAGTAAGTCCATTAATGATAAATCATCATCTTTGAATACTGAAGCACTTTCATTTAGATCAATATTGAAGTCGACATCAATACTTTCATTGTCATCATAAAGTCTTTGTGTGCTGTCAATCAGTTCATCACTAGGTCCAAGATAACGTGAGGTGTTTCTTATACGACTCTTCTCAGTATCACGCTCTATCCTTGGTGTTCCCATGGCATCCTCATATCCTGCAAGACTAGTTTTGCCTTGTTGATCTCTTTCATGATGTAAGAATACATCACCATTCATAATCTTTCTTTCACTGCCATCAATATCAAGCTTGATGTCTACACTTGGATTCGCCATATTTACTTCATACTGATCAACATTGACAGTACTGTCATCATCTTGATTACGAACACGTTGATCAGTAATCATTAGATCATCAATCATTTGATTCATACGTTCAATATCATCAATATCGTCTTCATTCATCTTAATTCCACTTTCACTAAACTCAGCTTGATTTAGTTTTATTTCTTTCTGTTTTGTTTTTTCCTCTTTATATTCTGTTTCTTCATCCGTTAGTTCATCTTCATGCGTTAATCTTTTATCTTTTAATATTCGAATCAACTCCTCTTCAATCTCTCCTCTAGTCTCCTCGTCTGTGTCATAGTTGCTCACAGCAATCTGATCAAGATCGTACACGTCATCTTTGGAATAAGTGTTTTCCTCACTGACATCATGTTGTACAGTTAACATTGGATCCAGTGTGTCGACACTCGTGACGTAAGATGCCATGGCGTTAGGCAAAACATCTGAAGATAGTTTAGTACTTTGGATTAAGCGGTGATCACTTGTGGTCAGAGTAATTTGTTTTTCTTTTATTTGATCGTTGTGTTGACGTTCCTCTAGCTGGCCACCCTCTTGTTGTTCATGTTGTTGTTGTTGTTGCTTCTCTTCTTCTTGTTGTTTCTGTTGTTGATGTTTCTGACGTTGATGTAGCTGTTGTTGTTTCTGCTGCTGTTGTTGTTGTTGTTGTTGTTGTTGTTGTTGTTGTTGTTGTTGTTGTTTCTGCTGCTGCTGTTGATGTTTATCTAGCTGTTGTTGTTGTTGTTTCTGTTGCTGTTGCTGCTTCGCTTCTTCTTCTTGTTTCTGTTGTTGATGTTGCTGATGTTGCTGTAGCTGTTGTTGTTGTTTCTGCTGCTGCTGTTGCTGTTGTTGCTGTTGTTGTTGCTTCTCTTCTTTTTGTTGTTTCTGTTGTTGCTCTTGCTGTTTCTGCTGTTGCTGCAGCTGCTCTTGTTGTTGTTGTTGTTGCTGCTGTTGTTGTTGTTGTTGTTGTTGTTGTTGTTGTTTCTGCTGTCGTGTTTGCTCTTGTTGTTCCAGTTGTTCCTCATATCTTCCTCCCTCCTTCCTCCACTCCTCAGGTGGCGAGTTCTTCCAATTTCTTTCCACCATTTCTCCTTCTTCCTCGTCTCCTAGAGAATATCTTCTTGTCTCCCATTCTTTTATCTTCTCTTCCTCTTCTTTCAATTTTTCCTGCTCCTTCTTAAAATCTTCCTTCTGTTGCCGAAACATTTCTTCCAGTTTTTCTTGTTCGTCTCGTAAACTATCCTTCAACTCGTCCTGAGAATGACGACCACATGAAGAATCACTTCGCAAGATCATCAACTCTTCTTCTTCTTCATCATCATCAAACTCGTCACTACTCCCCTCCTCGTCTGCTTCAATATTGGTACCAGTTTCCTCGCATTGTGCCTGCGTTGTCTGTGTTGAACCAGAATGTTCTAATGGTGGTTGTTTTCCCTCATCACAATCAAGCAGCTGGTTCAGGGGCTGATCAAATGTTAGTCCCAGATCTCTTCCTGTATCACTTACACTCCCAAGCTCTTCTCTCACTAATTCCTCCTCTTGTAACATTCCTCCAAACTCGCGTTCTGATTGACTGTAATTTAACGAACATGAACCAATCACGTTCTCTGTCTTAATGACGTCATCTTTAACATATGGTCGGAATGCTCCACGCAAGTCCTGGGACTCAAATCTCTGCAGTTCAAAACTGCTATCAGCAGTTGATGTTGGTAGAGGGATATTATGAGTAGTCAGAGAATGCTTAAAAGGACTGGGGCTAGATTTATTCAACATAGTGATATCACGTCTTACTTTACACAACTGAATCTGCGCGTTGAAATAAATATCCTCAATTTCGTTTCTTTTAGTGACGTCATAAATCACGTGACTCAGTCGTGTTCGTTGTTCATTTTTCACTCGGGTCCAGTGCTCCTCGGCTTCCCTGGCAATCTTTAATTTTTCTGAGACTCCCTCAGCTAGTTCAAACCTGTTAGATGACGTCATATGATCGTCACTAGACTGCCGTTGACCAACAGAGACTGCAGCTTCATGTTGTCTTTGGTGAGCTGATTGTGATGAAAGGAGAGGTGCTTCCTGCTGGTAGCCATAGTAACTAGGCATGGTTCCAGTTTCTCGCTTAGTTTCATCAGTTTGTGAAGTCTTGCTGGGGGTTGTTGAGTGAAAGGTGTTTTCTCTTAGTGAAGTCTTGTCATGGAATGAATCTTGTGTGAAGGTATTTCTGGGTTCTTTATCCTCATACAAGCATGTAGAAAAGTTGTGAGGCTCTCTAGTAACGTTACTTGTTCTAGCAAAAGAAGTTCCACAATCACGCGGCTTTGTTGTACCATTCCATTGTTCACCTTCATAACTTAGATTCAAAGCACCATCAGTTGTTAGTTCATCGTAACCATCACTAGATCTTTCTTCAGTTTCTTTCATCTCGCTTAGTTCTTCTTCAATGATTAATTGTTCATACAATAATTCTTGATCTCGCAATCGTCTCTTTATATTCATTATACGAGACTCACTACTCTCGGACCCAGTCTCCTGCTCACCAGCCACGCCCAGATTGCTAGTTCCAGAAAGTGACGTATTCATATCTGATTTTAAGAATGCTGACTCATCATTTGAAAGTTTCGTTGAACTTAGAATATTTCTTTCACGGTTCATTCTTGCCTTATTGGGATACGAAGGATAGTGAGGGATCACAGGTGAACGGGAGTATCGCTGAGGGTTTGTTGTGGATAATGTTTCGTATTTATTTAGAGCTTGTTGATGACGTGATGAACTTTGTGACAATGCATTCCACTTTCCATCAATACTGTCCGTCAGTCGCTGAGAGTTGGTGAATTTCACACTGCAAAACATACAATATTGAAATTCACACATTGGTGATTGCAAAGATAAATATTTCTCTCCACGAACGGAATTTGTCCAGAATGATATTAATGAACAAATAAATCTCTAATGCAAAAAAGTAGAGTGCTGTGTAGGCAGTGTTTTAGATAGAGTAAAGTGAAAAGATGGTAAACTGCTGAGAATAGTTTTGATAATGAAATACTGACGTTTCAAGCAGAGTCCTTCATCAGAGTAAATTGTAGAGTGCTGTGTAGGCAGTGTTTTAGATAGAGCAAAGTGAAAAGATGGTAAACTGCTGAGAATAGTTTTGATAACGAAATACTGACGATCAAGCGGAGCCATTCATCAGAGTAAAATGTGGAAAGTTACGAATCACATTTTTCTCGGATGAAGGGCTCCGCTTAAAACGTCAGTTTTCCGTTACTAAAAATCTCAGCACTTTAACTTTACCACCTTTTCGCTTTGCTAAATTTCCAACGCAGCCAGGTGAAAAATCAGACATAGTTTAAATTAACGCTACTCTGGCTTAAAAGTTTTTTGAACGTAGCTTAAAAAGTTAGTTCATAACTCAACGCTTCGACACTCCGATCTAATGTCTTCATCAGGGGGGGGTGAATAGTCATACATTCCCTTACCTTCCCTCCATAACCCACTCTTCACCGCTGGTATCAATAAGGTGTGTTTCGCGGGCTCTCAAGATTCTCTCCATCTCGTGACAACGGTTACCAAGCAACCTGACGTGATTGCGAAGCTCTATATCATCAATGTTATCCAAATACTCCATCAACAATCCTAACTCGTTTGTGGTTAGCGGCGGATATCGTTCCAGGAATAGTTCTAAGTCGTATTCTGATTGGCTAATATCAGTCATGGCGGATGGTGAAAGATACGTGTTATCTCGATGAGGACTGGGACATAGTCTTGATGGCCAGAAGTGCCTGGATTTCTCATACCATATTTCAGCCTGAAACACGTGACATATGTTTAGTAGCCATTAGTTCCTAGCTTCTGCTACTCAAAAGGTTCATTTCAAAAGCTGAGTGTCAATTTACCTTGTTGAGCACCTGCATAAAAGAACATTCTTTCTTATACTGTTCCATTTGTTGCTCCATCTTGTCTTGAAAGGTGTCTGCTAATGAAGCCAGATTGTCTGCAAGGATCTGGAGACTGGAACTAGTGGTACTGTCAAATGAGGCTTGATGATTACGCACTTCTTCAACTGCTAGGCAAGATCTCTTTAAAATATCCTGGGAAATAGTAATAGTTTAATTTAATATTAAACCATATGGGGAACCACCATAATCACCATAATCACTATCACCACCACCATCATCACCATCACCACCACCACCACCATCATCACCACCACCACCATCATCACCACCACCACCATCATCACCACCACCATCATCATCACCACCACCATCACCATTACCATCATCACCACCACCACCATGACCACCACCACCACCATGACCACCACCACCATCATCACCACCACCATCACCACCATCACCACCACCACCACCATCATCATCATCACCATTACCATCACCACTACCACCATCATAACCACTATCACCACCATCATCATCACCACCACCATTACCATCATCACCACCACCACCACCATTACCATCACCATCACCACCACCACCACCACCACCACTACCACCATCACCACCATCACCACCATCATCATCACCACCATCATCATCACCACCATCATCATCACCACCACCACCATTACCATCATCACCACCACCACCACCATTACCATCACCACCACCATTACCATCACCATCACCACTACCACCATCACCACCACCATCACCATCACCACTTGTAGTCATGAAAATGTTAACATACCTTGGCTTGTTTATAAAATTCATTTTCAAAAGTCATCTTCTGCATCACAGCTTCACCAAGTGTTGTACTCTGAGCAGAAACTCTCATCAGATATGGCTGACCATGATCCACAATCCAAGTACAACACTAAAAAAGAATAAAAATTAATAATGAACCATTTCATTTCAACTATTGCATAATATAAACTCATTCCTGCCTGAGCTGGCCATAAATGGCTCCTTTATTGTTTTACTCTGTCTGGCACCAGATGATTTTACTCATCAAAGAGAGAACCCTCAGACATCCTAGACAGCAATGAGTTAACAAGTGATTAACCCATTCCTGCCTGAGCTGGTCAAAAATCACCTCTTTATTGTTTTACTCTGTCTAACACCAGATGATTTTACTCATCAAAGAGAGAACCCTCAGACATCCTAGGCAGCAATGAGTTAACAAGTGATTAACCCATTCCTACCTGAGCTGGTCAAAAATGACCCCTTTATTGTTTTACTCTGTCTAACACCAGATGATTTTACTCATCAAAGAGAGAACCCTCAGACATCCTAGACAGCAATGAGTTAACAAGTGATTAACCCATTCCTGCCTGAGCTGGTCAAAAATCACCTCTTTATTGTTTTACTCTGTCTAACACCAGATGATTTTACTCATCAAAGAGAGAACCCTCAGACATCCTAGGCAGCAATGAGTTAACAAGTGATTAACCCATTCCTACCTGAGCTGGTCAAAAATGACCCCTTTATTGTTTTACTCTGTCTAACACCAGATGATTTTACTCATCAAAGAGAGAACCCTCAGACATCCTAGGCAGCAATGAGTTAACAAGTGATTAATCCATTCCTGCCTGGGCTGACCAAAAATAACCCCTTTATTGTTTTACTCTGTCTAACACCAGATGATTTTACTCATCAAAGAGAGACGTCTCGGGAAAGCCACACATGAAATAGTTATGGTAGATGAAAAACATAGTGTAGTGTACCTCAGTTAAGCATTCATACAATCTTTGTTCTCTTGCTATTAACTGTAAATAATCTACACCATCTTTCCAAGACTTCTCGATATTATTTCTTATATTTAATGCCTTACGATAGAACGCGTTGAACTTGATTCTGTCCCATTCAAAAAGAGGAGTTTTTGATAAAGCATAAAACTCTTCATTTAAAGAAGGATCTTGGAAATATGAACGCAATCTTTGACCTTCTTCGAGGACTTTGGTAAGCTTGCATTGTCTGAAAAGAAATACAAGCATTAGTTAGCCAATCAAGTCAATTACAGAATAAACTCATTTGGCGGGTCTGAGGGTTCTCTCTTTGATGAGTAAAATCATCTGGTGTTAGACAGAGTAAAACAATAAAGGGGTCATTTTTGACCAGCTCAGGCAGGAATGGATTAATCACTTGTTAACTCATTGCTGCCTAGGATGTCTGAGGGTTCTCTCTTTGATGAGTAAAATCATCTGGTGTTAGACAGATCATTTTTGTCCAGCTCAGGCAGGAATGGATTAATCACTTGTTAACTCATTGCTGCCTAGGATGTCTGAGGGTTCTCTCTTAATAAAACAATAAAGGGGCAGTTTCACACCTCAAGAAAGTGTTTTTCTTATGTTCAGCTTTTTGTAGATTCTTCCTCAATGAGTGTTCAGTATTGTTCTTCATCTGTCTTGATTTACTGCCTCCCAAGGCAAGACTGTGAACCTTCTCCACAATATTAGGTGATGACTTTGCAATTTCATCCACCAGAAAATAATATTCATTTAACACCTAGAAGAAAAAAACAACAACCAAACCATAAGGCATTTATAACAAAAAAAGTATTGTATGATTAAATATACCATATGTATAAACTGCAGTATTATAACGTAACGAATGTATACGTTTTATAACGTAGCGTAACATCTTAGAATGTAGCGTAGTGCAATGTCTTACAATGTAGTGCAATGTCTTACAATGTAGTGCAATGTCTTACAATGTAGTGCAATGTCTTACAATGTAGCGCAATGTCTTACAATGTAGTGCAATGTCTTACAATGTAGTGCAATGTCTTACAATGTAGTGCAATGTCTTACAATGTAGTGCAATGTCTTACAATGTAGCGCAATGTCTTACAATGTAGTGCAATGTCTTACAATGTAGTGCAATGTCTTACAATGTAGTGCAATGTCTTACAATGTAGCGCAATGTCTTACAATGTAGCGCAATGTCTTACAATGTAGTGCAATGTCTTACAATGTAGCGCAATGTCTTACAATGTAGTGCAATGTCTTACAATGTAGCGCAATGTCTTACAATGTAGTGCAATGTCTTACAATGTAGCGCAATGTCTTACAATGTAGTGCAATGTCTTACAATGTAGTGCAATGTCTTATAATGTAGTGTAATGTCTTACAATGTAGCATAATGTCTTACAATGTAGCATGTCTATATAATGTAGTGTAACGTCTTACAGCGTAGCGCAACGTCTGAGCTTTTTTTATACATAATATAAGATTACTTTTTGAACACTGGTCCATGTTTTTGAGTCATGTAACAACAACACTCCACCAAATTCAGGAGTTAGATTCTTGACTTTAATATACTGATGAAGTTCATCTAAGTTCTTCACAATAATAATCTGAAGATTCAAAATAGAAAATCAACCCCTGGAAATTCTAATCTGATGTTCCCTCATCCTCCATCTTACCCTTAAATAAATAAAAATATGTCCAATAAAAATTGTGCAGAAAGTTGATCAATCTCACCTGAACACTAAGCTGTTTTTTTGTTTCAATTCTTTTTAGTTCCTTTGAGAAAGATTTTTGACTTGATTTTTGAGCTGGTTTGATGATGTACAACCTTTTAATTTCACTCTTTGATAACTTTTTCTAAAACATAAGTATAATATTTGAAAATTACCGCTTTAATCCCTCATAATAAAATCAGTTTAATGACGTTCAACACTTTAATTTAATAATATAACCATTGATAACATTACCTGAGCTTGGCTGATTACTTCAAAAAAGTGTTCAATAAACAGTGGAGAAGACTGATAACTATTTACCAAGAATGATATCAATGGACTAATGCAAGAGAAAAATTATAAGAAAAAATATAGTCAGGTATAGTCCAACTGGAAGACGAAAAACATACAATGTCATGTAAAGAAAGTAAAGCAATTTAAAGGATGGAAGAAAATTTCATTGTTTAATGCCATATATTAAATAAATATTAATATAAATAATATATTTTATTATATAAAACAGAGTGTTTTATTGATTTTTCCGCCACTAATAAAAGTGATAATCTCACATGTGTGATTATTTATGATAATCACACATGTGACGATTATCTCTGAATCAGCGTTATAGTTTAACGCAATTTTTGCAAGGCAATAGGACAATTTTTTTATATAATAAACAGAACAATACATGGATGCTTGGAAATATGAAATTTATTTCTCGTGTTGACCAGGATATGTCACTCGTTCGCTTCGCTCACCCGTGAGATATCCTGGTCAACACTCAAAATAAATTTCATATTTCCGCACATCCATGTATTATTCTCAGCTCTATTTAATAATAATATAAAAACCACTGCACTTACTTGTTGTAGTAAGTTAAAATGCTGTACATAGATTGAACAAGTGTAGAATAGTCAAGTTGAATAAACAAAGATTGTTGATGAGATTGAATTATTATTAAGTGACAACCAAGTTCATCTTTAGCACCTGAAATTAAATAAAACAAAAAAAAACCTCATAATTTTTTAAACTTGGTAAATTAATTTTTTTTAATTTGAGTAATAAATGTATTACCTGTGAAAAGAACCATGCCAGACTTTAAGAGAACATCATCCAAAATAGTTTGATATTTACAATTCATATCCTGAGAATAATAAAATTAAAAATATCTGATATCATTTAAGTGTAGTATGTACAGTACCAAATTCTGGTGTATACAATGTTTGCAATACAGTGCACTTTAAAGCAATACAAAACAGTACAATACAATACAGATGTGTACTACAGCAGTACTATACATTGCAATACAGTGTACTACAGTACAGTATAATACAGTACAATACTGTCAGTGCATTGCAATATAATGTAGTACAATATGTACAGTGCACTACAGCAGTACAGTACATTGCAATACAGTGCATTACATGTACACGTTTTTCAACATTTTTCTTATATAGTGTAATATAGTGTTGGTACAATACAGTGCACTACAGCTCAGTACAGTATAGTACAGTACAGTGTAGTATATAATGCACTACAGTACATTGCAATACAGTGTTGTACAATACAATGCACGCATTTACAGTGCACTACAGCAGTACAGTACATTGCAATACAGTGCATTACATGTACACGTTTTTCTAATTTTTTCATATAGTGTAATATAGTGTTGGCACAATACAGTGCAATACAGCTCAGCTCAGTACAATACATTGCAATACAGTGTTGTACAATACAATGCACTACAGTACTGTATAAAACAGTAAAGTAAAATCCAGTGCAGTACATGTCATATATATATATATATATATCATGCACAACCAACATTGTTAGACTAAAAAACCATATTTATTTATGAACATTGTTCAACAACAATACTGTGAAACATTCGTGAGATAAATAGTAATTTCTTACCATAGTTTATTATATTCTATCATTCAACCAGTCACTTGGCACGCGAGGACTCACGTCATGTTTCCACACTGGACCAGACCACCTAGGGAGAATAGACAATAGATATAATTTGTTTATATTAATTCTGAAGTCTGAACTAAAACACACCTAGAGCAATAATTGATACTTTAATACAATTAACAACACACTAGTTTTCGAATTAGAATAGCAATTTATTTCTCTATTTTCATTTAGAACATTTGATCCCCAAATGAACAGTCGTCAAAACGTTTAAAAGCAACCGAATATAAATCGTTTCTTTAGCAAAATGTGAACTTAATATTTACCTTAGATTGTCATGTCTTTAATAAAGGTTTTTGTATATTTAAGTTATTATTTAAAGGTTTTATTTCGTTGTAAAAACACTTTACTTTCAACAGCTTGCGCCTCCATCTTCACTCTGCCATAGTTGCCATGGTGATGAACATTATTGCGTCAGCGTACTTTAGAACCTAGTCCTTTCAGTTCAACAACACATACCTCACTTTCCTATTTCTCAGAAATCAAAAATTCAATTATTTTAATTAACTTTTTACAAAAAAAAATTTCAAGCTTATTTCAATAACATTGTAAAATGGACCATTCAACTTAATGTGCACCCCCCCTGTTACCAAGTCAAGCTATAGTTGAAAGAAGGGGGTTCTGCAAATCACTGAATTTCTGTAACAATCATAAGTTGGCCAGCTGTTGTCAATTCTATCTACTCTAATTCTCACTGTCGTATTACCACACAACACTATTATGACTGTAAACTTTGGAATCCAATATAAGCAGCTTTCATTAGTGGCTCTGAAAATGTCACTGAGTCCCAAATCAACAATTATGTTAATTAATATCTCACAATATAATTATAAGGAATTACCTTGCCATTTACAAATTGAAATTATTATAACAGCTCTTCTTACAACCACTTCACCAAATCCAGAGGTAACTACCTTACCAAAACTTCAACGTACCATACTAGTACATAATTTGGTTACCTAGCAACACGAGTAACAGCACAAGAGAGAAACCTGAGGTAGGGCAGCCACAGGGGCTATATCCAAACAGTCAGTATGCCCAACCAACAATACCTGTATCAATGTTTTGACACATTTGCACAAGATAACTTTTCATGTATAACCCATTGCTGCCTTTGTAGGATGTCCGAGGGTTCTCTCTTAGATAAGTAAAATCATCTGTGTTAGACGCAGTAAGACAATAAAGGGGTCATTTTTGACCAGCTCAGGCAGGAATGGGTTAATCACTTGTTAATTCATTGCTGCCTAGGATGTCTGAGGGTTCTCTCTTTTGATGAGTAAAATCATCTGGTGTTAGACAGAGTAAAACAATAAAGGGACCATTTTTGGCCAGCTCAGGCAGGAATGGGTTAATCACTTGTTAACTCATTGCTGTCTAGGATGTCTGAGGGTTCTCTCTTTGATGAGTAAAATCATCTGGTGTCAGACAGAGTAAAACAATAAAGGGGTCATTTTTGGCCAGCTCAGGCAAGAATGGGTCAAATAAATTAATTAAAAAAGCTACCAGTTACAGTATTTAATTAGAAAGACTTGCATTATTAACAATAACATTTGAACAAGACAAAATTTGATGAGGAACAAATTTAATCAAATCACACATCTCATTTTGGGAACATGACACATTTTTACGAGAGCATAATATCCCCCTTAGCAATAACACGGAATTCATTTCTTCAAGTTTACAGATCAAAACCAATTCTCTGCAGTATACATTCCACCTATAATCCTGCATTTCATAATATTATAAAACTGTTTCTCACAAAGTAGTTAGTAGCAATGACCAAGTGTTCTGATCACTAGTACTAACTCCTTGTGTAGATCAAACGAGTCAAAACAAACCATTAATTATCAACTCATATCATTTAGGACATGGCCATTAACTCGAGCACCACAAAAACGTTTTTCGCCAACAAGATGGGATTTTCTTTCAACATCCCTTAGTCATAATCACCCACAGCTCCTCCACCTCCTCCTCCTCCTTCCTCTTCTTCTTCTTCATCATCTGGTAGTTTATCACAAAGATCATCTGGGAAACAATTATTAGAGAATTGATTATTACAGTGAGTGCTGTGAAAATTACCACCACCACCATCATTACCATCACCATCATGATCATCATCACCATCATGATAACCATTATCATCACCACCATCATGATCAGCATCACCATCATGATAACCATCATCACCACCATCATGATCAGCATCACCATCATGATAACCATCATCATCACCACCATCATGATCAGCATCACCACCATCATGATCAGCATCACCATCATGATAACCATCATCACCACCATCATGATCAGCATCACCATCATGATAACCATCATCATCACCACCATCATGATCATCATCACCACCACCATGATAACCATCACCATCATGATCACCACCACCATCATGATAACCATCACCATCATGATCATCACCACCATCATGATCAGCATCACCATCATGATCAGCATCACCATCATGATAACCATTATCATCAGTTCATCACCATGATCACCACCATCATCACCATGATCACCACCATCATCAACACAACCATCACCACCACCATCATCATCAACACAACCATCATCATGACCACAACCATCAACATCACCACCATCACCACCATCATCATGATCACCATCATCACCACCACAATCACCACTACCACTATCATCACCATCACCACCACCATCATGATCAGCATCACCATCATGATAACCATCATCATCAGTTCATCACAATGATCACCACCATCATCATCAACACAACCATCATCATCACCACCACCACCACCCTCAACACCACCACCATCACCACCATCATCATGATCACCATCACCACCACCACTATCATCACCACCACCACTATCATCACCACCACCACTATCATCACCACCACCATCACCATAATTATTACTACCGGTATATTATTATTACTACCAGTACTTACTTAGAGAGTCTCGAACTCTTTCCCAACCTCGTCTAGGAATAGTAACACATGCTCGGTAGTTATTAGTTACCTTAACAAAAACAAAACAAATATTAAATATTCTGATATTAAACACTGAATATCAGTGAAACAGAGATAAACTATCACTGGGTATTGAAGCTTTGTAACTAAAATTAATGTAAATTATAGGTAAGTTTTGTGCCAGAAACATCACATAAAATATTTGTTATGCTTTCAACTTGTTGATTCAGGCCTTCATTAGAGCAAAAACTTATCTATATTTTATTATCGCCATAAAAACGTTCAAATAATTAAATATAAATTGTTATTATAAATGCTGTACTAACCTCAGAAAGTCTTAAATAAATGCCACGAGCATTGCTTCCAACATCAAAATAAAATCTTTTTTGCTCAATTCGCACTTCCTTCGCTTCAGGTAAATTAGCGTCTTCTTCTTCTGCAAATCACAAATAACTTACAATGACTACAAAACAACAATCATTTTGACTACCACAAAACACACCACATGATTTTATTCAAGGCAGTAATGTCTTAACCATTTCACCTCCAACTTTCCAGGAGCTCTCCCATGGCTACTCTGGGTACGAGGCTGGTCTGGTGTTACAGTAAAATAATAAAGTATGGAAAATTCTGTATTTGGGAGTGAAAGGGTACTACAATCACCTTCATCTGTCCCAAATTCCTCCAAAATTTCAGAAAGGGAATTCCTGATGTCCGCTATTCCTTGAGCTGGGATTGCTAACCTCTGAGGGATATTTTGACTCATGGCAAAAGTAGGCTGACTGACCTAATTCAAAAACAGATTTAATGATAATTTAAAATATGATTATATTTATAATTATATAATTTTATCTAGAAAGTACATGTGTGGTATTTCGAACAACTTACTTTTAAAAAGTATCCTCGTCTGTTTTGTTTTAAGTCAAAATAGAAACGACGATTACTTCTGAACAAGCTATCACTGTAAAAACAAATTAATGAAATTAATCAAGCTTAAAATTTCACAAGTTAATTATCAAACTCATTGTAGAATAACTTGCTTATTATTATACAATATACTGTACATAGAGCAATGTATTACAGTAACCCATTGCTGCCTAGGATGTGTGAGGGTTCTCTCTTTGATGAGTAAAATCATCTGGTGTTAGACACAGTAAAACAATAAAGGAACCATTTTATGACCACCTCAGGCAGGAATGGGTTAATCACTTGTTAACTCATTGCTGTCTAGGATGTCTGAGGGTTCTCTCTTTGATGAGTAAAATCATCTGGTGTTAGACAGAGTAAAACAATAAAGGGGTCATTTTTGACCAGCTCAGGCAGGAATGGGTTAATCACTTGTTAACTCATTGCTGCCTAGGATGTCTGAGGGTTCTCTCTTTGATGAGTAAAATCATCTGGTGTTAGCCAGAGTAAAACAATAAAGGGATCATTTTTGACCAGCTCAGGCAGGAATGGGTTAATCACTTATTAACTCATTGCTGCCTAGGATGTCTGACGGTTCTCTCTTTGATGAGTAAAATCATCTGGTGTTGGACAAAGTAAAAACATAGGAGTGGATGGCCATTTTTGGTCAGCTCAGGCAGGAATGGGTTAATGTAGTGTACTGTACCTCTTTAAGGGTCTGCCAGACTGATCTAAAAGCAATGAATAAAATAACTCATATTAAAATTGAATAACATATATTGATCAACAAAAGTTGATCAGAATTGATCAACAAAAGTTGATCAGAATTAAGTTATTAAATACTGTAAAATATACATTACCTTCTTCACTTTTTGCACCAGATTCTCCAGCTGGGTCTAAACATAGGAAAGAGATTAATAATATTTCTTTTAGTATATATAAAATAAACCATTAACATTAACACCATCACCACCACCATCATCATTATCACCACCATCATTATCACCACCATCATTATCACCACCATCATTATCACCACCATCATTATCACCACCATCATCATCACCACCATCGCTACCACCATCATCACCACCACCATCATCACCACCACCACCATTATCACCACCACCACCATCATTATCACCACTATCATCATCACTACCATTACCACTATCATCACCACCACCATCATCATCACTACCATTACCACCACCATTATTATCACAACCACCATTATCACCATCATCACCACCATTACCATTATAATCATCACTATTATCACCACCATCATTATCATCATCATCATCACCACCATTATCAACACCATAATCACCATCATTATCACAACTACCACCATCTGCAATTGCATTATGCAAAATCTAATGATAATATTCCTTGATAAACAGTCCTTACCAAGAGAAGCATAAAACTCAGCAAATGCTGTAAGTTTCTCTTTGATCTCAGCAACAAACGACATTGGAATCTTTATTCGATTCTTGTTTCGATTTGGAAAAATCTTTTAAGAAAAAAGTTCTAACATTAAAACATGTTTGGAAATACAAAAATGATCAGTTCTCGTGTTGAACAGAATATCTCTCATTCACCTTGCTCACTTGCGAGATATCCTGGTCAACACTTGAAATAAATTTTACATTTCTACACAACCATCCAATTGACTGTATAAGTAAAAATTATTCAAATTTGAATAAATGTATTTTTTACAACAATACACTATTGTTGTAAAAATTACATTTATTCAAATTTGAATAACTTTTACTTTCAAATTCTGATCTATATTTTTTTTAAATAAATACAAAAAAAAAGAATAAAAATGCGGTTTCTTATGAAAATTGATTGCAAAAGAGTTTTCCCAGCACAAGAGATTTATAGAGAACAAAGCATTTTACATGATAACACGTCAACACAGGACTTCAAACGTAAATAATTAATAAGATATTTTAAATTGTGCAACACTCTATCAATTATTGCTTTTGCTTAAAACTAATCCCAAGTTACCACCACAATACTAAAATATTTTTAATAAAAGAGCAAATAAAACGCTTGTTAACGTAAGAGTTTAAAAATATTTGAAATGTTTAAGAAAGTTGGTGTTTATTTGAATTGAACGAGATCTTGGCTTTAAGAACAAGAAAATAAAATACGGTTATTTTTAAATGTATCTCTTGTAGATTAAAATGCATCTCTTGATTAATAAGTTGATTTAAAAGCAAAGAGATCGGAGAAAGATGAGAGGAAAGATGAATTGATCATTTATTGAAACACTGACTAGTTCATTGCTAAGTATACGTCTGCAAACAAATCATTATAAACCAAAGCATATCAACCCATATCTCTTATTATTAAACAATATAGATAATAATAATCCTCATATTAATATTCCTAACTTTAAACCAAGCTTAAAACGAAGTAAAAAGATCATTTGAAAAAGTTGAAATGTAGTATATTAAAAACGTGTTACACACTCCACACTGATATTTGAAAACAAAATATTGAAAAATTAAGGTAGATTTTGTCATTTTTAGGCAGCATACCTCCGTAATTTTAACAAATCTTCCTCGTCTGTTCTCCTTCACGTCCATATAATAAACTTTGTTTTGTACTTTTAAAGATTTTGAGCAGAGTTCTTTGACATCACCATAACCGGCGTATCTTGGTGCTCCTTGGAAAGCAACAATAAAACAGTTAGATGAGTGAATAAGCACACAAATCAGTAATGAGAGGAAAGATTATTAATCGTAAATCAAATGCGAGGTTTTACCGTTGCTTCTAGTGTCTGCTTTTTCATCCTGTGAGCCTGCATCATCAGGCACTGTTCTCTCTCCATCTTCGGCCATCTTGACTCCTTCCCTCTCCAGCAAACAACGCATGCGCAGATGCTGATTAGAAATTAAAGCCTGAATGCAAATCTCCGTGCATTCTTGGTTTGCGCGCAAAAAAGTAAAGGCAGCCTGCTGAGCATGCGTTTGCTTCCCTTCCCTCTATGCAACCACCTCGTAACCTTCTCATCACTGGTGACACGTGCACAGAAACGCCTGCACTGCAGCACTGCAGTCTATCAACTCCGCTAAAGATGCATCAATTTTGTCACATTCAAGTACTAATTGCTGGTTTTTTATGAAAAGATGGTAAACTGCCGACAATAGTTTTGATAAGGAAATACTGACGTTTCAAGCAGAGCCCTTCATCAGAGTAAAATGTAGAGTGTTGTGTAGGCAGTGTTTTAGATAGAGCAAAGTGAAAAGATGGTAAACTGCTGAGAATAGTTTTAATAACGAAATACTGACGTTTCAAGCAGAGCCCTTCATCAGAGTAAAATGTAGAGTGCTGTGTAGGCAGTGTTTTGGATAGAGCAAAGTGAAAAGATGGTAAACTGCTGAGAATAATTTTATTAACGAAATACTGACGCATTTTACTCTAATGAAGGGCTCTGCTTGAAACGTCAGTATTTCGTTATCAAAACTATTCTCAGCAGTTTACAATCTTTTCACTTTGCTCTATCTAAAACACTGCCTACACAGCACTCTACTTTTTTTGCATTATTTTAACAGTATTTACAAACACCTGATTAAACATTCATTTCTTTTGAGTTTTCCTTATGAATTATTAATGAATTTGATAAGCATCTATACGAGGTCTATAAAAATATAAGAAATTGTATCCCCCAATTTTGTATGTTTCAGATGCGTGCTTCATTCTAGTTCATTGAAGCATTAGCTCCAGCTTTTCACCTGTTGCAATTAACTCAGATAATCTAATTGCATAAAACCTTCAGCTTATTGTAACAACATCATTACTAGATACACTTCAAACGCTACAAGATTAGTATACATGTACATGTAGTTAAGCAACTTAATAAAATAAGGTGCCTTCTACGCACGCTGATTGGCTGGGAGCAGAGCCTTCTTTTCCTTATTTCTTCGGTGAGAGAGAGGAAGAAAAGTAGGCTCTGCTGTATTCGTGTTTGGCTTTCGTCCAAGATTTAGGACGAAGTAACCCGTTTAAGACCCGTTTAACCGGTTCTCGTTTTGCTTTCTTCTCTGATTGGGACTGGGTTCGAGATTGTAACCAAGCAACTGACATGCATGCGCAATGTTCCTCTCTCTCAGCGAAGAAATAAGGAAAAGAAGGCTCTGCTCGCAGGGGACGTGCATAGTATAAGAGAACAGAGAATCATGAATGACGTAAAATGGCGTAGAATGGCGTCAGCTGGCCAAAAAATCCCGTCAAGTTCCAGTGAAAACGACCTCACATAATTACCTTTTTAATTAAAGGTAATTATGTATATCGAAATATAGTAAACGAAATTTTTTTCCTGACCCACCCCCACATATCAAACAAAAAAGGGTGTTTGATCAGCCACGAACAACACTTTACTTTAAAAATAGTATAATGCCAAGGTCTTTTGGAGGCAAAGGTCACACCGTATTGTTCCAGGATATGTCTATTAGACATTTATATTTGACGATTTCTATTATAAAATTCCATTCTTATCTTTTAAAGCCATTTAGTGTTGTGATTCAATGCTGTTCAATCAAAAGTACCTCAATTAAGTTTAAACAAATTCCAATGCCCGCCATCACGTCCATAGCGGGTTTTAACTAATGGTAGGTGGTCAACTGCTGGTGCTTCACTCTCCACTTCACTGCTACTACCACTCTCATCAGTTCCAATTTCTTCAAACAACCAGGTCTTCGTCATTTATCTTGTGATACATGTAGTTGCATATGTTATACATTATTAATACAACATTTTAATGAGATAATTTTGAATTCTTGGTATAGTGATTTTTTTTTACCCACCCCTTTCACTCTTTAATTTTTTTCGTAGCCAACCTTGGACATACCCAAATTTTTGCTTCACCCAAACCTTTTTTCTCTTCGGTCCCACCCCCAGCCATAAATAATGACCGGTCCCTTAGGTTAGATATACTGCCGAAACAGAGAACGTAGGAATGTAACGTTTCGAGCGAAGGCCCTTCGTCAGAGAGAAAGGGCTTCTCTGACGAAGGGCTCTCTGACGAAGGGCCTTCGCTCGAAACGTTACATTCCTACGTTCTCTGTTTCGGCAGTATATCTAACCTAAGTTACTATATTTCGATTGTTGTTTCTACACTGCCTACGCAGCATGCTACTTTTATTTAATTACAGTCGAAGCTCTCCTTGCGACTACTCCCGTAAGCGACCAGCTCTAGTTGCGACCACCCTCACGAAACCCCGTTTAAATTCCCTATTAAACTCTGTTACTAAAAGCTCTCGTAAGCGACCACTCCCGTAAGCGACCAGCTCTAGTTGCGACCACCCTCACGAAACCCCGTTTAAATTCCCTATTAAACTCTGTTACCAAAAGCTCTCGTAAGCGACCACTCCCGTAAGCGACCGCGATCACCTTTCAGATTCACAAACTGAGCTTTTTCTTTGTTTTTAAGCTCTTGTAAGCGACCACCCTTGAAAGACCCTTTGCAATCAGTCAACACTGCGCTAAAAAGCAATTTGATAACTTTTAATACAGTAAATAAATGTGATTATAAAATGCATAACAATGATTGAGTATTGCTGTTTCTGGCTGGTTGCCAGAATAGAAACGCTCTGCAGTAGATTTTTCTGGTCCAATCTCTCTGTAAGCGACCAACTTCAGCCATTTCAGTGGGTGGTCGCATACGAGAACGAATTCTCGTAAGCGACCAGTTCTAGTTGCGACCACTTTTTACAGTTCCCGAGGGTGGTCGCTCACGAGAGCTTCAACTGTATGTATATATTTAATTGTGTGTAGGTATAAATATTCTTTATACACTGTTGGCAAAAACATAATAAATAAAAAATAAAAAAAAGCTCTTATAAAGCTCCATTTGACGTCATTTGAACAGGAAAGAATACGACTCATCAGCTTCTTTCCTGTTCAAATGACGTCAAACAAATAAATTTAAAAAAAACGTGCCTTTATAAGAGTGCATACGCACGGAGAGTAAAATAAAACAGAATTCATCTGAGTAATTCATCTTTGAGTGTGATGTTCTTCAAACCATTATTTTTAGAAAAATTTCTGAGTTCCAAGCAGTGATCAGAAGGTTGTAGGTTCGAGTCCAGCTTGGGAAGCAGAAATTTTTCTGACTAAAATTAAATAGCTTCAGTTCCGTTTGCTGAGTGTTGCGTAGGCAGTGTTTTAGATAGAGCAAAGTGAAAAGATGGTAAACTGCTGAGAATAGTTTTGATAACGAAATACTGACGTTTCAAGCAGAGTCCTTCATCAGAGTAAAATGTAGAGTGCTGTGTAGACAGTGTTTTAGATAGAGCAAAGTGAAAAGATGGTAAACTGCTGAGAATAGTTTTGATAACAAAATACTGATGTTTCAAGCAGAGCCCTTCATCAGAGTAAAATGTAGAGTGCTGTGTAGACAGTGTTTTAGATAGAGCAAAGTGAAAAGATGGTAAACTGCTGAGAATAGTTTTGATAACAAAATACTGATGTTTCAAGCAGAGCCCTTCATCAGAGTAAAATGTAGAGTGCTGTGTAGGCAGTGTTTTAGATAGAGCAAAGTGAAAAGATGGTAAACTGCTGAGAATAGTTTTAATAATGAAATACTGACGTTTCGAGCAGAGTCCTTCATCAGAGTAAAATGTAGAGTGCTGTGTAGACAGTGTTTTAGATAGAGCAAAGTGAAAAGATGGTAAACTGCTGAGAATAGTTTTGATAACGAAATACTGACGTTTCGAGCAGAGCCCTTCATCAGATACCAGCGATATACTGAATATAGTGTGTGTATTTCACAGCTATCAACACAATATATACGTGCCTTGTCTTGTATTCCGATGTCGCTTATTTTCTCTTGCCTCGTTTCTCATAATCAAGCATTTAGATGTATATGTATATTTTTATCTTTAATAAACACCATTACATATTAGTTCCATCAAGGTTAGTTCCCAACGGCAAATTGAATAAGACTAAACAAGATCGTAGGAGGGTTGATTTGCATAAAAAAGCCTCCCCTCGCGTGTAACTCAGACCCCGTTTACACAAGAGCAAAAGTATCTGGATTCACATTGTTTTTAGTGTAAAATTAAGAATTTCAGCTCATAAACTACCTGTTGAAACTGGTCGATACGGAAATGTTTCATACAGTGAAAGATTATGCAAACATTGTGATCTAAATGAGATTGGGAGCGAACAACTACCTTTTAATGTCATGCAGAAACACAAAGTTCGCCGATCTTAGAGTTAATTTTATGGAAAGTCTCTGTAAAATAAATAACTCATTTTCTAAATTTAGCTGTCAAGACCTTTTCATGTATGTCATTGCTATGCAAGACAAAACAATTATGACTTTGGTAGCTAAATACTGTTTTAATGTTTTAACAAGTTTTGAAAGTTTATAGTTGAGCACGTAGTCTAGTTTATATGTTATATGTATGTATCTTATATACCAAATCTGGTATTTATGTTGTTTGAATAAAGATTTCAATCTAAGTAATAGATAAATCCCGAGAACGAGGGATGTATGCTATATAAAGACCCGAGGACGTGCAGCGTAAGAGGGCTTTATATCGCATACATCCCGACGTTCGAGGGATTTATCTGACTTAATTTATTATTGAGAAGGTTTTCCAACAACGTTTTGTCTATTTTTTCCACCTTGGACAAAGACTTTCCTTGTTTTTTTCTTCATTTCGTATCTAATTATTATTCAAGGTCTTTATGCGATATAAAGACCTTGGAAGAACAAAGAAAACCGACTCAATAATAAATTAACTTGATATAAATATCAACTGCCTCTTCGAATATCTTTGACGCTTAAAGCATTTTCTGTCACTCACTCGACGTTAGACGTGCTCCAAGTCTCTCTCTTTGTTCTTGGAACAAACTTTGAGAAAGTCTATTAAACTCGACGTAAATACTTTCCCTCTAACTTGAGCAAATCATTTCCTATTTACACGATTCCATTTTATATTCAACCCACCAATCATAGCGATACATATGTTTCATTATTTCCATTCCATTTTGTGGTACTGGCATCATAAACCAACCGAATTTCCTCTGAGGTAATGCACCGCTGATGACCGCCTTTGGAAAAGTATGATGAAGATTATAATGTAGTGTCAATAACCATGGTTCCCAACCTCTACGCTTCATCCATTTACCGTATGCATAATAAAGCATTAAGTCCACTGCTCCTTTGCCTCGTTCAAACTTAAAGCTCGATTTCTGATTCATGTTGTTTGTAATACGAATATTCTTTTGACGGAATCTTTTAAGAAATTCTCGACTTGTAAGCAATGGGTATAGCCCATCTTCAATCATGCCAAGGTCGACATCATCGTCCCACGGTAATGGACGGTTCATTCGCAATGCTCCCCACAATGAACCGTAGATAAGAAAGTGTGTAATATTCAAAGTCTTTAGGATCATATGAATATCATAAGTTAACGATAACATGTCATTCTGAACATCATCTGGTGTACATACTCTGCTCACTTTAGCATCACTACGAAATCTTCTGAACCACATAGGATGATTCGATTGAAAAGCGAGAAATAAAATCAGAAGTACAATACAGCCTGTTGTTATTCTTGTCAAATTATAACCACGGTCATACATCTGGAAATAGCTTCTAGAATATATTCTAAACTCCAGTACGGTAAATGTTCGTCAGGCGACTGCAGGCGTAGTTATGGTCCTGATTGGGTGTAAATAGCGTACTTATCATATTTTAATATAGTTAAATCAAAATAACGTGCTGCGTAGGCAGTGTTGAAACAAAAACAATCGAAATATTGTAACGTTTTAGACAACGTATAGGAGTCTTACGCCCCCCCCCCCCCCCCCCCTCTGACCGGAAGGGCCCTTCACTCGAAACTTAAGACTCCTATGTCCTAATTAGTTAACAATATCACCTCGCTTATTTTGTTATATAAATATGCCGAAATAGCGTCGCTTACTTTAATCGTGATTTAATTAAGGGTAATAATATCTTTCCTTAATACGTAAAAGGACGATCACGTGACGCGAGTTGGCTGTTCCAAAGATGAATCCTAACGATTATTCAAATCTCCTCTTGCGCCGAGGAAATAATTTCGTGACACGAACTACAATTTTTTCTAATGCTAAGAAATGAGTTAGATAATGAAATTCAAGGTAGATAAGAGAGGGGGCGTTTTTGAAGCGATTTTCTAAAAAGCAGCGACTATTAATACGTCAACTATAAATTAAGCTGAGCAATTTCAACCGCTTTATAAACCCTTTTAATAACTGCAGAGTATGCCATTTTCCGCACTTGTCGTTATTTTTCTATTGAAAATATACAAAAGCTAAGACAATAAACGAAATTGAAAAAAGTTCAAAAGAAAAATTGAAAAGAAATTGACGTCACAGGGTGAAAATTACGTATTCTATGGTTATCAAGAGCTTTGATACGAGAATAAATTAGATATTGTGACAAGAGGTTAATGATAAATATACAGTACTACAAATGATTAAGATGATTAAAGTAACATGATTAAAACGTTGTTTATATAATTATCGAAATATAGTAAGGTTAGATATACTGCCGAAACAGAGAACGTAGGAATCTAACATTTCGAGCGAAGGCCCTTCGTCAGAGAGGCCTATACGTTCTCTGTTTCGGCTAGCACCCGCACCCCCTAATACCGCCAGCTACGCAGGCTAAAGTTTCGGCAATATATCTAACCTTACTATATTTCGATTGTTGTTTCAAGCGTGCTACTATTTGGTTTATATAAATATGTGGCTAAACATATACGAGTCAGATTAATAGCAAGGCTCTTAACACAGCACTCCATCCACTGACGATTGAAGTCTTAGGTTGATGTCATTAATGAGGTTAATAAGAAACAAAGATTAGCAACAATGGAATAAACAAGACATAGGATCGACAGCACCAGCTCCAAAGTTATGAATACTCATGGGGGGTGGGGGTGGGGGGTTGATCATTACAATCTGTGGTGCCACAACTGCAGACGTTGCTGGACAGGTCACATGTGAAGATCAAGGTCAAGGTGAAGGTCAAGTTGAAGGTCAAGACCACAAGTGAAGGTCACAGGTCAAGATGAAGGTCACAGGTCAAGATGAAGGTCACAGGTCAAGATGAAGGTCACAGGTCAAGATGAAGGTCACAGGTCAAGGTGACGGTCAAGGTGAAGGTCACAGGTCAAGGTCAAGATCAAGGTCACAGGTCAAGGGTGGGAATCACAATAGGGCAATAGCCCTGTAATAGCACCACATTGGTAGAAAAATGAAAAATGCATGTCTGCACAAACTGTGCCTAACCATTCACACATGTCACTGATGACTGGAGGTGACACACCTATTCATAAATGATGCTGTTCACTAGGAGTATAATATTTGTATACACACTGCAATAAAAACAACTGCATTGGATCAATCTCAAGAGATATTTTATCCTTATAAATTTAATTTAATTAATTGTAAGCTTTTTTTGTAAAACTATATTGGGAGCCTCACTCAATTTGAAAAACAACTAAAACAATATAAGCACTTGTGGTGCCTGCTCCCAGCTATTCGCACGAGACATTACGGTCAGGTATTTCTTAAATAAAACGATTCAATGCACGTTGTGTATCACGGCACTGTGCTTTTGTGTACCTGACATGAACAAGGATGTTGTCTTGTAGTCAGTCAGTCTTCTTCACTGCCATCATCTTCAGTTAGATCTTCAACAAATAACATGGCTGATGTTAAGAGGCCAACATCTTCTAAAGTAACGTCACGATCAGGATCAAGTTCAAACTCTTTTCTTGGAAAATGAGACACCAACTTGAAGTCTGCTGGACATTGTTCATTGCAGAAAACGTAATCATAAAGAGACTAAAAAAAACAGAGAAAACAGTTCAGGAGTTTGTAGAATATCAGAAGTTGTTTTCAACTAATGGCTGCCTAGGATGTCTGAGGGTTCTCTCTTCGATGAGTAAAATCATCTGGTGTTAGACAGAGTAAAACAATAAAGGGGTCATTTTTGGCCAGCTCAGGCAGGAATGGGTTAATCACTTGTTAACTCATTGCTGCCTAGGATGTCTGAGGGTTCTCTCTTTGATGAGTAAAATCATCTGCATGGTGTTAGACAGAGTAAAACAATAAAGGGGTCATTTTTGGCCAGCTCAGGCAGGAATGGGTTAATCACTTGTTAACTCATTGCTGCCTAGGATGTCTGAGGGTTCTCTCTTTGATGAGTAAAATCATCTGGTGTTAGACAGAGTGAAACAATAAAGGGGTCATTTTTGGCCAGCTCAAGCAGGAATAGCTACGAGCTGAAATAAAAAACAAACTACCTGCAAGCGATGTGTTTTAAGGAAGCAACGATCCATTCTTTCTCCATGTGGTAATCGGATTACAATACGTATGGCATCTGTATGATTAGCCTCAGGCTCTGGAGGAAGACTTCCTAATAACTCTTCTCTCTTTTTAGCAATGGCCTACAACCAAATAGTGCAATATATTACTACTGGAACCCTGTACAATTCTTTGCACAATTGATGCATATCCAGCATTATTTGTCCATTTATATTCTAAGCTTTTTCTCTCTCAAGAAACAGTGTTCATGTCTATGCACCTCCATTTTGTTTTGTAATGATTGTTCTTTCTCCTTCACTTTTTCTTCTTGAAGACGTTTGGTTTCTGCCTCCAAACATTTCTGTCTCTCCTACACCAGAATATTAAAATAGAATTATTAAAATTATCACCATCACCATGATTATCACTACTACCACCACCATCATGACAATTACCACCATCATGATCACCACCACCATCACCACCATCACCACCATCACCACCATCATCACCACCACCACCATCACCACCATCACCACCATCACCACCATCACCACCATCACCACCATTACCACCATCACCACCATCATCACCACCATCACCACCATCACCACCATCACCACCATCACCACCATCACCACCATCACCACCATCACCATCACCACCATCACCACCATTACCACCATCACCACCATCATCACCACCATCACCACCATCATCACCATCATGATCACCACCACCATCACCACCATCACCACCATCACCACCATCACCACCATCACCACCATCACCACCATCACCACCATCATCACCACCACCACCATCACCACCATCACCACCATCACCACCATCACCACCATTACCACCATCACCACCATCATCACCACCATCACCACCATCACCACCATCATCACCATCATCACCACCACCATCACCACCATCACCACCATCACCACCATCACCACCATCACCACCATCACCATCACCACCATCATCACCACCATCACCACCATCACCACCATCACCACCATCATCACCATCATCACCACCACCATCACCACCATCACCACCATCATCACCATCATCACCACCACCATCACCACCACCATCACCACCATCACCACCATCACCACCATCACCACCACCATCACCACCATCACCACCATCACCACCATCATCACCACCATCACCACCATCACCACCATCACCACCATCACCACCATCACCACCATCACCACCATCACCACCACCAGACTCATCCCCAGTCGCTTCTTTAGGATACAATTATGTTTTAAGCTAGGATCAAACATGGGATCACAAGGGACTCACTAGGATAAAAGCGTGGGCGCATGGGGTTTAGCATGGGGTTTAGCGTACGATATAATGACTGGGGATGAGTCTGCATCACCACCAATATCACCATCACCACCATTATCACCACCATCACCATCACCATCACCATCACCACCACCACCATCATCAACACCACCATCATCACTACTATCACCACCACCACCATCACCACCACCATCATCACTACTATCACCACCACCATCATCACCACCACCACCATCACCATGATCAACACCATCATCACTACTATCACCACCACCACCATCATTACCACCACTATCATTACCACCACCACCACCACCATTACCATGATCAACACCATCACCACCACCATCACCATCATCACTACTATCACCACCACTATCACCACCACCATCACCATCATTACCACCACCATCACCATTAATACCACCACCACCATCACCATCAATACCACCACCAACATCACCATCACCATCAAGAAGAAATTTACAAACCTTCTCCTGGTCAGCTCTAAGTGACTCGAGATACGCTGCATCTTGCTCTGCCCTTAAAGTCTGATTAAAGCTTCGTTCTTGTCTACAAAAACAATATTCTGATTCTTAAGTTTCATCTCAACAATAAACATATTGTGATCTAGAACTTAAAGATTAAATGTGTCTTACCCAACATCTTTCATGCAAAACAAGAACACTACCTTTCTGATCTTGCAGCTATTAATGATGGTTCATTCTCGTGCAATATCTGACTTAATTTAGCTAGACAAGCATCAACATTAAGAACACCTGAAAGAGATTAACAAACAAAACTTACAAAATAATAATAAGCTTTATTCAAGTGTGGAATTGTGGTTAACAAAATAAATAAAACAGTACACTGTACTACATGTATAAATGTGTATAATACAGTGACATAATCAAAGAATAAAGCAATCACCTTGTAGCCTTCCTACGACCATCATACGATTATCTCTCAAACAAATAACAGCCAGGAATGGATAAGTTGTCTCTCTCAACGCGTAAGATACTGCAATAATAATAAACATTTTGCAATAAGAAAATAAAATATAAAATACATGATTAAATTGAAAAATTCTTATCCACTACAATCATCAGCTTTACCTCTGTATCCCTCCTGACTTTGAACATCTGCAGCCCAGAATAACATATTGCCATTAACATATTCCTTAAAACCATCATTTGCTAAAGTTGAGCTAAAAAAATAACATTATAATGATAAGTTGTACATTTACATGTAGTGCATGTGGTACATTTGTGAGCTTGGTGTAATATAACAGACCTTTGGTGGACATTCATCAAGCTCAATAACTCAATTTCCATCCACTGATATTACAATACTAACCTACAAAACTCATGTGTGTGTCTGTGTTCTGAAGAATGAAGATAAACTAAGAGAAAACGAAGTTCTTTCTTAGCATCGTCAATAGCTTGACTGTAACTGCCTTCATAAAATGTAGGATGCGTCCTTCCATATTTCTCTTCAAAATTATTTTTAAAACCCAGGACATCTTCAAGAGGTGTTGTGTCAGCTAAACAGAGAAAGATGACATCAATACAATATGCTACTGTACCACAAAAAGATAGATTGAACCTAAAAGTTAAGAATGCTAGCAGATAGTCAGAAAACAAAACAATAAAACTTACCAACTAGGGCAGGCCAGACAAGACCAACTAAGGACAAATAAACAAAATAATCAACTCATTGACTGTATTGTTTTTAACCCACTGCTTCATAGGATCAGCATGGCATAGGAAAATGTGTAAAATTGGGGGGGGGGGGGGGGGGGGGGGGCTATAGCAAAGCATGGGGGTATATTGCATTAAAGGAAAGGACTGATGGCTAATCATCCTTACTTGCAGCCAGTGGCTGAATTGCGAAGGACGCAGATCAACGTGCCGTGTCGTGGCATATCAAAGGCACTCCAAGCATGCAGCCGCCAACGACACAGTTCAGACCATGGATCACAGCTAAGATGTTGGTGTTGATTTTATGGAGGGAGGAAAACCGGAGAACCCGGTGAAAAACCCTCGAAGCACAGGAGAGATCAACTACAACTCTACTCACATGAGTCCAAGCCGACAACGGGGTCATTGCCAAGCGGTCACCCATCCAAGTACTAACCCCGTCTAACCGGGCTTAACTTTTTGGTGAGAGGCAGTGCGCTAACAGCACATGCCACCCGTGCTCCCCATTATAATGACATAATGCATTAATGAAGTACCTCTTCATGACGTTGACCAGTGCAAAAACAGAAAACTTACACTGTTACATGCTGTAGTAAGTTGCACTTTAAAAAATTCCAACTGCTAGCTAACTACTTTCTGCCTCAAATACTTAATAGCTCTAGTCTAGAAACACGTCATAGTCATCATGTTGAAGTAACAAAATATAGGAGCCATCTTTTTGGCCAGCTCAGGCAGGAAATGGAAAGGGTTAAACAAAATCGGCAATAAAAGATAAAAAAATGCTAAAAACACTGCAGTTTACCACCACTCCACTTTACGTGATCCAAAACACTGCCTACACAACACTCTACATTGTTGCTCTCCAAAATACTGCATAGCTTACCTATGAATCTCAAAACATCTGAGATGACAGTAACAGTAAATTGTAATGGAAAAGCTACCACTGAAAACAACCAACTGGACCACCCCTACATGGCAAGAGAAATAATTATGAAACACACCAAAAAAATTACAAAAAATGAAAGAATTAGGGCCAGGATTAATACTGTACATAATTTAAATATGTTGAATATTCTCTGACCAAACAATATTTATTTACAAGCTTTCATAAACTCTTTAAACATTGTTATAAAATATTAAAACTGATTTGTCTCATACCATTGTTGCTTGAGTCGCAATTGGACCTTGCAATCTATCATGATTGAGCCTTAATAAAATAATCAAAAAAGACAAAAATCTTGTCAAATCATACTAATATATATATATACATGTATATATATATATATATGGCAGTGTATTCAAAAACGTTTCCAAAACTTGTTTCAAAATGTAGAACAGTGTTCTAATCAGGGAAACTTGGTTTCTGGAACAAAGTTTTGGAAACTTTTCAACATACACTGGAAACTTTTGTTTTGGAAACCGTGTTTCATTAACTTGTTTTGGAAATTTTCTCTAGTGTATGTCAGGCTTAAGAGAATTTTACTATATAAAAATAAAGATTAAAAAACACACGCGTTACTGTCAAAACCTCCATGTCTCAAATATTTCTTCACAGTTTTTCAGTCACCCATGCACCACACCTCTTCCTGTGAATCACTTCCTTATACAGTAACAAAATATTAACTAGGATTTTGTGACAGTAATAAAATAAAATGTATTAATAAGTAACGAGTTTTGACTAAGATGTTTTGTAAAACTCGAGTAACTAGTGGTAATTGATATTTTATTAACTAATTTTATTTAATATATATTATATGTATTCCATCAAACAAATACAACATCCTGCTCCTGTGCAATCTTTAACTCTTTCCTGTCTGAATTGGTCTTCGGTATTTTATTCTGGCTAATGTCAGATGATTTTATTCACCTCTGGGAAAGCCCTCGGACAGGAATGAGTTATAAACTATCTCTCTAACTCTTTCCTGTCTGAATTGGTCTTTAGTATTTTATTCTGGCTAATGTCAGATGATTTTATTCACCTCTGGGAAAGCCCTCTGACAGGAATGAGTTATAAACTATCTCTCTAACTCTTTCTTGTCTGAATTGGTCTTTGGTATTTGATTCTGGCTAACGCCAGATGATTTTATTCACCTCTGGGGAAGCCCTCGGACAGGAATGAGTTATAAACTATCTCTCTAACACTTTCCTGTCTGAATTGGTCTTTAGTATTTTATTCTGGCTAATGCCAGACGATTTTATTCATCTCTGGGGAAGCCCTCAGACAGGAATGAGTTAAAAACTATCTCTCTAACTCTTTCCTGTCTGAATCGGTCTTTAGTATTTTATTCTGGCTAACACGAGACGATTTTATTCACCTCTGGGAAAGCCCTCAGATGGGAATGAGGTAATTGTTATTTGAAGATGAAAGGTGGTAGCGTGCTATTGTTTTGTGCTGCTGCTCAACTTCTTCCAATTCTTTAAAATATACCATCAAACATACCTTTATAAAAGTACTGAGCTTTAGATTTGATTTGTTACAGTCAAACCGGACCAGACTGGAAAGTTTGTAAAATGCGCAACGGGAATCAAATTTCGGCCGCCATTTTGCGCGGGCATCTCGTGAAAATTGCGCGGGCTCGCGCGGGAAAATAAGTCGTTTCCAGGGCGGTCGCCAATAAAATGGCGGCTACAATCGAATTTTCATGCAGTTTTCGCCGAATCTGCGTTAAAAGTCCGCGATCACAGGCAATTTTTCGAAAAATTGCGCGGCCACTACATTTTTTACGAAAATTGCGCCGCCGCGGGAAATTGTCGTGAAAAATCGCGCAACGGAAATATCCGTTGCGCGATACAAACTTTCCAGTCTGGAAACCGGATGTTCTTTACAGTGCAACCTTGCAATATTATTGATAGTTGCTAAAAATTCACGTTTTAAATAGCGAACTTCACATAATATGAAATTCTATTGAAAGTGAGAACAATTAACTCTAAGTAAACTTCATATTATGTGAAATTCGATATTTAAAATGCGAATTTTTAGCAACTATCTAAGGAGTCTCCGTGTATGCAATGTTGCTGTCAATATTATAATTTGTAAGATCTCGCGGTAAAGAACGTCCGGTCTGACTATATTTCAACCTACTCTTCGTCACTGTCAGATTGTTCAATCTCTTCCTCCTCCTGTTCTTCTTGATGATAAACATTCGTCCTTCCCTCAGCTGCATTCAATGTATCTTGAACAGCTATCTAGAAAAACAAAACTGTTTTAATACGAAAATAAAAACAAAACTAAATACACCAACACTTAAACTAAAACAAAAACTAAAACAAAAACATTGTAGTTACCAACTGTCTTTTTACCAGTACACAATATTTAAAATATTCACATAAAGAATTAAAAACCTGCAAATCCCAACGATGCCGAGAGAGAAGTTGTTTGCAGTCTTCAAAATTATCAATTCCAGTAATATCCTGAGAACAAGAGAAATAAACAGTTGTTTACAGGTTGTATTTATGTGTTTAAATGTTCTTCTTAAAAGGTGAACTTACTTGGAATTCCAGTACAAGACGCTGTTCTTCTGGACTAATCTCGCTCTCGCTCTCTTCCGAAGATGTTTCGTCCGCCATCTTGACTGAGAGAGAACTAGACACCAGACCCCTCACTACTCATTGACACGCGAGCTTTGAATAACATGTAAATACACGTGTAATTCGGAATAACAGGTATATATATATATATATATATATATATATTCTGGCTGTACACAGGCTACATGTAATGCGGCTTGCAAATCACATTTGATTAGTTTCTTTATTTTTTAATTATTTTAGTTTATTGCATTTACCACAACATTAAGTAGATTACAACAACAGCAACAACAGCAGCAGCAACAGCAGCAGCAACAACAACAACAACAACAACAACAACAACAACAACAACAACAACAACAACAACAACAACAGCAACAGCAACAACAACTGAACAGCAGCAACAACAACAACAACAACAACAACAACAACAACAACAACAACAACAACAACAACAACAACAACAACAACAAAAAACTAGGTACGCATTGTGTACGTGCGGATACTGGTATTTATTTGGTTTACAGATAATGATTGAACAATGTAAATTGTTTACTAAAACATACTGAAAATACTAGTTACTCTTTATAGGATATTGTGTTTGTAATTGTGAAATTTTCTAACTAGCTAGTAGCCGAAAGTGGCGTCAAAAAAGGAACGAAAGTGGCGTCAAAAAAGGAACGAAAGTGGCGTCAAAAAAGGAACGAAAGTGGCGTCAAAAAAGGAACGAAAGTGGCGTCAAAAAAGGAACGAAAGTGACGTCAAAAAAGGAACGAAAGTGGCGTCAAAAAAGGAACGAAAGTGGCGTCAAAAAAGGAACGAAAGTGGCGTCAAAAAAGGAACGTTGTTTGGAGAGAAACTAGGTTAACAACACTACACATCTATTTTCAGGTTTTTAAAAGCAAGAAAAAACATTGGGATCTGGGATGGAGCGTCTGCACGCAGGCTAGTAATCATGAAGATCTTCAACTAATTGGAGTTTGGAAAGTTTTGTTAGTTCTTGCAATTACTGTACAATATTAAATAGGTCGTTTTTGGTCAGCTTAGGCTCTCCCAGTGCTGAATAAAACCGTCTGGTGTTAGCCAGAATAAAATACTAAAGACTCGTCTTCAGGTTTCAAAGTGTTAATAACCTTTATTATATAAAATAGAATGGTTTGTTGATTTTTCTGCCACTAATAAATCGATAATCTCACCTGTGCATGATTATTTATAACAATATCACATGTGTCAATTATCGTGAAACGTGTCAGAGTAAATTGTTCTATTTTTCAGTGGGGCAATAGGACTATTTCTTATATAATAAACAGAACAATACATGGATGTTTGGAAATATGAAATTATTTCTCGTGTTGAACAGGATATCTCATTCGTTCGCTTCAGCTCATTCGTGAGATATCCTGGACAACACTCGAAATAAATTTCATATTTCCGCACATCCATGTATTATTCTCTATTTAATATGGAGAAATTATTTTATAAACATTTTTGTTTGTTTTGACACAGCGGTGTAAACAGCAGCGGGTGGAAACATTGACTGGTGATGATAGTAACTATAGAAATGAAACAAATAAATCACAACGTTTGATTTGTAGTCAGTTCCTAGCGTTATATACACTCGTCATTGAACTAATAATGGAGAAAACGTATAAAAGAAACGAAAGAACTGCAATATGGGTGAATGAAAGTGCTTTGGTAGGAGCCACTCAATTGCAAAGAACTCCTAAAGAACGAAGAGAAATTACAAAAATTTTAGGACATACACAACCTCAAAGACAATACTTAAAAAGAACACAGTATAAAACAAGAAAGAAGACAGACTATGGAAATAAACAAGATTTATGTAACGACAGGAAGAAAGAGAGAAGGGATACTCGAGGAACGTGGCAACTAGGTGAAAAATTTGAACAAAATGGACTAAGTAGTTTTGTTGATGATGAAATGACAAGACTTTATCAATCGAAGTTTTTGAATTCTCAATTGTCAGCCATGGCGAGTGGAGGAGTAAGACGTTCTGAACCGAAGCCAGGACAAAATCACAGTTTAATAAATGAACTTCGTGCTCAACACTTGATGAAGAAGAAAACGAGAAATAGCAGTGAGAAAATGATGGAGATTGATAGAATAATTATAACTAATAATAATGAAAAAATTTACAGAAAATATCAGCCAAGATTTATAAAGAATTGCGAGTCAGGAAACAATGAGAAACTACCAAGACTATAAGAAAACAAAATAAAAATAATTTCTCGCTGGCAAATGTTACAGGCGTCCTTTAATAAAGTTATATTCTGACAACAATTTGAACATTTTACAATCTGTGTTTTCCACACTTTTTATAAATACTATAGCAACAAAAACTGTGAAAAAATAAAATAATTTTTAAATAAAAATTGCTTTTATAATATTTCAAAGTTTCTGTTAATTGTTGTGAATTTTATTACATAAACGTTTTACAAAAACTAATTCTCAACTATTAAATAGTTTGGTGTATTGCACAAATTGTATTTTCCTAAAATTGCAACTATTTTTTGTGATTTATCATTTTTTTTTTCAAAATGGCCTTTTGCCTTTAAAAGTAATTAAGCATGCAGTCTGTGACTTCTAAAATTAAATTAAATATTTTTGGCATTTAACTCATTGCTGCCTAGGACATCTGAGGGTTCTCTCTTTGATGAGTAAAATTCTCTGGTGCTAGACAGAGTAAAAAAATAATGGGACTGTTTTTGACCAGCTCAGGCAGGATCAAAGACGTTATAATATTAACTGAACATTTTAAGCATAGATCACGAAACAAAATACTGAAATATATTTATTATGCATTAATTTATTATTGAGTCGGTTTTCTTTGTTCTTACGAGGTCTTTATATCGCATAAAGCCCTTGAATAATAATTAGATACGAAATGAAGAAAAAAACAAGGAAAATCTTTGTCCAAGGTGGGAAAAATAGACAAAACTTTGTTGCAAAACCTCCTCAATAATATTAATTAAGTCAGATAAATCCCTCGAACGTCGGGATGTATGTAATATAGCCCTTGGACAATGCGCATCCTCGGGTCTTTATATAGCATACATCCCTCGTTCTCGGGATCTATCTATTACTAATATCATTAATGATAGAAGTTTTATTAATATCTCACAAAAATAGTTGCATTAATTTACTATAATTATAATTCAAATGATCATAATTCACAGTTGAACTGCTGCATGGTTACTCCTGCAGCTGAAAAGTACAAAAGAACAAATCTTATTTACAAAACAATTCTATACAGTACATGTATATATATATATACAGTATTATATAGCAAGCATGCGAGTAATTATTGAAACAAGGTACTTTCATATAAATGTATATTAGGAGATTATATGCTTTCACATCTGTCTGTCACCAGGACATCTCACAAAGTAGCACACAGATTGTCATGAATGTTTCTGGAAAGATTGATCATAGACCAAGGACCCATTGAATTTTGGTTGAAATTTGGATGAGAAATTAATAAAAATCTGACCACAAGATTCTCCGTGTAGAAGAAATGCTTGATCAAAACATTTTGCATAATTTTGGTACGAGTGCAATCAAGCATTTTTTTCATACATGCGTGTATAGATCTTGTGAGCTAGCCTGGTTAGATTCATTCTCTTTTTAAACATCTCTAATAACCTGCTGGTGGGGGGGTATTCAGTCTCAGTCTCTGCTCTCTAGTTAATATTGTAACTACCGGTAGCACTATACACACAAGCTTCAATGGTGTAACTCACCCAGACTAACTACCATTGTATTGCTTCACACTTGTACTGAGGTTTGTAATCTTTCCACCAACTATAACGATACAATGACTTCATAACCTCACGTCCACCACGTGGTACACTAATATTAAAATAACCAAATCTCATAGTTGGTAACGATGGTGGAGTTTTAACAACCCAAGTTGGGAAGCTGTGATGAAGACGATAATGAACTGGTAATAAAAATGGTTCCCATCCTTTTCGTTGCATTAAACCATTATAATCATAATACACCATCACATCCACATGAGCCAAACCACGGTCCAGCCTCAGTGATGTCTTCTGAGCCATATTATTCGTAACATTCATTCCTCTACTAGCAAATACATTAATAAATTCCTTTTCTGACAACGCCATAAAATATTCATCAGCTATTATTCCTAAATCAGCGTCATCATCCCAAGGTAATGGTCCTCCAAATCGTATGGCCCCCCAAAGAGAACCATAGATCAGAAAATGAGTTATTTTCAACTGCGAAAGAGCCAAATGAACATCGTGAGTTAATTCAACAACTTTTCTCAGAGTTTCTTGTGAGCTACATGTCCGATCCATCTTAACATGACGAAATTTTCGAAAGTACAATGGATGTTGAAGTTGAAAGCTGAGGAATAAGATAAGAGTAAATATAATATACAACCATGAGTATTTATGACGTTGAAATCGTCTCATCATATTCGCCAAACTTTGCCATAAAAACATGGTTCAAAGCTGAATTAGCTGTGATTATTACAACTAACAGCATGTCAAAGAAGTGGTTTAGAGTGCCATTAGATCAAAGATGTTTTGTTCTCATTGTTGTTTTCTCCTGGTCCTTGCCTGCAAGCTGCAGGTTGCTCCCAGCCTGAACGCAAGCCCTCTGTTCAGTCTCAGTCTGTTTGTTTGTTTGTTTGTTTGTTTTTAGTTTGTTTGTATGTTTGTTTGTTTGTTTGTTTGTTTGTTTTTAGTTTGTTTGTATGTTTGTTTGTTTGTTTGTTTGTTTGTTTGTTTGTTTGTTTGTTTGTTTGTTTGTTTGTTTGTTTGTTTGTTTGTTTGTTTGTTTGTTTGTTTGTTTGTTTGTTTGTTTGTTTGTTTGTTTGTTTGTTAGTTTGTTAGTTTGTTAGTTTGTTAGTTTGTTAGTTTGTTTGTTTGTTTGTTTGTTTGTTTGTTTGTTCGTTTGTTTGTTTGTTTGTTTGTTTGTTTGTTTGTTTGTTTGTTTGTTTGTTTGTTTGTTTGTTTGTCGGTGTTTGTTTCTCTGTCTGTTTGTGTGTCTTTCTTTCTTTCTTTTTTCCTTCTTTCTTTCTTTCTTTCCTTCCTTCCTTCCTTCCTTCCTTCGAATCCTTCCTTCCTTCCGTCCGTCCGTCCGTCCTTCCTTCCTTCCTTCCTTCGTTCCTTCCTTCCGTCCTTCCTTCCTTCCTTCGTTCCTTCATTCATTCATTCCTTCCTTCCTTCGTTCCTTCCTTCCTTCGTTCCTTCCTTCCTTCCTTCCTTCCCTCCTTCCTTCCTTCCTTCCTACCTGATCAAGAATGACCCGACAATAGTACAATTTCTAGTCATTAGTTTAATAAAATACCAATTATTAATAAGTCTTAACAAATCAAAACATAACATAAGAAACAATTTAGAATGATACACCCAACAAATAAATCACATTTGCTATTCACAAACAACAAAGTTTCTAATATAAACTTGTGAGGGAAATAATTAATACAAAAGATTGCAAAAACTAAAACTTAATTGACTCAAAGTAGTTTAGATAAAAAACGATGTTCACGTTTGCGAGGTGCAACAAAACGACGTTTGAGTTTTCCATAATCGCGATATATCTCGTCGATAATCTCATCGATGCTGAGGTCATGAGAAGAAGCAGAACCTCCACCGCTGGGTCCATAAGAAGGACCACCACTGGGTCCATAAGAAGGACCACCGCTGGGTCCATAAGGCCCACCACTGGGTCCATAAGAAGGACCACCACTGGGTCCATACGAAGGGCCACCACTGGGTCCATAAGAAGGGCCACCACTGGGTCCATAAGAAGGACCACCACTGGGTCCATAAGAAGGGCCACCACTGGGTCCATAAGAAGGGCCACCACTGGGTCCATAAGAAGGGCCACCACTGGGTCCATAAGAAGGACCACCACTGGGTCCATACGAAGGGCCACCACTGGGTCCATACGAAGGGCCACCACTGGGTCCATATGAAGGACCACCGCTGGGTCCATATGAAGGACCACCGCTGGGTCCATAAGAAGGACCACCACTGGGTCCATACGAAGGGCCACCACTGGGTCCATAAGAAGGGCCACCACTGGGTCCATATGAAGGACCACCACTGGGTCCATATGAAGGACCACCACTGGGTCCATAAGAAGGACCACCGCTGGGTCCATGACCACCGCCCGACGACGAACCTTCTTCGCCCGACGACGAACCTTCCTCGCTGGACGATTCCGACGACGAACCTTCTTCGCTGGACGATTCCGACGACGAACCTTCTTCGCTGGACGATTCCGACGACGAACCTTCTTCGCCCGACGATTCCGACGACGAACCTTCTTCGCCCGACGATTCTGACGACGAACCTTCTTCGTCCCGTGAAGATTCTATTTCGTCTTTACCTTTCAAATAATTGTAGAAAAGTTGTTTTAGTAACAATTAAAGGCGCGCTGGCTTTCTAATTAAGAAAGCTAATTTATCGTAATTTATGGCAAATTTCTATTGACGAAAAGTAACAAATACATACGAGATTCCCTCCATGCAGGTTTGCCTAAATCTTTCTTGAAAAGACTTGATAAATTGTCTAGAAAAATACGGTAAGAAACTAATAAAAAAAATGCAAGTTTCTTTAATACTGTTATCTATGAAAATAAAAGATCTTCACGTCCTCACAGTTAGAAAATACACCAAGTTTAAAACACATTTTATTCTGATGAAGGGCTCTGCTTGAAACGTCAGTATTTCGTTATCAAAACTATTCTCAGCAGTTTACCATCTTTTCACTTTGCTCTATCTAAAACACTGCCTACACAGCACTCTACATTTTACTCTGATGAAGAGCTCTGCTTGAAACGTCAGTATTTCGTTATTAAAACTATTCTCAGCAGTTTACCATTGTTTCACTTTGCTCTATCTAAAACACTGCCTACACAGCACTCCACATTTTACTCTGATGAAGGGCTCTGCTTGAAACGTCAGTATTTCGTTATCAAAACTATTCTCAGCAGTTTACCATCTTTTCACTTTGCTCTATCTAAAACACTGCCTACACAGCACTCTACATTTTACTCTGATGAAGGGCTCTGCTTGAAACGTCAGTATTTCGTTATCAAAACTATTCTCAGCAGTTTACCATCTTTTCACTTTGCTCTATCTAAAACACTGCCTACACAACACTCTACTTTTTACACTTGCGTCAAAGCTATCATTCTGAGCGATCCCATTCAAGTAACCAGAGCTAAAAGGGCTCATTGCAATATTCGCGAGAGAATAGCTGAAAGAAAGGAAGGGTTGCTTCCCGCACAATTGGATACACTAGGGTGACATTGTAACGGAAAAACAAGCGCCTAGTGGAGATTAAACTATAATATTCAGTCAACTTACCAAGCAGATCAAATTCATCCTTTGGCTGCCTTGCTTTGGCCGAACGACTATTCACTGTGCACGAAATACTCAAAACAACCTAATGTGAAAAATATCGAATAAAAATATTCAGAAAAATTACACTTTGGAAAAGTTGGTAATGAAATAAAAGTACACCTAATGTCAAAAGATAAAAAATAATATTGAGATAAACTATAGTATACTTACCAAAGCCGCGATCAAATAGCAATTCATCTTGTGTGTACTTCGAAAGAAAACACTAGTAGATCAGTGATTCGCCGAAGATGCGCCAAGTCGATGTGACGAGAAGAAAACTAATCAAGTTGTTTTATGATTTGAAGCAGCTCTGTTGGGGACATGATACGCATGACATAGCATTGTTTTGCCACGTTGAGAAAAACAAGATTCAGTATTATTGAATTAACAATTTAACATACAATAGACGGTTAGGAATTTAATAACGTTAGACTGTATTTGATTCAATTGTGGCGGCCTTGCCAATATGTTTTTGCGCTTGTGATTTTTAATATTTTTCTTTGATTTAATAACTTTATTGCCTATAGCAACTGGTTGTGAAACAAGGCGAAATGCCCCAATTGACCATGACTAGGAAAACTGGAGAACCTGGCGAAAAACCCTCGAAGCACTGGAGAGATCAACGACAACTTTCAAGCTCGACAACGGGGTTATTCCTAAGCGGTCATCCATTCAAATACTCGACTGGGCTTAACTTTTCGGTGAGGGGCAGCGCGCTAACAACACACACCACCCGCTGTGCTCCCTTGCCTGGGAATATATTTAAGAAAAGGATCTTGGATCGATTCAGGATATATCCAGAACATTACTGCACGCTCGTATAACTCTTATTACACATAGACAACTTATTAACTTGTAATTAACTTTTTAGACTGTTTCAACTTTTAATAGTATGAATGAATATTTATTGGACTATGATTATTATTCTCTATTTATTATACAGCAATGGGTGTTATTTCTTCATCATATCGGCAATGAAAACGTTTTCATGCAGGCCAGATTTCGCACTAAAATTCGTATTGCACAATTCTAAACCGATTTAACCGAGTTTTGGAGCAAAATGGCAAATCTTATAACCAAAATTGCAGATGCATTTTAACTAAACAGTCACAAAGTAATAATATTAAGATTTTCTCATCGTGGAAATAGAGTCAAACAAATTATAATCCTTTAACTTTATATATAGCCTTCCCGAACAAATAGTAAAACAATTTTATTAAAACCCAGACAATAACTATTTTAATAGTAACATATTTTGCAATTACACCACTTAATAAACTCACCTAAACTTGATAACCCACTGATAGGCACAATTTGCGGCATCGCTGAGTCCAGTTTGGTTCAACTTCTCACAGCATGAATGTTATATCCAGTCGAAATAAAACAAAGCAATATTGAAATATTCATTTCAGAGCAGGTGTCCATGACAAGCTTGGATGAACGTCTAAAGAAAAATAATAATCATCTCGTATATCTTGGCTATCAGAAAGTTGTGAATTTGCGTTCCGCATATACGGAAATTCAGATTAACCTATGTTCAAATCATCTGCGTTCTAAACTGTTCTCCCTAGAGGTCCAGTAAGGGCCATCCCTCATTGATTCAGTGTTACTACAGGAGGAAACCAGAGTAAACTAAACTAACTTTATTTATACTGGATAACTCTATCAGTCATATCTAAACTGTTCTCTAGAGGTCCAGTAAGGATCATCCCTCATTGAACCAGTGTTACTACAGAAGGAAACCAGAGTAAACTAAACTAACTTTATTTATACTGGATAACTCTATCAGTCATATCTAAACTGTTCTCCCTAGAGGTCCAGTAAGGATCATCCCTCATTGATCCAGTGTTACTACAGGAGGAAACCAGAGTAAACTAAACTAACTTTATTTATACTGGATAACCCTATCAGTCATGTCTAAACTGTTCTCTCTAGAGGTCCAGTAAGGATCATCCTTCATTGGTCCAGTGTTACTACAGGAGGAAACCAGAGTAAACTAAACTAACTTTATTTATACTGGATAACCCTATCAGTCATATCTAAACTGTTCTCTCTAGAGGTCCAGTAAGGATCATCCTTCATTGGTCCAGTGTTACTACAGGAGGAAACCAGAGTAAACTAAACTAACTTTATTTATACTGGATAACTCTATCAGTCATATCTAAACTGTTCTCTCTAGAGGTCCAGTAAGGATCATCCCTTATTGATCCAGTGTTACTACAGAAGGAAACCAGAGTACCCTGAGAAAATCTGCGGTATTTGGTCAGAATCAAACTGGAAGCACTCTTTTTTTTAACTGATCAGATAACTGCATTACGGGGGAATCGAACCCACCACTGCCACCCGAATACAATTTAAAACACAATACTTCATAAGAAAAATCGATACAAGAAGATATATTATTAACATAGTTCAATATTTTGAGCCACAATCTAGTAGCCGTCAACTGCTTCAACTTAAAATCATCACCATGTATAGTATGCAGTGCCCAAAAACAAATTACGTTCGACGATTATTCAAAATGATTTCTTTTTGTTTGAAATCGTAGCCTGCATGAATGTCGTTTGTTTCTCACTACACCATATCATCTTATGCCGGTAATGGAGTTACAGACAAAAGTGTTATATATATGATGAGTGAAAAATAATTATTTTAAGTTTCAATAAATAAATAAAATTGAGCATTTTAAAATCTATGTACGAGAATAATTCTCGATGCGAGATTGTCAGAAAATTATTGTTTCACTGACTCGATGAAGAGCTGAGGTTACAGATGTGTACAACCTGTAACCTTCTGATGACCAGTGAGATGCTCTAACCATTGAGCTACTGAGACTCAGATAGAGAGCTAAGGTTACAGATGTGTACAACCCACAACCTTCTGATGACCAGTGAGATGCTCTAACCATTGAGCTACTGAGACTCAGATGAAGAGCTAAGGTTACAGATGTGTACAACCCACAACCTTCTGATGACCAGTGAGATGCTCTAACCATTGAGCTACTGAGACTCAGATGAAGAGCTAAGGTTACAGATGTGTACAACCCACAACCTTCTGATGACCAGTGAGATGATCTAACCATTGAGCTATACTGAGACTCAGATAGAGAGCTAAGGTTACAGATGTGTACAACCGGTAACCTTCTGATGGCCAGTGAGATGCTCTAACCACTGAGTTACTGAGACTCAGATGGAGAGCTAAGGTTACAAATGTGTACAACCTGTAACCTTCTGATGACCAGTGAGATGCTCTAACCATTGAGGTACTGAGACTCAGATTGAGATGTACAGATAGATATTATCTATATATCATGAATGACTAGCTTAGTCACCCCCGTCTCGGTAACTAACCTATATACTTTATGATATCCAAAATTCATTCACAAGTTCTTGTCAACATACAGTCTCCGTATAAGCTCAGTTGTCAGAGTACTGGACTAGTCTCGCAGGGTCGCAGGTTCAATTCCCAAATAGAAGACCTTGATATTGCATTTTCACAACTGGTCTCACTTTAGTCCTAAAATGTTTTCAGCTTGAAGTTGGTAAAGTTTTTTTGTTTGTTTTTTTGTGCAAGCTGTCGTAAGTTAAACTCAAGTACTTGTGACACTGGGATAAATATCGAAATTCGAAAAACAACCTCGGTCTACCATCTGACTTCCAGTGGCTCAATGGTGCATGAGAGCGTCCGGCTGGCATTCGGAAGGTTGTGTGGGTTCGAGTCCCGTCTGGAGCTCAGAGTTTTTCTCTGAGTTTAACAACTAACCACAGCTTGTACAGCAAAAACAATACGAAAAAACTTTATATGTAGTTTAATCAAATGAAATACCAAATATTACTTCGTTTTCTTGTGATATTAACACATACAAACAAGATGTCTTTAATACTCTAGCGGTTTTAAAAGGCCTTGATGAACGTCCACCAAACGTCTGTTCCATTACACCAAGCTCACAAACGTACCACTCGTGCACTACATTATACGTGCAACTTATAATCATATCACTTTAACTACATCTCATATGCAAACGCTACCACTTAGGAGCACATCTGACTATGAATTGACAACCTTAGCTCTCCATCTGAGTCTCAGTGGCTCAATGGTTAGAGCGTCTAACCGGTCATTAGAAGTTTGCGGGTTCGAACCCTGTCTGGGGTCTCGGAAATCTTTTCTGAGTAATTGAGCTTGACGAACGTGCAACAAACGTCAGTCATATGGATAATTATAACATCAAAACCACCATACAACATAGAATTTTCATCTTTTTTTATTTCCCACGTTATACGATTCTAGTCCAATTACAAACAAAGAAATAAAAAACTTCAATAATAATAATAATAATAATAATAATAATAATAATAACACCCAAATTTTAATTTTACAATTGTGAAGTCTGACTTAATGATGCTTTGGTTGCATTGCTCTTTACTTTGTTGAGCGTCGGGCTTCGCCATCACCACTAGCACTACCTTCTTCACCCTTGCCATGGTTCGATTCTAAATAAAGGAAAGCAACAAAGATATTTAAAGTTTGAAGCTTGGTGTGGTAGCTACTGTAATTATGATAACATTAAATATTTTTTACTCTAATATTTTTTACTTAAACATTTTTAATGTTAGATTAATTACAAAATATTTATAAAAAGCTAATGTACGCAGCCATACATATTGATAGATGAATGAATGGATTGATAGATAGATGGATGAGTGAATGGATGAATGAATGGATAGATGGATGAATAAATAAATGAATGAATGAATGAATAGATGGATAGATATAGATGGATAAATGGATAGATGAATGAATGAATAGATGGATGAATAAATAAATGAATGAATGAATGAATGAATGAATGAATGAATGAATGAATGAATGAATGAATGAATGAATGAATGAATAGATGGATAGATATAGATGGATAAATGGATAGATGAATGAATGAATAGATGGATGGATGGTTAGATAGATAGATAGATTAATGGTTGAATGAATGGATTGATAGATAGATGGATGAGTGAATGTATGAATGAATGAATGAATGAATGAATGAATGAATGAATGAATGAATGAATGAATGAATGAATGAATGAATGAATGAATGAATGAATAGATGTATAGATATAGATGGATAAATGGATAGATGAATGAATGAATAGATGGATGGATAAATAAATGAATGGATTGATAGATAGATGGATGAGTGAATGTATGAATGAATGGATAGATGGATGAATAAATAAATGAATGAATGAATGAATAGATGGATAGATATAGATGGATAAATGGATAGATGAATGAATGAATAGATGGATGGATGGTTAGATAGATAGATAGATTAATGGTTGAATGAATAGACGAGTCGATGAATGAATGGATGGATAGACACCTCCACCATAAGATGAAAATGAAAATGTTTCTAAAGTAAGCACTCGCCTTTTTCTGCAATTTTTAGAGCTTCATCTGCATCCTCTGAAAGCAAAGAACACGAGTGTGTTTAATCAATGTGATAATCCTGAGGACCAAGAAAGCAATCCAGAACTTAAACAATACCTTATCCTTTTAATTTAACATCATTTCTACGTATATCAGAAACTACACGTGTAAAAATCTCATAGCATGTTAACAGGATGTGTTCGAAAAGCTAGATTGTGGTAAGCATGTTAACAAGTTGTGATTTTATCAAGCTGATACAAGCTTCTTGTTGTCAACCTTAGTGGAGCAACTTGTAAAGTGCAGTGAGCTGTAACTAGTTGTTGGAACAACTTGTCACAAGTCCGTTGAAGTCATCAACCTTGTTACAAGTTGTCAACAATCTGTTACAGACTTGTTAACAAACTGGGAACAACCAAGTGTGAATGCATCCTGCATGGTGACGGCTTGTTGGAACAGCCTTGTAACAACTTGCTTGTGAGTATGGAACGACCTGGCGTTTTCACGCGTGTAAAATGGCGGATGTAAGTGGGGAGTGTAAAATGTAATAGGAGAAAACGAAATCAAAGTTTTAGCTAAATTACTATATATTGTGAATAATATAATTCACTTACCGGCAACGCATTCACCAAATTTCTCAAATATCCTTTTCAGATCACGCTCACGTTCCTTTTAAAATGAAAAAATAATTGCAACAATGAATAATTGATGGCAAAAAAACAGAAGTATGACATTTCGAGGGTGTTTTCATGTAATATATATCATACACGAGAGAAGCCGTTTATTGTATGATTTGAAAACACCGAGAAGTGTGTTGAAAAACGAGGCGATAGCCGAGTTCTTTTTTAACTCACTTCGAGGTGTTTTTAAATCAGATAATAAACGGCTTTCGAGTGTATGGTATAACTTCTCAAACAAATCAGTATTTAAAGAGAAGTTTGAGGTAAAACTTGTCTTAATTTATGGGCGTTTATTACCACATTTCACAACAACGTCTCGGTATAACTGATTCCTATTATGTTGTCCTCGTGAATTATTAATGAGTTTGAGAAATCCTGATAAAACACCCTTCCTAGTGTTTGATATAGCTTCTCAAACAAATCAGTATTTTAAGAGAAAATCGAGTTAAAAATTTGTTTAATTTATGTAATTTTTTCCTCCGATATCCAAACCACCGACACGGTACTGATTGCCTTTGCGTTTTCCCCATGAATTATTTCTCGGGCTACCGCAGGTAGACGAGTCTAGCTTTCAGTGTTTTGTTTTTGGGGTCGTGATATTGCCCCAACATGCTTTGCGAAACTGAGGCATGTGACTATATCTATGCATGTGACCACTGACCAGTGCAGTATTGCAGTGCCTTCTTTCTTTTCGATCGAGTACTGTGACCGAGTATAAGTTCGAAGTGAAGTGTTTTTGCCATGTGGCTGGGAAGTATCTTGTTTATACTACATTAGCAAATCTTCGGCGCTTCCTGCACCCCTGCTGTTCATATAAGACCATAGATATAAGACCATAGATTCGATCTGTCAAAATCTATGTAATTATGCATTGCCATTGCCATATAGTCTTGCTAGAGTACGCACAAGCTACGCCAAGCTTTCAGAAATCAGTAGCCCGATTGAACGCCCTGAGCAGGCGTCTTGTTCCATTAATAATTGCGATCAACCATTAGGCGCGAGAGTTCAAACGAGTTTGTTTACGTTTCAAACGTGCAAGTTTAACTTGAAAATTTTGACGTTTCAACAATACCCGAATCACAGAATAGAAATACAACCAGAAGTCCAACTCGCGTCGGAACCTTTCAAGTTTATGTCCTCGCGCATGTCGCCTCGCGCATCTTGATTCCTCGCCATCCTACGCCATCCTGGCAAGTTCCCCCGGCAGTTTGGACCTTCAAAAGAAGGTTAAAACTGCCGGGGGGGACTTGCCAGGATTGCGTAGGATGGCGTACGACATTGCGTAGGATCGCGTCGGATGGCGTAAAATATCGCGCCTGCGCATTGAAGAAATGCGGACAAGTTGTCACTCGAGTTGGACTTCTGGTTGTATTTCTATTCTGTGCCCCAATCAATCACCTGTCAAAAAATGGCGTGTGATTCAAAATGTCTGTCTGTCTGTCTGTCTGCCTTGTTACATGTAAAACGTCAAAATTTTCCAGTTAAACTTGCACGTTTGAAACGTAAACATGCAAACGCGTTTGAACTTTTTTCTTTTTCTCTAGCTTCAACTTTAAAGAAGCCAAAATGCATATATACCTCCTTATCTTTCCGAAGTTTTTCAAAACCTTCATCTAATTTCTCTCCATTTCTCCCCGCATCTCTTTCGTTTTTGCTGTAAATAAATTGAAACATAATCTAAGGACTTCTATAAATATGGAGAGTAAAACTAAACTAACTTTATTTATACTGGATAACCCTATCAGTCATATCTAAACTGTTCTCTCTATAGAGGTCCAGTAAGGACCACCCTTCATTGATCCAGTGTTACTACAGGAGGAAACCAGAGTAAACTAAACTAACTTTATTAATACTGGATAACACTATCACTCATATCTAAACTGTTCTTCCTAGAGGTCCAGTTAGAACCATCCTTCATTGGTCCAGTGTTACCACAGGAGGAAACCAGAGTAAACTAAACTAACTTTATTTATACTGGATAACTCAGTCAGTCATATCGCCGAGAACATTCTTTACTAAATTAACTAGTGTATATTTCAACTTTCGTACTTACCGTATTTGGTCTGTAAAACATACAAAGCAAAAAAAGAAAAGTTATTAGTAAAATATTAAATATAAAAAATTCAATATTATAACAAAACAGTTCCATTTTATATGCTGTTTTTATTTATTTATTGCACAGCTCCCACCAAAATGCTCATTTCTTTTATGACCATCACCACTATCACCATCATCACTACTACCATCACCATCTGACCATCATCATTACCACCACTAGCACCATCATCATCACGATCATCACTAGCACAATCATCATCACTATCACCATCATCATCACTATCACCATCATCATCACTATCACCATCATCATCACTATCACCATCATCACTACTACCATCACCATCTGACCATCACCACTATCACCATCACCTTCATGACTACTACCATCACCATCTGACCATCATCACTATCACCATCACCACTATCACCATCATCACTACTACCATCACCATCTGACCATCATCACTATCACCATCACCACTATCACCATCATCACTACTACCATCACCATCTGGCCATCATCACTATCACCATCACCACTATCACCATCACAACTATCACCATCATCACTACTACCATCACCATCTGACCATCATCACTATCACCATCACCACTATCACCATCACCATCTGACCATCATCACTATCACCATCATCACTATCACCATCATCGCTATCACCATTAGCACCATTATCACTATCACCATCATCACTATCACCACTAGCACCATCATCACTATCACCATCATCACTATCACCATCATCACTATCACCACTAGCACCATCATCACTATCACCATCATCACTATCACCACTAGCACCATCATCACTATCACCATCACCACTAGCACCATCATCATCACTATCATCACCTACTCCATCATCACCATCATCACCACCACTACTTATAACCATTACCACCACTACCACCACCATCATCACTACCACCACCATCATTATCACCACCATCATCATCATCACCACCACCACCATTACCATCACCCTCATTACCCTCACCACCATCATCACCAGCACCACCACTATCATTATTAAAGATGACTGCTCCCCTTACCATATTCATTGTCAGCATTGCGTTTCGAGCGAAATAATCTTTTGAGCAGCATGAGGTCAGCCGGTCCTTGATTTCCACCACGTTCTCCTCCGTTTTTTCTTTCACCTTTTCCTTCGCCTTTTTCAAAATCTTAAGAAATAAAACGAAAGGCATTATTATAAGCACAAGATCTTAGTATATAAGCTAGGCATGCAGTAAACACACTAGTGGGTGAGGGTAGTGTATAAGCTAGGCAGTAAACACGCTAGTGGGTCAGGTTAGTGTATAAGCTAGGCAGTAAACACACTAGTGAGTCAGGTTAGTGTATAAGCTAGGCAGTAAACACACTAGTGAGTCAGGTTAGTGTATAAGCTAGGCAGTAAACACACTAGTGGATCAGGTTAGTGTATAAGCTAGACAGTAAACACACTAGTGGGTCAGGTTAGTGTATAAGCTAGGCAGTAAACACACTAGTGGGTCAAAGTTACCACGGAAGAGCCCATTACACCAAAAACACAAAAAAAATATCATTTCAAAGAATACATAAACATTTTTAGTACTTACGTGGTTCCTCAGGCTCCAATTGCAGTGAAGAAAGTTTTTTAATCAGCTCTGAAAAAAGAAAAAGAAAATAATAAAAAGAAAATCACAATCGGTCTAAAATCCAACCAATAGCATTATTATTATTATCACCATCATAATCATCATCATCATCATCATCATCATCATCATTCATCATCATTATTATCATCATCATCACCATCATCATCATCATCATCATCATCAATCATCATTATCTTCAATCATCATCAATCATCATCATTATCATCATTATCATCATCATCATCATCATCAATCATTCATCATCATCATCATCAATCATCATCGTTATTATTATCATCATTATCATCATTTTACTTACCCCCAGTGCATTTTAACCCATGACCAATGAAGTATGCTAGAGGTTTTCTGCCTTCTCTGTCAACAAACAAAATTTATCTTTGAATCAGTGACACTATTGTATTTATATACTTAACATAGAGAAAGGTTTACTAGTGAGGAAGGTTTACTAGTGAGGAAGGTTTACTAGAGAGGAAGGTTTACTAGTGAGGAAGGTTTACTAGTGAGGAAGGTTTACTAGTGAGGAAGGTTTACTAGTGAGGAAGGTTTACTAGTGTGGAAGGTTTACTAGTGAGGAAGGTTTACTAGTGAGGAAGGTTTACTAGTGAGGAAGGTTTACTAGTGAGGAAGGTTTACTAGTGAGGAAGGTTTACTAGTGAGGAAGGTTTACTAGTGTGGAAGGTTTACTAGTGAGGAAGGTTTACTAGTGAGGAAGGTTTACTAGTGAGGAAGGTTTACTAGTGTGGAAGGTTTACTAGTGAGGAAGGTTTACTAGTGAGGAAGGTTTACTAGTGAGGAAGGTTTACTAGTGTGGAAGGTTTACTAGTGAGGAAGGTTTACTAGTGAGGTAGGTTTACTAGTGAGGAAGGTTTACTAGTGAGGAAGGTTTACTAGTGAGGAAGGTTTACTAGTGTGGAAGGTTTACTAGTGAGGAAGGTTTACTAGTGAGGAAGGTTTACTAGTGAGGAAGGTTTACTAGTGTGGAAGGTTTACTAGTGAGGAAGGTTTACTAAGTGAGGAAGGTTTACTAGTGAGGAAGGTTTACTAGTGAGGAAGGTTTACTAGTGAGGAAGGTTAACTAGTGAGGAAGGTTTACTAGAGAGGAAGGTTTACTAGTGAGGAAGGTTTACTAGTGAGGAATGTTTACTAGTGAGGAAGGTTTACTAGTGAGGAAGGTTTACTAGTGAGGAAGGTTTACTAGTGTGGAAGGTTTACTAGTGAGGAAGGTTTACTAGTGAGGAAGGTTTACTAGTGAGGAAGGTTTACTAGTGAGGAATGTTTACTAGTGTGGAAGGTTTACTAGTGAGGAAGGTTTACTAGTGAGGAAGGTTTACTAGTGAGGAAGGTTTACTAGTGAGGAAGGTTTACTAGTGAGGAAGGTTTACTAGTGAGGAAGGGTTACTAGTGAGGAAGGTTTACTAGTGTGGAAGGTTTACTAGTGAGGAAGGTTTACTAGTGAGGAAGGTTTACTAGTGAGGAGGGTTTACTAGTGAGGAAGGTTTACTAGTGAGGAAGGTTTACTAGTGAGGAAGGTTTACTAGTGAGGAAGGTTTACTAAGTGAGGAAGGTTTACTAGTGAGGAAGGTTTACTAGTGAGGAAGGTTTACTAGTGAGGAAGGTTTACTAGTGAGGAAGGTTTACTAGTGAGGAAGGTTTACTAGAGAGGAAGGTTTACTAGTGAGGAAGGTTTACTAGTGAGGAAGGTTTACTAGTGAGGAAGGTTTACTAGTGAGGAAGGTTTACTACTGAGGAAGGTTTACTAGTGAGGAAGGTTTACTAGTGAGGAAGGTTTACAATAAGTAAGGAATGTTTACTAGTGAGGAAGGTTTACTAGTGAGGAAGGTTTACTTAGTGAGGAAGGTTTACTAGTGAGGAAGGTTTACTATAGTGCCAGAAAAAGGTTTACTCAGTGAGTTACGCGGACTATTTACGAATGCAAGTTGCGAAAGCCAAAATTCTCACTTATTTAAAGACTGTTTTAAAAACTTGAAAGAACTACCCAAATGAAGCCGGATAAAAACTTTTTTCCAACTCCAACTTTTTCCAACGAGTACGGTAAGAGTAAATCTTACGGCTGTTGCTAAGTTCCTGGGATACTACATAGCTAACTAGAAAACTGCATAAAATTCAGTGGCACTCGTAAATTACACTTACTCTTCTTTTCCCTCATGAGGTCCTTTAAGATATACAAGAAAGAAGAAAAGAAAAAGATATTAGTAGAATATTTCTTTCTATTTCAATGAAAATCTTGCAGTAGAACTAAAAATTTGAATTTCCATTAATTGGTGTCTTACCGTGAGTAGGTCGAAGTTCTTTATTGAATACCAGAAAGAAGAAAGAAAGAAAGCGGTGTTAGTGTAATATCTCTGAATTGAAAGAAAATCTTGAAATATAACAATAAATTGAATCTAATGTTAGTGGCTAAATAGAAATTTAAATCAACATTGGATGTCTTACTGTGAGAAGGTCTTGGTACTTTAATAAATCAAGAAAAAAGAAAAAAAGAAAGAAAGTATTATTATTAAATGTCTCTGAATTCAAAGAAAATCTTGTAATATAATTTACAATTTTATAAAAAAGGCGGTGCCTGTTTGGCGCCAAAAACGCTATTGATTGCGAACGAACGAACGAACGAACGAACGAACGAATAAATTTGAATCTACATATATTTGGGGTGTTACCTTCTCCGCGTTTATAGCCTCTTTTAGGATTTGGCTTTGCCGCGCACAGCGCAACAAGAACGACCAACTAAAATTAAAAACACCAAAGCCTTAACTAACAGAATCACTCGCAACAGTTGAAAAGTAAGTAAGAGATTATTAACACATTTCTGACATGCCTTCCCTTTTAATAAGTAAACTAGTCGTTTGACGTTTAACCAGTGCACGGCTGGCACAAGCGCACTGACTCTCGCCACTGAAGTTAAGCCTGGTTAAATGGAGTTAAAATGAGGATTTAGATGGGGACCAGCTTAACTTAATGTGAGTAGAGTTGTTGGTTCTCTCCTGTGCTTCGAGGATTTTTCACTGGGTTCTCCAGTTTTCCTCCCTCCTCAAAATCAACACCATAGTTTCCTCAGTTAATTCTACAAACTAGTTCCATCAAGGAGTGAGGGCCATTGAGTTATCAGTATCTAAATACTGGCATATATTAACCTCAATTAATAATGTCGACTTTTTAGTATAAAGTCCACAAAGGGTTAAGATTAAATAAAAGGTTATAGCACCATGTAAAATAGTTAAAAATCATATAACGTAGAAATAATTAAATAATGATTAGGATGAATAAGATTTCTACTTACCAAAACTATTTGAAACTTCATCTTGTAGAAATCTGAACGCTTCTCGCCAATGAAACTGGTTCTTTCAAAGCAGACACGAAAGTGGCAATGTCAGATCAACTAAATCCACGGGCTTAAATAATGTACCTTTCTCATCTCCTGGTGTGAAAGTTTAATCAACTTTCGATATTAGTTTTTTTTAATATTTTGCTCATATTCACATGGAAATTAGATGTATTTTAATCAGTGAGATGGACTAATTTTAAAGTTTCAATTAAATGTGAATTATGTCCTGGTGTGGGCTGATTAGTTCATAAATAGTTCCCGGCAATTATAGTCTTATGTTAATGAAAATAGTTTAATAACTAGCTCAGTAAGACCATTTTAATAAAGTGTTTCAAAATGTTCTAGTTTATTCGGCTGTGCCGAGAGAATTGCCGAAAAAGCAATCAAGAATTATTTTAATCCGTCGCAAGACAATAATTAATTTAGCGTCTTTTGGTCCCTTGACTACCAAGGGGTCTTTCCTTCACGAGTAAAATCGTCTGGGGTTATCCAGTGTAAAATACTAAATGTGCGTCTACATTGCTTGCTTATAGCAGTCAAAGGATTAACAACGGGTTATAACCTTTTTTTAAGCTGAATACAATTATCTCATGCGCCAACTGACTATAAAAAATATAACTAACTTTCTAATATTGCCAATCAAAATATGTTTCCCAAATATGTCACCTGGTTCCACATCAAAAAGCTGGACACTGTGAATAAAATACATCAACTATATACATAGTTTGTTGTATAGCTGTGAGAATTTATTTTTTCTTTTCACATCTTATGTCACTTTCCAGTCTGCTTGCCCTATACAGCTAGTTGGCCTCTTAATAAACAATTTTATTCTGGCTAACACCAGAGAATTTATTTAGCACAAAGTCAAAAGGTAAACGATTTCTTTAACTGAGCCAGTTGGGCACTTTGAAAATTTTCTTCGCAGTTGCGTTTAATTTAGGCTAACACCATGCAGTGTTCAACATAGCCATAGGAAAAGTCTTGAGTTATAAGAGGTTAAAAACTATCTATTTCACCCTGCAGTATATAAAGCAGTTGGCCTGCACTGCAAGAATTCTATCATTCATGATAATCCCCCCAGAACATGTACTCATGAATATATTAATATTTGACCAGGCGACTTTTTTGGAGTTGTTTTGATTCGTTCACCGTGGAGAGCGGCAATGACCTAGGTGCAAAATGTTTTGTGATTAAGCAAATTAAATAATAACAAATTAAACTTTTTTCTGCACTGCACACCTGTCTTAGAAGAATTAGCTTCGTGGGAAGTTAAGACGCACTGTTTTTCACTGTTAATTATATTTAACCAAGCATTCATTGCTTGCTTGACTAGTCTGGGCATTTTGGTCAGAGGTAAACAAATATCCGTTTATTACTTTGTATTAGCTATAAATGTAACTGCAAAATGCTGATACATGTTGCGGAGTAAAATGTTACTCTGATGAAGGGCTCTGCTTGAAACGTCAGTATTTCTTTATTAAAACTATTCTCAGCAGTTTACCATCTTTTCACTTTGCTCTATCTAAAACACTGCCCACACAGCACTCTATACATTTTACTCTGATGAAGGGCTCTGCTTGAAATGTCAGTATTTCGTTATCAAAACTAATCTCAGCAGTTTACCATCTTTTCACTTTGCTCTATCTAAAACACTGCCTACACAGCACTCTACATTTTACTCTGATGAAGGGCTCTGCTTGAAACGTCAGTATTTCATTATCAAAACTATTCTCAGCAGTTTACCATCTTTTCACTTTGCTATCTCTAAAACACTGTCTACACAGCACTCTACATTTTACTCTGATGAAGGGCTCTGCTCGAAACGTCAGTATTTCGTTGTTAAAACTATTCTCAGCAGTTTACCACCTTTTCACTTTGCTATTATTATTAAGTACAGACAGGTGTGAATTATACATTCTTTAGAATTCCAGGCTCAATCAGAATTTATAAAAAACTTCACACAACGTAGCTGAAGCATTAAAAATAAATTAGTGCATGACAATGCAGCAAAAACAATTATTATTGCCGAGACAATGACTGCGTGTGGTATTTATAGTTGAAATATGCAACTGTATTATTGCTTTTGAACTAGATTGCAATATATTGCAAAATATTAATTTTTTAAGCTGATCCAGGAATATCTAACGATACAAATGTCTATCTATCTATGTATAAATGATGGTGGAGATATAACTCTGTTACATTAGAAAACTTGATTTAATATACTAAGGAAACATTTTTCAACACGAGTTGTTTCAGACCTTCGAGTTACAGGCCCTCTCTCTATGCCACCACTTCCCCCCCCCCCCGTATCTCGTTTCATGTGAACTAGTTCAAAGTGCAAATGTCCACATTAAATACCGTTAGGACTTTCGTCCACACTAATCAGGCGTGGTCGGTGACCGAAAACGGAGCGTTTCGAAAACGCTCTCCAGAGTGGAGACATTCGAAGACGCTGTTTTTCTGCACCAGTGTGGACGGCAAAAACGAAGCTTTTGGAAAACGATGATGTCACGATTATGTTATCTTGCTTTCAGTCACCTAGAACTATTCATTCATACCCCTGTAGATCTTTTTAGCGTTTTACTAAACGGCGAAAACGATTCGAAAACGATAGTGTGGACGGGAAAACTTTTGATACGTTTTCGATACGAGTGTGGACACCATTATAATACCACTTTTAAATGTGTTTTTCGAGACGCAAATCAAGTCAGGGATTCACTAAAAACTCTATTAATGTAAAGCCCAAAGTTTAAATTGTATGTTGGTTGTTGTTTATGTAATGAAGTGAATCAGGTAATTTGAAAAAGCGAGGCAATTGCATATGATGAACATGGACGGTCCTAACATTATCATATGGAAATCATGCGGACTACACCGAGTCTCTAATCTTCTTATAACTGTTGTAATATAAATGTTACTATGATATGGTGTAGTCTGAATTTCTGAGTAAAATTGTCATCACTAAATAGCAGGGGCCTTAAGATGCTACGATACAACGCTACAATGCTAGCAACTACAACACAACGTCGCAGCAGTCATTGCACTGATGCGTATAGTTACCTGTGGCGTTATTGTTTAGATATCGTAAGCTCACTTCAAACACCAAACTGAATACATCATTGATTACCTACAATGGATGAAGACAAAAAATAAATTTATTTAAACATATTTGAATTTTAATAACATTTAAGGTGTTACTCCGTCTCCAAGTGACGAACCTACTGGACAAGCAGAGAAAACTCTACTTGGCCCGGCTGGGATTCGAACCCGCGACCTTCGGTTTACTAGTCCGATGCTCTACCAACTGAGCTACAGGTCAAGTTGAGAGTTGAAGGTCGAATGATAGTACTTAGGCTATTTGATATTTCGAAACAGACTAGTTTCTTGCACGTTTTGTTAACTTTCTTTAATTTGAATCACAATTTCGGAATCACTCTAGTCAAGCTCAATTACTGAGCCCCAGAAGGTATATAACCACTATAGGCGGTTATCTGTATACCAGAAAACGGCATCCATGGTTATCGCATGGTTATCAGCCTACCGAAAAACGGAATGCACATAACTACCAGATGGTTATCAGCCTACCAGAAAACGGAATGCACATAACTACCAGATGGTTATCAGCCTACCAGAAAATAACCACCAAATGGTTATCTGCTTACCGGCAAAAGGCATGCACACAACCACCAGATGGTTATCTGATGAAAGGCTCTGCTTGAAACGTCAGTATTTCGTTAAACTACTCTCAGCAGTTTACCATCTTTCACTTTGCTCTAACTAAAACACTGCCTACACAGCACTCTACATTTTACTCTGATGAAAGGCTCTGCTTGAAACGTCAGTATTTCGTTATTAAAACTATTCTCAGCAGTTTATCATCTTTTCACTTTGCTCTATCTAAAACACTGCCTACACAGCACTCTACATTTTACTCTGATGAAAGGCTCTGCTTGAAACGTCAGTATTTCGTTATTAAAACTATTCTCAGCAGTTTATCATCTTTTCACTTTGCTCTATCTAAAACACTGCCTACACAGCACTCTACATTTTACTCTGATGAAGAGCTCTGCTTGAAACGTCAGTATCTCGTTATTAAAACTATTCTTAGCAGTTTACCATCTTTTCACTTTGCTCTATCTAAAACACTGCCTACACAGCACTCTACATTTTACTCTGATGAAGGGCTCTGCTTGAAACGTCAGTATTTCGTTAAACTACTCTCAGCAGTTTACCATCTTTTCACTTTGCTCTAACTAAAACGCTGCCTACGGCCTTTGCAAATTATTTAGCATTTCGGAATGCTGTGTCATGGATACATAAAAAGATTAATTGTTCACCTACAAAGAAATCGATGTGGTTCTCATTAAATTTTAATTTGACACAGCATCATGGCAAGACAATGAAAAGCTACAAATACTAATCCTTTATTGACGAAAAGCTGTTTTTCACATAGCATAAAAGTCAGCGCTTTGTCGGCTGTGTATATTGAAAAGAATTAAACAGCGTCAAGATCAATCAGTAAATGTTCATGGTTAATAGTTTTTTTTACTAATCTTTACTTTACACAACACAATAGTCGCGCCACTTCTGTGTATTCAAATACTGATCACCGTAATAGAGTAATAGGGAAAATTTTTCTAAGTGTCGCCTTCTAACTGAGAAAAACCCAAAGAAACTAAAAATAAATTATTTTAGGGATTTGAAAAAAAATAATAAAATAATAAACAGTTGCGAAGGTCTTACCCGAGCCTAGCCGGGCTGGCTTGCTTGTTGTGCTAATTGCGTAATTTATCAGTTCTGGTAAGACATGCACGAAGTCTCATTGTTTTAAATATGAACTGTACACGAACAAGCAGAACTTGGGAATTGTTAATATGTCGAGAAAAGCTGATAAAAACAATTTTTGTCGCGTAGTGCCAGCCCAGGTAGGCGAGTCAGCGAACTAGTGAGATATCGGCTAGGCAGGCAGGCTGAGCTCTTATATAAACACAAGATGAAAATTAACAAGAAATAACAGCATAAGCGAGATCTTGGCAAAGCGTGCTCTGACCAATGGGCAATGAAGGCTGTTGCCAAGAGCTCAATACTTATATTTGATATTTCAAAAAAGTAGAATTATACAATGGTGGTCATGCCAGTGAGAAACTGGTCTTTCCTTCACAAAAGTGAAATTTTCATAACCTTAAAATAAATATTAATTAAGTATCTGAATAAAGTGTGTTTGCCGAAGTCATAGTTGACATAGCCGACAGAAGTCGGTAACTGACGCTGTTTATTTAAAACAATTACAAAGCGTCAAAAATTAATTAAGGTTAGTGCAGTTGGTAATTTGGACGATGGAATTATGTTATATTAGTTTATTCATGCATAAATTATCTTTGATGTGCCGCGGTTAATAAATAGGTTATTGACCTTGCATATTAAATGACCTACTATATCGCTTAGGAGAGGTATGGGGAAAGGGTATAGGGGAAGGGTATGGGGAAAGGGTATAGGGGAGGGGTATGGGGAAGGAGGAGTATGATGCGGGTGAGTACGTTAGCAAGACAAAAGCGAATGTGAGGTATGGTGATTGGGAAAGTCAGAACTCGGGGGGGGGGGCTCTAGCTTAGTTTCTAATTATTCTGAAGCTAGGACGTACAACATCCTAACCAACTTTTTCTGCCTATTCACAAGAACGCAAAAAATAGTTCAGAACATTTGTAATATTATGAGAGTTTTTAATAACATGAAAAAAGAATACATTCAAACTAAACTTAGCAAAAATAAAGATAATCAGCGAGAAAGGAAATAGTGCCTTAAAATGCAAACGAACGTAAGATTTTTTAAATGTGCATTTCCAAGAAGACCAAGTAGGAAGGCAAGACTAAAAGACGTTGAAAATCCAAGATAGATACATGCATCCTTTCTTGGTCGGTGTTCGTCTTGTTGGACGCCATGATGGATTCCAAGTGGGCCAGGGGCGCCATGATGGACGCCGTGATGGATTCCAAGTGGGCCAGGGGCGCCATGATGGACGCCGTGATGGATTCCAAGTGGGCCAGGGACGCCATGATGGACGCCGTGATGGATTCCAAGTGGGCCAGGGACGCCATGATGGACGCCATGATGGACGCCATGATGGATTCCAAGAGGGGCGCGGACGCCATGATGGACGCCATGATGGATTCCAAGAGGGGCGCGGACGCCATGATGGACGCCATGATGGATTCCAAGAGGGGCGTGGACGCCATGATGGACGCCATGATGGATTCCAGGAGGGGCGCGGACGCCATGATGGACGCCATGATGGACGCCATGATGGACGCCAGGAGGGGCGCGGACGCCGCGATGGACGCCATGTTGGATTCTCAGTGCCTCGTGATGGCTCTTCAGTGTCCCACGGATGCTGTGATGGATTCTCAGTGGGGGATCTTGTTGTATTCCACTCTTCTAAAATAGTGAGGTAGAAACACGAAATGTTAATTCGACCATTTAACAATTTACCGGGCATGGTTGCCATTTGGCAACTGATTACGCCAGACGATTTTACTCGTCAAGTGGAGAGCTCCTGGTAATCTGCCAGGTAAAGGGGTAACTTGTTCGGTTGCAAATTGCTTCTTCATTGGCGTGTTTTTAAAGTAAAGAAAAAAATATTTCTGAGACCCCAAGCAGGGTTCGAACCTGCAACCTTCTAATGACCAGTTAGACGCTCTAATCATTGAGCTACTGAGGCTCAGATGGAGAGCTAAGGTTGTAAATTCATAGTCATATGTGCTCCTAAGTGGTAGCGTTTGCATATGAGATGTAGTTAAAGTGATATGATAAGTTGTACGTATACATGTAGTGCATGTGGTACGTTTGCGAGCTTGCGGTGTAATGGAACAGACGTTTGGTCTCAATTACTCAGACTGAAGATTTCTGTCTAGGGCTCAGAAACATTTTCTGAGTAATTGAGCTTGATGAACGTCCACCAAACGTCTGTTCCATTACACCAAGCTCACAAGCGTACCACATCAGTGCACTACATGTATACGTGTACAACTTATCATAAAAGCTATCTAACACAGGATGTAATAGAATATGGCGTAGGCAGTGAATTAAACAGAGCAAGGTGAAAAGATAGTATATTACTAGTCAATAGGAAAATCCACCGATAGAGAAGGCTTAGATTATGTTTTTCAAAACTACAGTATATACAGGGTGAATAAAAAAAAACTGATGCCTTTCATATTCAAATTAGCCGCATAGCGGCTGTAATTTGACAGAAGTTCCCTAAATATCTCATGGGTATACGAAGCATATCAAATAAGTGAACCCTAAATATCTCATGGGTATACGAAGCATATCAAATAAGGTTCACTTATTTGATATTCACTTATTTGATATGCTTCGTATACCCATGAGATATTTAGGGTTCACTTATTTGATATCGGCTTCGTATACCCATGAGATATTTAGGGAACTTCTGTCAAATTACAGCCGCTATGCGGCTAATTTGAATATGAAAGGCATCAGGTTTTTTTTATTCACCCTGTATATATACAATCTTACTCAAGCGAGTCCGCATTGTTTATCGAGCCCAACTCGCTTTTTAATTAGCGCTTAACCATTTCACTCGCATTGTTGTGAGAAAACTTAGTATCGCTTTACTCTAATGCCAGACCAGTTTTCTCGTCAAAGGGGAGTTGTCTCAGGAAAGAAAATTGTGAGTTGTCGTCCGGGAGAGAGTTACATTGGTACAATAGAAAATCGAACGCGCTTTCTACGCCTAGTTCTATAGTGAGTGACGGAAAAGCAAATTTAAAAGCTACCCTTTGACCACCAGGCGTAGAATTTTTCTCACACAACAAAGAAAATGAATAATTTTTACTCCCAAGCGTAATCCTAACACCGTTCCCATTTTACACACAACGTTATTCAGATCATTTTCACGTCTTCAGGATAACGTTAGAGAATTTAGCAAACACAACGGGAACGTCGTGATAACGTCCTTCGTACAAACGAAATTTACATCAAAAACAAAGACAATGAACAATTTGAAGTCCCAAGAGCAATCCCTGCACCGTTCTTCACGTATTCAGGACGACCTTGACACATTGAACAGTGAAAGCTGTTCGGTGAATTTGACGTTAACCTATATAGCGGACAGTATCTTTTAGGCCCTAAGGCTTTTTGAAGGTCGAAACATATACATCAAGCCCAAGAAATTCCGTGTCAGTGATGCATGATTTCTTTTAAATGTCGCAATTCAGATTGCTCGCTTCGTTCTAGCTTTGTCTAAAATCTTTGAAAGGTGGTGTTTGAAAAAATAGTTAACGTCAAACTCGCCCAACAACAACTCTCACTGCATGTGTATAATACGTCGTTCTGCGTACGCTAAGATTCTTTCGTTGACGTAACATGTACAACGAGGACGATGAATGAATTCATGATATTTTGGGTTTTACATTGTATGAATTGAAGGACGTCGTCACTGACGTTCCCGTTGTCTTTGCTGAAGGTCCCTGCTAACTCGTGAAACGGCGAAACCTGTTAGTTGAGTTTGACTTCAAACTACGCGACAAAATCTTTTTAGAACTCTAAAGCTTTTGGATGTCGAAAAACATACTTTAAGTATTCAATACTACGTAAATGATTCGTGGTTTCTGCTAGATACTGAACTTTAGATTGCCCTCCTCGTCCTAGCTTGCCTGGGGTTATGTCACGCTATTTTTAGCCTCAATTGTCTTATGTTGACATTCTGAGCCGCAAACTTCAAAATTAAAACTGTACATTAATTTGATTATGAAATATGAGTCACCTATGACAACTATGGAGGATTTCTGAACCTTTGAGCCCAAGTTTTTAGAAAGGACTGGGGGGCTAATCAGTAATCATCCTTACTTGCCGCCAGTGGCTGAATTGCGAAGGATGCAGATGAACGTGGCCGTGTCGAGGCATATTAAAGGCGCTCCAAGCAGCCGCGAACGACACAGTTCAGACCACGGATCACAGCTAAGATGTTAGGTGTTGATTTTACTGTGGAGGGAGGAAAACCGGAGAACCCGGCGAAAAACCCTCGAAGCAGAGGAGAGACCAACTACAACTCTACTCACATGAGTCCAAGCTCGACAACGGGGTCATTCCCAGCGGTCACCCATCCAAGTACTAACCTTCTCTGTTCTTGACTGATCTGGCTTCCATCAAAGCTAGCACACAAGTCATCTGAAAAAGCGAATTTTCTCAATTAGCTGACGCTTCTTCTAATTTTAAAACGAAAAGAAAGCAAGAAAATGCACCGAATACTTACAAGAAAAATAACCAGCAACTTCTTCATCTCGAAAAGATTCAAAAACACCACAAAAAGTTCGAGTTTGTTCTGTCCAGAGTGACGACCGCTTCACAACTGTGTTTAGGCATCCAACACGAATTATTTTATCCCCGACAATCCTTTCATATGCTAATCCACAAAGAAATTCTCTCGTTGCCAAAAAAACAATTTTTGCCAAAGTAAATAATTTCTCTTGTTCCGAAAAGTAAACAAATTCCTTTGCTGTCATAATTTAGTCGAACTTATTAATCAAAACTGCTGTGGAATTTAAATGAAAGATTAATGTGGTCAAACAAACCAAAAATAACTAATTATCTAATGGTGATTAAGGTCAAAATCCCCTCAAATTATTTTTGTTTGTTTGAGTTTTCTCTACTTGTCTGGTATGATTTGTCAATCGGAGTAACACCAGTTAATATTTTTCTCCACCCAAGTTCTCTGTCCCATAATAATCATTTGAAATCGTCATTTATGAAGACTGTTGTCTAGATATTGAAGAAACTAGTCTGTTTTGAAATATCAAATAACCTAAAGGCCTGGCCAAACGCTTTCAACCTTTCATGCAACATCGTTCAACATTGTTGAACGCATGCAATCTCGTTCCCAGAGCCCACGTTCCCCACCCGGGAAACGAGAGACTCTGGGATAATCCGTTTCAAATCACAGGATTCTTGTTATTCCGGTTGAGTGAACTCAGGTGGATAATAATGAGGTCACTGTACCACAATAATTATTGCAACAACATAAGATGAAGAGTTAAGTGTCTCGATATCGAAGAAACTAGATTTCAGTTTTGAAATATCAAATATAAGTACCATCATTCCACCAGTGCTGTGAGTAACTTCGTTACAAGTAACTAGTTAGAGTAACTAGTTACATTTTTAAGTAAACTGTAACTGAAACTAGTTACTTTTTCTGAAGAAGAAACTGTAACTATAACTAGTTACTTTTTGAAGAAGTAACTGAAACTAGTTACTTTTTCTGAAGAAGTAACTGTAACTATAACTAGTTACTTTTTAAAGAACTGTAACTATAACTAGTTACTTTTTTAAAGAACTGTAACTAGTTACAATATTTGGTTCAAAAATGTGACTAGTATAGTTACTGATATTCAGTTTTGGATGTCATTCTTTCTTGATAAAAATGGTTTTGATATAATAATAAAGGTACATTATGTACACATTTGACTATTTCTGCTTAGTGACAACTATATTTATGCATTTAGCTGTAAAAACATAACTATGGTACTGGCATCTAAAAACCAGTAATTTCTTTGTTGATTCTAGTAACACGGACAAAGGAATGTAACTTTGTAACTGTAACTGTAACTAGTTACTTTCTTTTCATTGTAACTTTTATCGGTAACTAGTTACTTTTCTAACGATGTAACTACAACTAGTTACAAAAATTATGTAACTTTTACAGCGCTGCATTCTACGACCTGCTCCCAACTTGACCTGTAGCTCAGTTGGTAGAGCGTCGGACTAGTAAACCGAAGGTCACAGGTTCCAATCCCAGCCAGGCCAAGTAGAGTTTCTGGGTTTTTTAATGGTTGTGGCTAAATATACTAATTAGAGCTAGATAATCTGATCTTTCATTCAGCTTTTAGAAAACATTTCTTGTTTTTTTCTTTGTATATTATTTATATAAATATAGTTACCATGGCTGTATAATTAAACTACGATTATTATCTTGACTTGTGTATTGTGTATTTAACCCCTTTGGCGTTAGCCAGAGTATAATTAAGGGGGCGATTACATGGACCGGGCTGGCTCCGTTAACCGGGATAGCCCGCTCTATATATCAAACGCATGTTGTTTTAACATTTCGATTACATGGCAAGCGGGCTAGCCCGGTTAACCGGGATGAAAATGTCCATGTAATCGTTTTCATCCCGGCAAACCGGGCGTTCGTTTGCTTGACTGTGTGAATAAATAGTGCTGAAAGGAACTGAAATAGAGCATCAACGTTGTTTGTGTGTTTCGTGATCAAAGTGAAGATTTAATATATTAATTAGTCTTCGTGAAGACGCTTTCCTGGGTTAGCTAAGACTTTAACAATCTTTTTATTAACGATGGGTTTACAAAATAAATAATAGACTAATTAGTGTAAAACTGAAGTAAAACTAACGTAGCTTTGCCCTTATTTACTTGATAATTGCGAATTTTGGCCTGAAATCATCCCGGCTTACTGGGCTAGCCCGCTCCATGTAATCGTTTCGTAAACTCATCCCAGTTAACCGGGCTAGCTTGGTCCATGTAATCGCCCCTTAATATATAGTGAAGTCTGCATCAGTGTCGGACGCTAAGAGCGTAACCAAGCTTACTTAACAAAAATTCTAAAGATCACTATCAGGGATTGCAGTGAGAAAAACCCAGCCAACAAATTCACCTACAAGAACCTGACAAGGTTGGGGGGAAAAGTTCAATTGTACACCATGCAAGCATCGAACTTACTGCCCACGCACCACATTCCTTGTCACTAACCACAACACTACACTCAGCTAGGTTAGCAAGTTGTTAGCAGAAAATGTTAATGCTACCAGTTTGGCCTTCTAATCGTAATAAGAATAAATTAATTTTTCTCTACGGCTTACCCATTCCAAGTGTCGGACCCTAAGTGACTGCTTAACGCTAAATACTACCGTACTAAGAGGAAATGAGTTTATTCAGTTTCCAAGTGTCGGACCCTAAGTGACTGCTTAACGCTAAATACTACCGTACTAAGAGGAAATGAGTTTATTCAGTTTCCAAGTGTCGGACCCTAAGTGACTGCTTAACGCTAAATACTATCGTACTTAAGAGGAAATGAGTTTATTCAGTTTCCAAGTGTCGGACCCTAAGTGACTGCTTAACGCTAAATACTGTCGTACTAAGAGGAAATGAGTTTATTCAGTTTCCAAGTGTCGGACCCTAAGTGACTGCTTATACGCTAAATACTGTCGTACTAAGAGGAAATGAGTTTTTCTCAGCTTACCAAATGACTGACTACAGTTGAGCTCTTCATCAATAATAACTGAAAGAAAAAAATTTAGTTAAATGATGAGTGTCTGTCCGTCTGTCTGTCTGTCTGTCTGTCTGTCTGTCTGTCTGTCTGTTTGTTTGTTTGTTTGTTTGTTTGTTTGTTTGTTTGTTTGTTTGTTTGTTTGTTTGTCTATCTGTCTGTCTGTCTGTTTGTCTATCTGTCTGTCTGTTTGTTTGTTTGTTTGTTTGTTTGTTTGTTTGTTTGTTTGTCTATCTATCTATCTATCTATCTATCTATCTATCTATCTATCTATCTATCTATCTATCTATCTATCTATCTATCTATCTATCTATCTATCTATCTATCTATCTATCTATCTATCTATCTATCTATCTATCTATCTATCTATCTATCTATCTATCTATCTATCTATCTATCTATCTATTTGTCTATCTATATTTCTATCTATATATCTATATATCTATCTATCTATGTATCTATCTATCTATCTATCTATCTATCTATCTATCTATCTATCTATCTATCTATCTATCTATCTATCTATCTATCTATCTATCTATCTATCTATCTATCTATCTATCTATCTATCTATCTATCTATCTATCTATCTATCTATCTATCTATCTATCTATCTATCTATCTATCTATCTGTCTGTCTGTCTGTCTGTCTGTCTGTCTGTCTGTTTGTTTGTTTCTCTGTCTGTCTATTTGTTTGTTTGTTTGTTTGTTTGTTTGTTTGTTCGTTTGTTTGTTTGTTTGTTTGTTTGTTTGTTTGTCTGTCTCTCTAACTGTCTGTTTGTTTGTCTGTCTGTTAGTTTGTCCGCTTTGTTTGTGTTGTTTCTCTTCCTACCTTCCTTCCTTCCTTCCTTCCTTCCTTCCTTCCTTCCTTCCTTCCTTCCTTCCTCCCGTCCGTCCTTCCTTCCTTCCTTCCTTCTTTCTTTCCTTCCTTCCTTCTTTATTTCCTTCCTTCCTCCCTTCCTTCCTCCATTCCTTCCTTCTTTATTTCCTTCCTTCCTTCCTTCCATCCTCCATTCCTTCCTTCCTTCATCCCTCCCTTCCTTTCTTCATTCATTCCATCCTCCCTTCCTTCCTCCCTTAGTTATATCTATCCTACGCGAAGAAACATGTGATGTTTGGTAAAACCAAACTATAGAAGCACTCTTCTTAGTTCTGCCAAAGGGAGCACCACGGCAGAATGATATCTGCGGATTCCTGTTTATTTTGGGGGGTTTTTGTTGACGGAGAATCGATCAGTGAACACGATTTAGCGATTCATCACTGTATAAATTCACTCCCAAAATATAAATCAAGAGGATACTACAAACAATAAGCAAGTAACTTTATTTCAAGAAAGAAAAAAACTGTTTGAAACTTCGTACGAATATTTAAATGATGGAAAGCTATATCCAGTTCAACGACGACTGACGATTTCCCAATAAATACGTGAAAATGACGGAATGAAGGACATCCGTCATCCTGGCTCAGGGCCCCCCGGCTCTTGCCGGGCAGCGCCTATAGGAGTTACGCCACTGACTTGAAACGGAAGCAATAACAACGGAAAGTTACACCCCCTATTGCTTATTGATTTGGTCTGTCAAACGTATAGTTGTCTTTGGACAATTAACGGTTTTTTCAAAACTCGAAAACAACTAGTTATTCGCTAAACCCTTGAACGCAAATGGCAGTAACTTTAGTGGTGAGAGACTCCCTAAACTTTATTTCAGAACTTTATTATTTTCTAAAACTTCAAGCGACATGTCCGGCGTTATATAGATGGCAACAAATCAAAACAAACAATGTTATAAAAAATTACTTTATTTCAAGTACAAATATACAAGGTATCGTGAGAACAACAAACTACTCTAACTTTTAATACAAAACTATTAAACATGCCCTGTTCAAAAATACTACAGCATCAATGTCTTTGAAGTGCGAAAGAATAAATTAAATACAAGGAATGTGTACCTGAAAAAAATAAAAATGTTTCCATATTAGATTAGAAAGCACATATGTGATATATCAACAACGAGTTTGAGTGTTTCGTCAGGGGATCCAAACACGAGAAAACATGATGAAAGCACGAGGCTGAAGACCAAGTTATTGTTTTCGAGTGTTTGGATTCTCCTGATGAAACACGATAAACGAGTTGTTCATATGGCATCTCAATCTCGAGCGATTTCAATTGAAAAATACAAAAAATCCTCATGAGATTTTATTCAGTAAAAATTCAGTAAAATTTATTCATACAGCAACTTGTTTATTTTAGATCTTTGAGATCTTAAGAATTAGATGAACACCGGTTTTCATCTAATATCTTGGGTTTTACTGCAGTATCCATCCACAATTAGGTGATTGAATGAACTATTGTAATTGACTGATTATCTCATGAATTATTAATGAGTTTGAGTTAGGATAATGAAAGTCTTGTCGAAAGTTATGTTTATTTTTCATAATAATAATGAATTAATGTAGATACTATCATTAGGCATCAGTTTTGAGCGTATGTTAACACGAGATAGAAAACAAAATCCTTCTATTAATGATCTGAGCTGCAAAGTCTTACCCATCATGCACCACCAAGCTGTTCATATCAACAGATCATTATAAAGTCTCTTGCTGAAATGAACTAATAAAAACCGGTGGTCCATTATTTGGTACTGCTGAGCCTGGTTGACCACTTCCGGAACTAGAACCTTCACTTCCGGAACCAGATGATCCACCACTTCCGGAACTAGAACCTTCACTTCCGGAACCAGATGATCCGCCACTTCCGGAACTAGAACCTTCACTTCCGGAACCAGATGATCCACCACTTCCGGAACTAGAACCTTCGCCACTTCCGGAACTAGGACCTTCGCCACTTCCGGATGCAAATCCTTCCTTTTTTTCCCCCTCTTTCTTTAGAGAAACGAATACTTCATGGAAAATATTTTTGACAAATTCTGTAAAAAAAAAACAAGAAATGAAGGAAGGAAGGAAGGAAGGAAGGAAGGAAGGAAGGAAGGAAGGAAGGAAGGAAGGAAGGAAGGAAGGAAGGAAGGAAGGAAGGAAGGAAGGAAGGAAGGAAGGAAGAAAAGAAGGAAGGAAGGAAGGAAGGAAGGAAGGAAGGAAGGAAAGAGGGAAGGAAGGAAGGAAGGGAGGAAGGAAGGAAGGAAGGAAGGAAGGAAGGAAGGAGGGAGGGAAGGAAGGAAGGAAGGAAGGAAGGAGGGAGGGAGGGAAGGAAGGAAGGAAGGAAGGAAGGAAAGAAGGAAGGAAGGAAGGAAGGAAGGAAGGAAGGAATGAAGGAAAGAAGGAAGGATTTTAACTAAATTTGACTTTCGGATCGAATTAATTATGTACATTACACTACTTACTACTCAATAATTCTTCCAACATATTCCAGCCAAGTTTCTCATCACGCGTTAACATTTCAAGAATCTCGTCAAAATCTCGCTTTAGCTAACAAAGCATAAACAACAAGTCAAATAAGAAAACTACAAAGGAAACTCCAGCACATCGTTCGGCTCACGATGTATATCCTCATGAATAAGAGTGCATGAGTTGTCGCCAGAACGGTGAAGATGTGTCCCGAAAGAGCCATTTAAATCATTGATTTAAATTTTTTTGTTGGAGTTTGTGTATAAGAAAATCATGTTTCTCTTAGAATAATTCAAAATAAAATTCGTATTTACTTACATCTTTGTTCATGTCATCTTTATCCCTAAGATAGAACAAGATAGTTAGAAAAATTATCAAGAATTAATTATATTAGGTCTTACACCAAGTAGTGAACTATTTGACACGTTCCCACGGGAAATTGAATGTTTGAGCATTTTGACCAATAGAAATTAAGGCGTTGCCCAAACTTTTAAATTTGCCCTTGACAATATTTTAAAATACCCTTGGTAACGTATGTGCTTCAATATTCAAACTTTTCGATAAACTTTCCGAGTCTAAGCTCAACCGAAAATCGCAGTATGTTTGATATTCCGAAACTGATATCGATAATTAATTTAGTCATATACAGAGTGAGGCCTGCGCTAAACGAAGCACAATAGAGGAATTTAATTCAAACGAATTTAATTCGAATTAACTTCCTCGGTAATGCGACGTAAAACGTCGAATTTCAGTCGAATTTAATGGTTTTTACTTGGACCCATGGAGCCTGAAAACAATTTTTTGAAAACATGGTGGAGAATTGTCACAGATAGAAGAGAAACATTTAATTAATATTCGACGCGACGATAATTCGTCGTGTAACTCGAACACGCATTATCGTCGCATTATCCGTCTGACTCAGACGAATTTAATTGCCCAGACGAATTTAATTCGTGCGTCGAATTTAATCGAGTTATACGTCGCAGTTTCGTCGAATAAAATTCAAACAATTAAATTCGTCTGAATTAAATTCGTCGATTGTGCGATGTTTAGCGCAGGCCTGACAGAAAATAACATATTAATAGCTCACTTTTTATCCACATCTACACTTTTAAATTCCATCACTAAAGATAAAAGAAGGAAATGTTATCTCTATTATACAGCTGAGTATAATTAAAGTGTCATGCAGTGTTTTAGATAGAGCAAAGTGAAAAGGTGGTAAACTGCTGAGAATAGTTTTGATAACCGAATACTAACGTTTCGAGCACTTTTACTCTGATGAATGGCTCTGCTTGAAACGTCAGTATTTCATTATTAAAACTATTCTCAGCAGTTTACCATTTTTCACTTTGCTCTATCTAAAACACTGCCTATACAGCACTCCACATTTTACTCTTAGTATTTCGTTATCAAAACTATTCTCAACAGTTTACCATCTTTTCATTTTAGCGTAGAGTAAACATACTTAAAGTAATTATTTGATATTGAAAAGAAAATATATAGACATAAGTTTACCTTCATCTTCGAGTTGTTCAAAAATGCTCTTGGCTTGAACTGCAGCTAACAGAAGACACACCTTTATGAAGAAGACAAATACATTTAGAAAAATCTTCTAAGTTTTTTTCAACTACAGTAAGTTTATAAAAGCAAGGAGGTAAAAATGTCCAACTTACCGAAAGGAGGAATAAAAAGCTTTTCATCTTTCAAACGTCTTTGAACAAGAAATAGTTGTCGGTGTGATGTTCGGCGAGCAGTGATATCAAATTAAGTTCGGTTAAGTCGTTTTATGAATCATATTTGAATATGAATGAAAGTAATAAAAAACTCATCTGAATTAATAAGCGTCAATTTCTCTTTTTTCCAAATAACATTGCAGAACTAACAAAGCTTTTTAATATAAACTGGATTTGCTTAATGAGTCCGAGTTAATTTAATTTCATACGGATGTAAATTGACATATAGATTGGCTTTATTTGAATATGGATTGAAATTTTTTGAAAAAGACGATTGCAAAAAAATTAACTTCGTGGCCTCCCGTGTCTGGGTATCAAAGCTAGTCAGCCCGGGCATGTTTTCCCAAGCAGTGAATCTAAGTTTTTCCCCAGGACAAAATTATTATATTTACAAAAAGAAACTGAATATAGGAATTGGGGTTGGGCATACTTGCAGTCAATGGTTGAATTGCGAAGGACGCTGAACATAGCTGGGTTGAAGCTATATCAAAAGGCGCTCCAGGCAGCCGCCATACGACACATCAGTTCAGACCTCGGCCAGCTAACATCTAGCTAGGTGTTGATCAGTTTATGGAGCGAGGAAAACCGGAGAACCCGGCGAAAAAGCCTCGAAGCACAGGAGAGATCAACTACAACTCTACTCACATGTACACGCAGCTCTCACGTTGACAAGTAAAATCGTCTGGCGTTAACCCGATTAAAATACTCTAAAGCACATGCGCATCGTTACAAAAGGATCCATAGAGGGAACAAGGGGTTCAAAAATCTTAGTTGTGTTTTTTCCCCTAGCGCTACAGCGTACATGGCAACCAAGTTATGTTTCATTAAGAGAAAATCGCATACCTCATATAAAAATAGTTTTATTAATATTATCAATATGTATAATTCTGTGGGTATCAATGAACAAATGATGTTAAACAATGAGCTATTACATTAACCAATGATAGCTTAGACCATGCAGTAACCACGCAAAGATCAAGTAAGCCTCTTTAAACTTAAAACTTACACACTAGCTTTATTTCAATCCGTATTATCCTTAACTACAATTTTATATAGCTCTTGCAAATATCTATAACCCTGCATGATAATCACATTTTATTCTGATGAAGGGCTCTGCTTGAAACGTCAGTATTTCGTTATCAAAACTATTAATTCTCAGCAGTTTACCATCTTTTCATTTTGCTCTATCTAAAACACTGCCTACACAACACTCTACATTTTACTCTGATGAAGGGCCCTGCTTGAAACGTCAGTATTTCGTTATTAAAACTATTCTCAGCAGTTTACCATCTTTTCACTTTGCTCTATCTAAAACACTGCCTATATACGAAGCACTCGACTTTTTATATATATAATCCAGATGATCAGCGTTCCTTCAAATTTATATGTCCAACCTGTAATAATGCTCGCGCAGCATTACCTGCTGTTTTTAGCATTTTATATTCCATTATAAATATCTTTCATTTTTTATATTTTTAAGTCCGCAGTAATTGACCTTTACGCTGTTGCGGTATAACCCTGCCATTGGTTTGTCAGTCAATTTACGGCAAAGTCAATAACAATTTAAAAAAACAACGATTTCCATTAATGAGCAGTGAGTTTTTTCACAATGCAAAACTAAAAAAAGCCGATGTTTAATAATGGTTGCCATTAAAAAATAATTACCAGTTAATAAAACCTTTAACAAGCAAAGCAAGGCAAAGGTCACTCCTAAAATATTCACAGCAGTCTACACGACTGATGCTCAGTGAACACGCAAATATAATTAAAAGACAACGAGTTGAATTGGAAACTATTCCAGTTTAGTTCATTATAGTTTGTAACTCGAAGACAAACCTTATAATAATTAGTATTGAAGTATTTGCTAAACCATGCCAAGGTATCACCATGGTTACATCTACGTCATAACATACTGTACTTCATTTGAATGACATAACGTTATTCGTTTTTTAAAAAAACGTTGACTTGAATCCAAGTTGCATTGGAAGCTGTCAGTTTGAATTTTAGCTCTGGCTATGGTTTTTAACCACATTGTCAAACGGCTTTAGCGTGAATAATGTTTTTACTATCCGTGCTTAACTATTTCCTGTCCGAATTATAAGTCTTTAGTATTTTATTCTGGGTAACACCAGATGATTTGATTCACCTCTGGGGAAGCCCACGGACAGGAATGAGTTATAAACTATCTCTCTAACTCTTTCCTGTCTGAATTGGTCTTTAGTATTTTATTCTGGCTAACGCCAGACGATTTTATTCACCTCTGGGGAAGCCCTCGGACAGGAATTAGTTAAACAACTAAAATCATGTGAAGGAATCACCATGGTTACAACGACGTCACATCATGTTGTGCTGCGTTCTTCAAATGTTAAAAAATTTACTCAACATATTTTATGTCTTCATCCAAAACTTTTACAATGAAAAATTGGACTATTCTTTTTCTCTATCTCATTTCAAAACTGCGTGAGAATGTTTTCTGACTCTTTACAATTTCACAAACAGTCTGCAAGAATTAAGTCGAATCAAGTTCATAAGTAAATGAAGGCAGTACAATGCTTCTCTTATTAATGGTCTTGATATTACTGCTCTGTACAAAATATTTGTGTGATTTATGCAGTGTAGTTTTCATTAAATTAACATTAGAGTGCTCACAAACTATAAGATTAATCCTCAATGGATCATAAATCATTATTCACTGCTCGAAAAATGTGATTTCAATAGAGATCAACTTTTAAGTAAAGGCAATGTCGGTAAAGATTAATGTGGTGAATAAATCAGGGATCAGACGAGCCGAATTCAATCTTAAAAAGTAGGACTCAAAATTTAAAAGAATTATAATTAAAGTATTTCAGTTAAAAATTCCGAACTCAAAATTAGATCAATCCCAAAAATACAATACTAAACATCAAAGCAAGATTGGTGATGGTTAATGTTGAAACATTTATAGTAGCTTCCCCGGCAGGAAACAATCTGGCTGTGTCTTGCCGTAAAGCCAGCACTCGCCGAGTCAGAAGCTGCAAGGAAGTATAGGAGCAGTTGGCGGGATTGGCGAAGGAGTCTTCTCCCTTCCTTCCACATGCTTTAAACTTTTATTTCCCTACGCTTTTTGTTTAAAATTACTCTGTATATTAACCAAACTATTTCTCTCGTTGCTTGTCTATCAGTATATTCTGCCTCTGGACAAAGTAAAAGTAAAAAATAAAGTAAAGTAACTTTATTTATTTATTGAGGGAAACATATGATAGTATTTAGATACTGATAACTCAATGATCCTCACTCCTTGATGAAACTAGTTTGTAGAATTAACTGAGGAAACTATGGTGTTGATTTTGTGGAGGAAGGAAAACTGGAGAGCCCAGTGAAAAACCCTCGAAGCACAGGAGAGAACCAACAACTCTACTCACATGAAGCTAGTCACCAATCCAAGTACTAACCCTATTCGACCTGACGTAACTTCAGCGGTGAGAGGCAGCGCGCTAACAGCTTGTGCCAGCGATGCTATCCTAGGATAGGTCTATGATATGGGAGCACGGGTGGCGTGTGCTGTTAGCGTGCTGCCTCTCACCAAAAGTTAAGCCCGGTTAGACGGGGTTAGTACTTGGATGGATGACCGCTTGGGAATGACCCCATTGTCGAGCTTGGAACTCATGTGAGTAGAGTTGTAATTGATCTCTCCTGTGCTTCGAGGGTTTTTCGCCGGGTTCTCCAATTTTCCTCCCTGCGTAAAATCAACACTTACATCATGGTAGTCATGTTCAATTGGGGCATTTCGCTCTGTTTGACCACCAATTGCTATAGCCAATAAAGTTATTAAGAAAACAACACCAAAAAAACTCCGTCCCATTCTCAGCGCCAACTCACGCGCAAGTTACGACTACCTTTGAGGTGGCAAAAATTAATGACGTCATACCTCTGTGTGACGTAACAATCACGTGCATAAAACTAGAAAGAAGATGTTAGGTTAAAAATAAAGCTTCCGAAATTAAAGGAATGAAACAGGAGAGCGAAGAGGAGAGTGAAGATGAGGATGATTCAGGAATGGACAAGGATATTGAATTACTTCATGATAGAATTTGTGAGTTTCAAGTATACTTAATGCAAATGGATGCTGTAGTTGGAGGACTGCAGAAAGAAAGAGATAAAATGGACCAAGAAAACATTGAACTGCAAAAAGAAAATGGAATATTTCACCAGGAGATTAAATTTGAGAAAATACACAACGCTGATTTAAAGAATGAATTGAAGAAAGAAAGACGGAATCAATTGAAAGAAAGAAGAGAGTCAGGTGGACGCACTGTTTGCTGTTTGTTTATATTTTTTTCAAAAAAGCATTAATAATTCATGAGGAAAATTCAAAAGAAATTAAAATTTAATCAGTGTCTTTATATGTGATAAAGATACCTCATGATTTACATAAACTTTAGCTTTGATTTTCTCGGCTTAGACAAGGTTATTTTTCAAACTTACTACGCCAATGAACTTACCAAGTTGTTCGTTTTTGAAGGCGTTCAATAAACTCGCAGTTCGTGTTTTATAAATGGCTAATTTAAGGAATTATACTTAAAAATGTTTAAATCTAATTCTGTAATTATTTTATTAGAAAAACAGTTTTATGACGCAGGAGTTTTGGGGACTGCTCATCCATTGTCTATTATAAAGGCAGTTATTCAAAGAATCCTGCTCTTCACCTGGTGGTCTGGCTTTTGGTTTTACGAAGGTAAATTAATGTGGACATAATTCAAGCAACGGATGAAGATCAATAAAGACATGAAGGATGAAACTAGAAAAACGGAAAGGAAAAGAAAGGGAAGGAGAGGAGAGGAAAGGAAAGGAAAGGAAAGGGAAGGAAAGGGAAGAAGTTTTGATGAAAATATTGTTGGCAATGTTTTTGCATAATCTTAAAGATGTTATGGTAGTTACTAAAATTGCAAAGTTTCATTTCAAAATTAAACTTTTATTAAAATGGTGATATTTTACGTGTAAAGTTTGTATTTTGGAGCGCCGTCATTAAAGTGGCCGAGCTTGAGAAGAATGAGTCGAGGAAGCTTATGACGTCATAGACTCAATAACAACAACGACCCTTTTGTTGACAACAACAATGATCTTTTGTTTTTGTCTATGACGTCATAAGTTCTCCTCAACTCATTCTTCTCAAACACGGCCAATTTAATGGCGGCGCTCCAAAATACAAACTTCGCGCGGAAAATACAACTGTTTTTGAGTATTTCGAAATAAAACTTTGCACAATTACCAACTATCGTAATATCTTTAAGATTACCAACAATATTTTCATCAAAGAAATACTGAAGAAGTAAAAATGAACTTAGAGTATGAAAAAGGAAAAAGATTAACATACAAATGAAGATAAGATGTGAGATAAAAAGAGATTTTATCAGTAACCGAAAGAACTGAAATCTTTACAGGACTTTCGATATTTGGATGGGAAAATAAATGGGCAAAAATGGAGAAAAAGAAGAAACGCTTGGAAGAAGAGAACGAAGAAATCGAAGGAGAAGTGGTGAGGTTAAAGAAATATATTGCTGAACAACAAAAAGATTTAGTGTCCCAGAAACACACAAACTTCGAACTGCTGAATCAACTAACCGAGTGTGTTGATGTTAACAACAGAAAGATTATGGTGCTTGAAGAAATATGGAAGAAAGTTGAAGATTACACAAATATACTGGAGGACCATTTTGATGACCTGAAAAAACAAGAAAGACAACACCACGCGGGATTACCGCGAGACAACGCGCGAGATAACCACGAGACAACAACACGCGAGATTCCCGCGAGACAACAACACGCGGGATTACCGCGTGACAGCAAGGAAGCTGATTCTCGGGGTAAAAGTAGAGCGTTTCTTCTTTACGCTGGCTGTTTGTTAATATTGCTTACGTTTGTGACATTACATTATGGCATTGTGAATTATCTAATATAGTCTGAAAAATGACTTCACAACAAAATATACGGAATTACTGTCTGTGCTAGTAATGCATTACATTATATAGCATTGTCAATGATCTAATATGGTTTAATTTCTTTTTTATATAAATACTTGCGTATTTTTAAAATTTTAATTCTGAGTTTAATTCTGATGAAGAGCTTTGCTTGAAACGTCAGTATTTCGTTATTAAAACTATTCTCAGCAGTTTACCATCTTTTCACTTTGCTCTATCTAAAACACTGCCTGCACAACACTCTACATTTAACTCTGATGAAGGACTGCATGAAACATCAGTATTTCGTTATCTAAACTATTCTCAGCAGTTTACCATCTTTTCACTTTGCTCTATCTAAAACACTGCCTACACAGCACTCTACATTTTACTCTGATGAAGGGCTCTGCTTGAAACGTCAGTATTTCGTTATTAAAACTATTCTCAGCAGTTTACCATCTTTTCACTTTGCTCTATCTAAAACACTGCCTACACAGCACTCTACATTTTACTCTGATGAATGGCTCTGCTCGAAACGTTAGTATTTCGTTATCAAAACTATTCTCAGCAGTTTACCATCTTTTCACTTTGCTTTATCTACATGTAAAACACTGCCTACACAACACTCTACATTTTACTCTGATGAAGAGCTCTGCATGAAACATCAGTATTTCGTTATCAAAACTATTCTCAACAGTTTACCATCTTTTCACTTTGCTCTAATAAATAGTTCTTGCACTATATCACCCTTAGCGTTTTTTTTTTATCAAGTTCCACATTTCAAAGAAATAGCGGTATATATTGAATTTGGAAGACCATCAGACTGTTCCTCCAATTTTTCATTTCTTTTAATTTTTTATTTTTGAATTACATTTTCCGTTTTGGGCTTCGTAAAAAAGTATACACAGTTAAAACTAATCCAATCAACTCCATCCAAATCAGATTTAACAATGAACAAAAACTGTGTTCCTTTTCAGCTTTTTCATAATCATTTTTCTCTCCATTCCTATCAAACACACTGCGTTCTTCAATCACCATAATACGTTGTTTTGGATCACTGCTAAATCCTATATCGTCCTCGTATTCATCTAACAGTTCTTCTACATCCTCTGAATCAGCAAACTTTAGTTCTTCATCTTTCATTCGCTCCCATCTCAAGCGACAATCAGTAAGCGCCTTCTCTGTGGTTTCACGAGATTCTCGTAATTCCTCCAACTTATTCTTCAAATCTTGAGTGTGTTGTGTAGTTTCGTCTTTGCTTTTCTTCTCCATATTAGCCGAGAACTAGAAGTATACACAGTTAGAACTAATCCAAAGGAATCTTGAGTCCTTATTGTTGTTTTTCCGCAGTATCAGTTAGGACCAAATGTCGATAATGAAATAAAAAACTCACCGATAATGAAACAACAACTGTCTTCTTTGGAAACCAATGTTAAAATAACGCCCAGAACGAACGCAAGGCAAGTGAGTTGAAGAGAAATCTGGTCCAAGGAAACCAAGAGATACTGTAATACAGTTGTGTGAAGTTATTGAAATTTTAAAAAAGTCCGTCTTCTGTACAAATGAAGCGACGCTTAAAACAAACGTATGGTTTCCAATGAGACCAAAGGAATGATTACAATGTACAGTTGTTGAAAAAACTCGGGAACTTCCTTCGCAAGAAAATCAGAGGAAGCGACGGCTCAAAACAAACGCATACGATTGCGAAAAATCATGTTCACAAAGAATACCAGAAAATATTAGGATAGCATGTTTGAAACTAATTATCAATAATATGCTTCAATCTTGACTTCAATTGCAGGTTTTAATAAGCATTCCAATGTCAACCAGATCCGTTAAAGTTTTGCAAGTAAACTTTTGGGGACTCGGCTTACGCTGTGTTTATGCCAACAGGTTGTTTAGGCACACAGACAAAATAACAGGTGGCGAATAACGGCGGCGGAATAGAGGAGGGACTATAGCCTCTCCCCGCAATATTTTTGACTCATGCAGTCTAACACCAGATGATTTTACTCATCAAAGAGAGAACCCTCAGACATCCTAGGCAGCAATGAGTTAACAAGTGATTAACCCATTCCTGCCTGAGCTGGCCAAAAATGACCCCTTTATTGTTTTACTCTGTCTAACACCAGATGATTTTACTCATCAAAGAGAGAACCCTCAGACATCCTAGGCAACAATGAGTTAACAAGTGATTAACCCATTCCTGCCTGAGCTGGCCAAAAATGATCCCTTTATTGTTTTACTCTGTCTAAAGCCCTAATCAAACGAGAACGCAAGTCATCGCAACTCGCAAGTTGGCAGTCACGCTATCTCAGCCAGCCGCTCTGAATAGTTTCCCGAAAATATCATGTACCGTGACAAAGTTAAAACTTGTTTAAAACACTCATGAAACCTTTATTTTGTTAATTTGGGTGTTCAAACGACCGCCACAGAAATTCTGACTGCCAACTTGCGATGACTTGCGTTCTCGTTTGATTAGGGCTTAACACCAGATGATTTTACTCATCAAAGAGAGAACCCTCAGACATCCTAGACAGCAATGGATTAAAGCTTTCTTTAGTCGTGTTGAAAACATTGGATATAAATGCAGCAGAAATAAACATTCAAATTTGAACAAAACATTTTACTTGACTAAAAAACATCTTATGCTGTATGACAAACTCTTACTAATTATTTCAACTACAGTAAGTTACTAATATAAATTACACACTAAAAACACAGTACATGTTGCTTGCTGTTAATGACTTTTAGTTTTCGTTTTTCTAAAATATTTTAAGTCTTGGAGTTTTCACAATGGAGTTGAGTCTGTTGAGATATTTACACTGCAGGCTTGGCACTCAGAGGCCGTGATATATCTGAAGAAAATCATCTATTAAGCCGCCAGGATGGCAATACATACGGGGATATCGACATGGTACACTACAATTGAGAATATACAGAAATAAAGTTAATAAATAACTTGCTATTCAAATCCTTATTTAGTATCATTCTGGGTAAGTAAAGCAAAGCAAAATGGAGTGAAATAGAGTGGAGTGGGGTGAAGTGGAGTGGAGTGAAGAGGAGTGGAGTGAAGAAGAGTGAAGTGGGGTGAAGTAGAGTGGGTGAAGTGGAGTGAAATAGAGTGGGTTAAGTGGGATGAAGTAGAGTGGGGTGAAGTGGAGTGAAGTGGAGTGAAGTGGAGTGAAGTGGAGTGAAGTGGAGTGAAGTGGAGTGAAGTGGAGTGAAGTGGAGTGGAGTGAAGTGGAGTGATGTGAAGTACAGTGGAGTGAAGTAGAGTGGAATGAAGTGGAGTGAAGTAGAGTGGAGTGAAGTGAAGTGGAGTGAAGTAGAGTGAAGTGGAGTGAAGTAGAGTGGAGTGAAGTGAACTGAAGTAGAGTGGAGTGAAGTGGAGTAAAGTGGAGTAAAGTAGAGTGAAGTAGAGTGAAGTGGAGTGAAGTGGAGTGAAGTGGAGTGAAGTGAAGTAGAGTGAAGTAGAGTGAAGTGGAGTGAAGTAGAGTGAAGTGGAGTGAAGTAGAGTGGAGTGAAGTGGAGTGAAGTGGAGTGAAGTGGAGTAGAGTAGAGTGAAGTGAAGTGGAGTAGAGTGAAGTAAAGTGGAGTGTAGTGAAGTGGAGTAGAGTGAAGTGGAGTAGAGTGAAGTAAAGTGGAGTGTAGTGGAGTAGAGTAGAGTGAAGTGGAGTAGAGTGAAGTAAAGTGGAGTGTAGTGAAGTGAAGTGGAGTGAAGTAGAGTGGAGTGAAGTGGAGTGAAGTGGAGTGAAGTGGAGTGAAGTGGAGTGAAGTGAAGTGAAGTACAGTGAAGTGGAGTGGGGTGAAGTGGAGTGAAGTAGAGTGAAGTGAAGTGAAGTGGAGTAGAGTGAAGTAAAGTGGAGTGTAGTGAAGTGGAGTAGAGTGAAGTGGAGTGGGGTGGGGTGAAGTGGAGTGAAGTAGAGTGAAGTGAAGTGAAGTGGAGTAGAGTGAAGTAAAGTGGAGTGTAGTGAAGTGGAGTAGAGTAGAGTGAAGTGAAGTGGAGTAGAGTGAAGTGAAGTGGAGTAGAGTAGAGTGAAGTGGAGTAGAGTGAAGTAAAGTGGAGTGTAGTGAAGTGGAGTAGAGTGAAGTGGAGTAGAGTGAAGTAAAGTGGAGTGTAGTGAAGTGGAGTAGAGTGAAGTGGAGTAGAGTGGAGTTGACTGCAGTAGAGTAAAGTGACTTTATTTATTCAAGTATTTAGATACTGATAACCCAATGGCCCTCACTCCTTGATGGAACTAGTTTGTAGAATTAACTGAGGAAACTATGGTGTTGATTTTGTGGAGGGAGGAAAACTGGAGAACCCAGTGAAAAACCCTCGAGGCACAGGAGAGAACCAACAACTCTACCCACGTGAAACTAAGGTGGTCACCCATCCAAGTACTAACCCCATTCAACCAAGGCTTAACTCCAGTGCAACACACTAACAGCTTGTGCCGCACATGCCTTTGCTGTGGTTTTCACTGTTACCATGGTAACATTAATTAACACAAAACAAAGTATTTTGATTCTGTTCAACTTACTTGTATGTTGTACAGGTATTCAAATGTCCATGAGCACAAAATTTAGGATTAATGGTGGGACCATTACTATTAATTTCCGTAGAGTGACCATTCATATCTTCAGTGTATTCCATTGGCATTGGTTCGGACAAATTGTCCTGACTATCCATTATCTTATCTTTCATATCAACAGGTTGATGACCATTGACTGTACTATGACCATTCATATTAGGAAAATACTGTACGGTTTCACCATTGCTGTGGTTTAAATCACCATTTAGTCGTGGCTTTTTCTAAAAAGACAAAAAAACACATTAGTGTCACCATGTTTCAATCATGAAAGTTCATTCTCAAAGTAATTACTAACTCAAAATATTTATAATAATTATTACAGTCTTGCTTTACACAATTATGTAATTCTTCTACAACTACTCAAGTATTACTCTTAGTTTAGCGCAAATCCTGTCGAATTAAATGCTTTAAATAATTATTTAAAAGAAACTAAAATTCACAAAGCTAGCGTGTTTACAACTTGACAAGACTCAAGAGTGTCACTATTAAAACAATAATCAAATAAAACAAACTTAAGATTAGCTTTTATAGTGGTTAAATATTCAAAATACAATCCTTACCGTCTTTAAGATATCTGTTTCTGAGTTCTGGTATACTGTGCCATTATTTAAACACTCTTGTTTTCTTTTACTAGCTTGAAATCCTTGATCACGAACTCTGTCCAAACTATGAGCCATTAAAAACCGTTTATAATTCAAAAACAACGATTTTCGTGCTACGAAACTTGCTCTCCATTCAACAGGACAAAATATCTTTATAAAACTCTTTATTCTAACAGAAATAGAGCTTCTAGGGTTTGCTAAAGACCAAAAGTCAAACGTTTGAAGGTTCCTTTTGAAAATTTTGAAAAATGAACAATGATGATCTTCTCCCGCCGAACGCACGCGATCAATGACAATCAGCTCCTTAGGGGGGGTAGCGTCAAAATTAAGATGTTTTTAAAATATAAAATATTTAATGGGAATTAATAGACTAATATTTAATAAAAAAACACAATATTTTATTTGTAATTTATTTTTTAATTTTTAGACCAAATAATCAAGATTAATTAATATTTTTTATGAAATATAGTGTTAACAAAGGCATCCCCACCCCTCCCCGGTAAAGAAGTTTATTGTCTTTGTTGATCTCGATTGTTGCAGTGAAGAAGAAACAAACATGGCGGATTCAATGAGTGTTCATCGGAAATATTTAAAAGCTTCAATCGGTGCTTTGTGTTTGGAGAAAGGATTTGATGCTATTACTAGACAAGCTATTGAAACATTGACAGAAATGATTCAAAGTTGTAAGCACTAGATCAAATAACTGTGGTGTTTATTGAATCATGTTCAACGGTCTTCGGAAATTGGAATAATATTATTATTATTTGATGTTTTTTAGATCTGAGTGAAATAGGGCGAAGTTCTTTAGCAATCTGTGAGCTGGCTGGAAGATCTAAGCCTACTTTAAATGATGTTAAATTAACATTGATTGAAATGGGTTAGTATTGATTAACCAAGGACAATTTAATATAGTTGATAATTATTATTATAAAATATATTATTATTTAAAACTTTGAGACCTGGACCTCTCCCTGTGCTGAATAAAATCGTCTGGCATTAACCTGAATAAAATACTAAAGACTCATCTTCAGGCTTCAAAGTGTTAAGAATATATTATTATTTAAAAATATATTATTATTGAAGAATATATTATTTATAAAACAGGATTACTGTAATAATTTGCTAGAGCTGCACTCATCAGATCATTTTTGTAATCAATTATCATGATCAACAATCAATTACTGGTAATAAACAATTGATCATATTAAGATGGGGTTAATCACTTGTTAACTCATTGCTGCCTAGGATGTCTGAGGGTTCTCTCTTTGATGAGTAAAATCATCTGGTGTTAGACAGAGTAAAACAATAAAGGAACCATTTTTGACCAGCTCAGGCAGGAATGGGTTAATCACTTGTTAACTCATTGCTGTCTAGGATGTCTGAGGGTTCTCTCTTTGATGAGTAAAATCATCTGGTGTTAGACAGAGTGAAACAATAAAGGAACCATTTTTGACCAGCTCAGGCAGGAATGGGTTAATCACTTGTTAACTCATTGCTGCCTAGGATGTCTGAGGGTTCTCTCTTTGATGAGTAAAATCATCTGGTGTTAGACAGAGTAAAACAATAAAGGGCTCATTTAGGTCCCTACCAAGTGCAACCATTTTGGGGTCTGGAGAATCCTTGGTCAATCTTACATATATATGTGAGTTGGGTTTTTTAACTGACTGTTTCCAATTACAGGATTTGATGTCGATGAATTGAAGATAAATACAGTTCGCCCTGGAAAACCAGCAATTCCAAAACGTAGGTTTCATGCAAAAATTAACTATAGTATTTTCAACCACTTATCCTAGGCTCTTTACAGTACTTGTGTGGCTAGTAAAAAGCTTCCAGGGTACATTACAAAGTTGTAGTATTTTTTTAAAAAATTGTGAAGTAGTCTGATAGTTTGATTTATTTTTTAGCTACTGCTGGTCGACCATTTCAGCCACCCAAACCTTTACAATCTGGAACTAAAGAAACTCCTCCACCTTATGTACCAAGTTATTTACCAGCATTTCCCGATCCACATTCATATGTAAAGACACTGGTAAGATTTCAAATTGAGTTCAGTGATGTTTTTCAGGGGGAATGCGGGGGAACGGTATTCACCCACTATTTTTGTCAGTATTTTTTAGTGGTACTGTACTAGTGAACACCATTCAACACCGCACTATTTTTGCTTTGAGTCAATGAGTGTACTCGTTTTCAACAAAGTTAGCCAACCAGCTAGCCTGAGCCAGGCTTTTAGTAGTCTTTTCCACACACCATTAATTTTCACGACAGGAGCCACGCCGATTTAACTTTATGACCAGTGGCCATGCCCATTTGAATTCAGTGAGCGTTCCCCCACTTCTAAAATTTGGAAAACATCACTGCTTTCCGTAATACATGCCCCAGCCATCTCAACCGGTTCCGCCCCATAACATCAGTCACCAACTCAATGCCCAATCTTAATTCTCTCAACTCCACACTCGGCACTCTATCCCACAAAGATACACCACATATCCATCGTATCATCCTCATCTCTGTTCTCTCCAATCTTGCACCCAGCTCCACGTTCATGGCCCATGTCTCACTTCCATACACCATTGCACTTGAGATTTACAGATTTGAAATTGTAGAATGTCCTCAATAGATCAAGAAAATGAATACCTTGCATGTCAATGTCATTGTCTGTCATATTTTCAATATCTAAACTGCTTTAGACTTATCGAAAAGAAGCTGAGGAATATGAACTATGTCGAGACAAGTATGCTGCCATGCGTCGAGATGTAGAGACAGGACTTGCAAAGTAAGTTTGTTGAAAATATTTCAAGCAGCATTTGTCAAGCAATCTTTTATAAAATAATTTATGAACTTGTTTTTCTTTGCTAGGTTTTTATCAAAAACTTCAATTTCTGAACCCATTGTAAAAAATTGCACAGATGCAGAGAATTATTTATGTAGGTGTTGGTGTATTGCAGCTAAAGAACTAAAGATTTTATTTCGCCTTTCTTCCTCCTTCTTTCTTTCTTTTTTTTCCTTCCTTCCTTCCCTTCCTTCCTTCCTTCCTTCCTTCCTTCCTTCCTTCCTTCCTTCCTTCCTTCCTTCCTTCCTTCCTTCCTTCCTTCCTTCCTTCCTTCCTTCCTTCCTTCCTTCCTTCCTCCCTCCCTTCCTTCCATCCTTCCTTCCTCCCTCCCTCCCTCCCTCCCTCCCTCCCTCCCTCCCTCCCTCCCTCCCTCCCTCCCTCCCTCCCTTCCTTCCTTCCTTCCTTCCTTCCTTCCTTCCTTCCTTCCTTCCTTCCTTCCTCCATTCCTTCCTTCCTCCCTTCCTTCTTTCCATCCGTCCTTCCTTCCTCTCACCTCATATTTTCAACTCTTCTCAGTTCCAACTTACTCATGTTCCAACTATTACTTCAGTAACATAACAAGTATTTTTGTCTGTTTTCATTTTGTTTCAGTAATGGTGAGTGAGCCACAGTCGTTAGCTTATCTCACTGCCTTGATGCCGTGTGCTGAGGACTGTGTAGTTCACAATACAACAAAAACAGACAAGACAGTTCAAGAATCAGAGGATTCTAGCAAAGATAAAATATCTTCAGAATCACCAGATAATCCTTACCAGAGGCCAGCAAAGAGATTAAAAACCACAAAATAATAAGCAGAAATACTTCTGGCAAGAACACACTGCTTGAAAGAAGACAAGAAAGAAATGCTTCAAAGAAGAAGAAGAGTGAAGGCTCCTGGATTGGAGGAAGATAAATTGGAGGAGGATGAAATGGGGGAGGACGAAGACAAACTTGTTTAACTTTGGATTTCTTCCTTATTGTAGAAATGAGAAGACTTCAGACTTCAGTCTTGCTAATAGATAAATAAACTACGAAACTATAGATAATCATACTAACCCTCTTAAAGAAGGGTGAATTTTAGTACATATAAATCAGAGCTCAATGCCGCGAATTATATTCTAAAATTCCGCAAATGTTCCGCGTTTGTTGGAGTGAAATATAGTGAAGTGAATCCGCGAGGGAACTACGGGCAAAAGTTAAACCACGATTTTCGCATAAGCTCGCTGAAATAAATACATATAAACAAAGTTGATGTACCATATACTTTTTTAAACGTTTGCTTTTTCCGTCTGAAATAGTTTGCCTGCACAGATATTTATTAATATGTAACATATACTTTTTTAAAGACCACTTTTGCTATTCATTTCGTCTGTTAGGGAAACTATTGTTTGCGCAAATCGCCTTTTCAATAAATAAGTGGCCTTACTGGAACATATATTACAATCAAAATGGAAATACCTTCCCACTTCCGTTTCTGTAGTTGGTTGTGTATTACTATATTTCTGTAGCCGCTACTGAAGCGCGAGGAAAGTCTAGCGATAAAAGTCGCCAATTCTTGATGTATATTCGTCTGTTGGTATCGATTTGGGATAAACATCCATTGTATTATGATTAAATGCCATTTAAAGCTAAATTATACTATTTATGTACAGTTTTCAACAACAAAATCCTCAGGCTTCAGTGGTGGCTACAGAAATACAGTAATACAGTAATACGCAACGAACTACAGGAAGAAGTGGGAAGGTATTTCCACTTAATTTTGACTGTAATAAGGCTTTAGTAAGCTTATCAAATGTTACTGGATACAGCTGGGAACTCTTGCTAGGAATTCTTGTAATTGACATCACACACGTTCAACTATTTTACAAATCCTATGACCAGAATGGGCAAAGTAGTATCGGAAATACATATAGAACTGTAAGTCTGTGCCTTCAGCTCTATAGGAAAACGGTATAGTTGGAGGAGAAAAATGGATTTTTAAAAGCAACAAAGTTAAACCAATCTGCCTCTAATTTGGACCACTTTGCTTAAATCCTTTATATGTAATATGGTCAAAAATGTCAATTTGGAAAAACACTAGAAAGAGATAATTAACTAACAGCAACTTATCACAATAATTCTATTTCTGTTCATAATTAGATTATTAGATTATAAATTGTCGCCTTGGACAACTCGTAATGTGAAATTAAATCAAATTAAAGTTAAATAAATTGATGTTAATAGAATTTGAGATTTAAAAAATTCCTTTTATGATAGTAGATCGGAAAAGTGTTGAAATAAAGCGAGAAGAGAGTTGAAAAATGATGCGATATCGTCAAGTCTTTTAATTAACTTCAATTAAAGTAATTTAACTATTTATGCTATGTCACGCTATGTGTAACAAAAAAAACTATTTTATATTTTGAAATTAAAACAAACATTACAGTCCGTTTCAGCTTGTTTTTGAGATCCGATACGTATAATTGAAATGACCATTCCGAACTTACGTTGCAATGTTCCGAACTACGTTGCGAGGTAGATACAAATTTAAGTCGGCAATTTGTTTCTGCTTAACCAAGTATCTATTATTATATTCTATACAACAAATAATCTTCTTCTCCGTGATTTTACCAAACGAATTCAATTCAAAGCTTATTAAATTCGAACTTCACGACGAACTTCCGTACCAAGTTCCCAACCTTCCAACGAATGTTGACAAACGAATTTCAAAAGCAAGCTGAAACTGACTATAAAATTAAAGCTGTTTATTGATTCAATTCTACTTGAACAGTGTTATTTCTTAGAATGATAAATCGAAGTTCGAGAGAAAAAAAATAAGCGACTATATATTTTGGGTAACCATCAGATGGCAATATTTAGATGCTGATAACTCAATGACCCTCACTCCCTTGATGTAATTAGTTTATAGAATTAACTGAGGAAATTATGGTGTTGATTTTGTGGAGGGAGGAAAACTGGAGAACCCAGTGAAAAACCCTCGAGGCACAAGAGAGAACCAACAACTTTTGAAGCTAAGATGGTCACCTATCCATGACCTGTGACACCTCAATGTTAGTAAAAAGGCAGCGTGCTGACAGCACGTGTCACCCATGCCTCCCTGAAAAATCAGATCAAAATGCTCTTATCTTAAAAAATGGTCTTGTCATTCGGGCAAAAAGGATTCTGCCTTAAATTAATCAAATGTTGTAATGCAACTTAATGACATCACTGATTGCCATCGGGGGAAATCGGGAATATTTTATTCATTTATTGTTGTTTTTCGTTTAGCAATGTGATCAAGGGTTTAGGCGTCAGCTGTCAATACAGGCATTGTCCAAACGCTATCTCACATATTTGATATTATACCTAATAAATTTCGAATTACTCAAGACAAAAATAAAAATTATCTATACATAATCTAAATTTGGAAAATTTAAGTCCGAATTAGCACTTGTTGCTTAAATCCGAATTAGCGCTCCCGCGTGGTGCGGCGACCAAAAAATACGAGAATAGTGCCCTTAAATTTAATACAGGAAATATCTTTTTTCAGAGACTCAAGAGTTCAAACGTTTTTCCACCTCAAGGCCACCCCAACACCTGCCAAACGTTGAACGCATGCGTAGATTGAGTGCTCAAAAAGGCGGGAAACCCTATTACGTTTTATAAAGGTTCACGTTTTCCTAAAATACGATATAATGAATACACCTTTTTTATTTTTGAGATGAATTATTCGGGTTTCACAGCCTCTCTCTCCCTGAAGGAGTTTTGTTGTTGCTGCGGCTGTTATACCCACGTTTATATTTTGTAGTCTTTCAATGGGCTTGCAAACGTACGCATGTGCACCCGCAAACCTTACGCATGTCCACCCCGGCGAGGGCAGACTGGCTAGAACAACAGCTATCTAAACAAGTGTATGTGATGAATAAAAACATTGCTCCTAATGAATATGTGGTGATGACCTGCAGTTGTCATGTTCAGTGAGTTCAGACGGTTTTTGATCACTCAGACTATCATATATAGTCACGCTTTCAAAGATGGCAAATGGTTTGTATTTTGACACCAGTCTTTCGCTTGGCTATCAATTCATAAACTCGCAGTTCAGCTCGGTTGAAATAATTGTGTTACTAAACACATTTAGAAGTTAAATTAGCAAGAGTCTTCGTCAAACAACCAGCCCACACTGACAGCCACATAATCAGTTTGGAATGAAAAAACAAAATTCCAAAAAACCGCATTTTGAAGTGCCCGAGATCAAATGTCAACGGGGATATACTTCTGTTGCCTTCAATAAGATTAAAACGAGAAAAGAATTCAAATCAGCGTTTAATCAGCGAATATATATATGCTGTAGTTTTGTTTTTCATTATAATTTTAAACGGCTATAGTTTACAAAAGGTTGTTGTCTTTGACATGTTTACTTGCCTGTGTGGACACTGTACAATAAGTGTAAAGTATTTTGTATTTTGAAAATCAGATATATTCAGCGGCTTACAAGGCCCAGACCTGTAACCTTCTGATGACCAGTGAGATGCTCTAATCATTGAGCTACTGATATTCAGATGGAGAGCTAAGGTTACAAATGTGTACAACCCACAACCTTCTGATGACCAGTGAGATGCTCTAACCATTGAGCTACTGAGACTCAGATGATTTGAACGTAGATTCAATATGCATGTACAACCCACAACCTTCTGATGACCAGTGAGATGCTCTAACCATTGAGCTACTGAGACTCAGATTATTTGAACGTAGATTGAATATGTGTACAACCCACAACCTTCTGATGACCAGTGATATGCTCTAACCATTGAGCTACTGAGACTCAGATGATTTGAACGTAGATTGAATATGTGTACAACCCACAACCTTCTGATGACCAGTGAGATGCTCTAACCACTGAGCTACTGAGACTCAGATAGAGAGTACCACTGTTAAACAATACATTTTTTCTTTGAAAATTTTAGTAGTTTTGGATGTGTAGTATAGTGCCCTTTGTGGCTCGAGAACAAGGAGATCGACTTGTCAAGAAAAAAACAATTGAAAAAAAAATGTGCCATGTATAGAGAAATGTCAGAAATATGACACCTATTAATATTATTTTGGTATGCACGTCAACAGCTTTAGTAAAACTAATTAAACACAAGAGGTATATATTATTATCCCTCGCTTGTTATTCAGTCATCTTGTAGTCCAAGTGTGGTCAGAGAGGATTGCAGATTCCATTGAGGGTGGAGAAGCAAAAATGAGGTAACATATGTATTCATGTTTCGTAAAACTAAAAATTTCCTATAGCTGTTGTTTATACAGTTACGCATGTTGTGATCAGACTGACACAAGCGCACGATAAGTCACTGAGCTGTGCATCTCCAACGCTTTAACTTAACGTTTATATCCCACTCTAACGGCATCTTACAATATTGTGCTTACAACGGATCATTTTACTCGCCATAAAACTTAAAGTCAACCTTCATTGACGCTTTTCGTTTTATGATGGCTAACGCCAAGTGATTTTATTCCTCAAAACCAAAGACAAAGCTATCAGCAGTGAACAGGTTTCGTGTTAAAATTGTAACTCTGTATTTCCTCTGCCTAATAACGCTCGACGATTTCTAGTCGTAACGTCGGAAAGCTGTTAGCAAAGGTTGCGCCACTTATTGCCAGCAACTGTTTTATTGACTTAAATCTTAAGATATCCTGCAGTATAAAGGATTAAGTAGAAACGTTTTCCCGTCTTTGTTTTTAAACGGTTGCCTACACAGCACTCTACATTTTACTCTGATGAAGGGCTCTGCTTGAAACGTCAGTATTTTGTTATCAAAACTATTCTCAGCAGTTTACCATCTTTTCACTTTGCTTTTATATTAAACCAGTGAGGTCATTAAGACGACTGTGCTTATAACGGACTGCCTTGGTATAGTCTTGGTGAGACAAGAGAAATTTGATCTTGTTTTTCCCACCAGCACGAGAGTCTGCTCGCAGCACAGCTACCCTTTTCCTAGACTTGGGCATTGGCTATCTATTTTATGCCGTTGAATTTGAACTTAATGGTTCTCTCTTTGATTCTTCCATTCGTCTAAAATACTAAAGACTCGTCGTCAGGCTTCAAAGTGTTAAAGAGATAGGTTTTAACATTCCCTTACGATGAAAAAATGTCAGTCATCTTATTATCTGTCATTTGATATCAAAACTATCTTGCTGTTTACAGTGTTTTAGATAGAGCAAAGTGAAAAGATGGTAAACTACTGAGAATAGTTTTGATAACGAAATACTGATGTTTCAAGCAGAGTCCTTCATCAGAGTAAAATGTAGAGTGCTGTGTAGGCAGTGTTTTAGATAGAGCAAAGTGAAAAGATGGTAAACTGCTGAGAATAGTTTTGATAACGAAATACTGACATTTCAAGCAGAGTCCTTCATCAGAGTAAAATGTAGATTGCTGTGTAGGCAGTGTTTTAGATAGAGCAAAGTGAAAAGATGGTAAACTGCTGAGAATAGTTTTGATCGAGATTAGGACGGAGAGAAAATGATAAAACACAAAGGATTTATACGCCGTTAAGATCAAGGGCGACACAATCGCTTGCTGGAAGTGGGTGGGACGAGGGCGAAGCCCGAGTATTCTAGGGGGGTCCGGGGGCATCCTACCCCGGAAAATTTTTGAATTTTGGGTGTGTACAACACACAACCTTCTGATCACAAGTGAGATGCTCTAACCATTGAGCTACTGAGACTCAGATGATTTCAACGTAGATTGAATATGTGTACAACCCACAACCTTCTGATCACCAGTGAGATGCTCTAACCATTGAGCTACTGAGACTCAGATGATTTGAACGTAGATTGAATATGTGTACAACCCACAACCTTCTGATGACCAGTGAGATGCTCTAACCATTGAACTATTGAGACTCAGATGATTTGAACGTAGATTGAATATGTGTACAACCCACAATCTTCTGATGACCAGTGAGATGCTCTAACCATTGAGCTACTGAGACTCAGATGATTTCAACGTAGATTGAATATGTGTACAACACACAACCTTCTGATGACCAGTGAGATGCTCTAACCATTGAGCTACTGAGACTCAGATGATTTCAACGTAGATTGAATATGTGTACAACCCACAACCTTCTAATGACCAGTGAGATGCTCTAACCATTGAGCTGCCATTTGATAGCCTGCCTGCAGACTTCCCCTAATGATTTGAACGTAGATTGAATATGTGTACAATCCACAAACTTCTGATGAGTGATGACCAGTGAGATGCATTGAACTATTGGGACTCAGATGCATGATTTGAATATCTGTAGATTTGTTTATGTATTTATACTCTAATATGATCGCTAGTACTATTCCTACAAGGGCCGGTCCACAGCACCACATTGGAATTTGTGTGCGTCAAAACATGAAAAATTATTGTATAAACACCGTTTCCGATTCACTTTGCGGCGAATGTGAAGTGAAGCAAAACAATAACAATACGGAACTGGTGTTGTTGATTTAGTCATGTAAAGACAGATTATCTTGACTACAATGATTGCCATCAGAGTGCATTAATATGTAAGGGTCACTAACACGACTATAGGGTCTTTTATCGAATAATAATTTTATAGCCTCAAAGAACATAGACTCTACTGTTCGTTTTAATGTATAGACGCAAGAAAATAGAATTAGCAGATAACAAGTAATATAGAGCTGATTCAATTAACGCTCTCCTTAGCCTGCATGCAGACTCGATAATTAAGTGTGAAATCCCAGCTGGTGCTAGCGTGTGGTTAGTTTAATAACTGTGAATATAATCAGGGCGTGTAGTGTTTTTTAAGAGCTTTAAATATATTGATGGTTTGGAGTTATTTCGTAATGACATACGCAGTTCAAGTGGATTACTCGCATCCTAATGGGCCTAATGTTACATGGTTTAACATTACACTTCAACTGACTAGTTCAATAGATACACTAGCCTTAGTTTCTGCGCCTTTCGCTTCTGGTAAGAGTTAATTACTGAGAACCGAAGCGCCGAGGGAAGTAGATGGGCTTTATACAAAGAAAACCGCGTGAAATTTGAACTAATACACGAAAACAAGTTAGCTAGGGTAAGATTGTCAAGCTTCATATTGCGCAAGTGCAACAAGATCCCATGTTAGACCGCTCTTAAACCTGATTGGCCGCTCGAGACGTATATATCAAGTAAAATAGGTATACGTTAACGCAACAACCCTTAGCTTCGCATGATTTTACAGTCTTATAAACCCTCTCCCCCACCTCTCTCTCTCTCTCTCTCTCTCTCTCTCTCTCTCTCTCTCTCTCTCTCTCTCTCTCTCTCTCTCTCTCTCTCTCTCTCTCTCTCTCTCTCTCTCTCTCTCTCTCTCTCTCTCTCTCTCTCTCTCTCTCTCTCAATCTCTCTCAATCTCTCTCTCTCTCCCTCTCTCTCTCTCTCCCCCTCCCTCTCTTAAGATAAGCACCAAGCCAACATTTGGCAAAATAATAGTCGCACAGTATTTAATTAGTGGAAATCCGGTATTAATTATGAATAAGTTTAAATAAACATTCTGCGCTAAATTTAAAAGCCATGTGCGAATAAACAATAGTTGCGTGCACACATATGGATAAACAAGATTTAATTAAGTTACCTGTAAATTCTGTTAAAAAATTATTGATGTTCTGTAAACATTTGTTTGGAACTTCGGACGATTGTCACGAAATACGTCCACCTAAACCAGCATTGGGCAAAATAGAAAAAGAAGTTGCATGAAGTCTTTACACACTTGTGTGATGCACATTATGCACTACTTTCATTTTGCGCGTATGTTTTGAGTTTGCGCACTGTGCCACGCAACTTTGACTTTGCGCATTGCCGCGCATGTTTTGACTTTGCGCATACGCATATTTTGACTTTGCGCATTGCCGCGCATGTTTTGACTTTGCGCATACGCATATTTTGACTTTGCGCATTGCCGCGCATGTTACCACTTTGTGCATTGCCGCGCAGTTTTTGTCTTTACGCACTAACGCACATGTTTTATTGATCAGTTAATGACTTTGCGTATTGCCGCGCATGTTTTGACTTAATGACTTTGCGCATTGCCGCGCATGTTTTGACTTTGCGCATTGGCGCGCAGCTCTGCCTTTGTGTAGTAATGGAGTAATCAATAGTGGCAGTAAGACGCAAATCCGACTTCGAATACCAGCTAATCGAGTGTCGGTTATCCTGCGCCGCAGGCAGTACGACTGACGGCTACCTCAATCGATTTTGCATTAAGTATTAACATAGAAAAGCTGTCAATTCAATTAAGTCGTATTAATTCAGAGCTGCAGGTCACCAAAAGTCAGCTTCAAATAAACAACGCCCTGCAATCTTATCGCTAACAATTTAACACCAGTTTCTGACTTTAATACATATGAATACTTACGCTAACATTTACTTAATTACTATACATTACTTTTACCATATATCAAATTCAATGAATTAGGTTCGACGTTTGAATTGATGCCGCTCCAAACTCGCTCCAACATTGAATGTATTTCAGTATTGTTATTTACTGCTACTAACTTTAGTTGCTTTTTCTTTCTAGTTTCCTGACTTGTTTAAGAAGACTGAAAGTCAATACTCCGGAATGGGTCAGGGAAGGTTTAGCAGAATTTATGGGCACTTTTATACTTTTGGTGAGAACGACTTACTTCTCTTTTTGTTTGTTTGTTTGTTTGTTTGTTTGTTTGTTTGTTTGTTTGTTTGTTTGTTTGTTTGTCCATTTGTTTGTTTGTCTGTCTGTTTGCTTGTCTGTCTGTCTGTTTGTTTGTCTGTCAGTTTGTTTGTCTGTCCGTTTGATTGTTTGTTTGTTTGTTTGTCTGTCAGTTTGTTTGTCTGTTTGTTTCTGTCCGTTTGCTTGCTTGTCGGTTTGTCCGTTTGTTTATCTGTCCATTTGTCTGTTTGTTTGTTTGTCTGTCCGTTTGTCTGTCTGTCTGTTTATCTGTCCGTTTGCTTGCTTGTTTGTCCTTTTGTTTGTTTGTTTGTTTGTCTGTCTGTTTGTCTGTCTGTTTGCTTGCTTGTTTGTCCTTTTGTTTGTTTGTTTGTTTGTTTGTTTGTCTGTCTGTTTGTTTGTCTGTCCGTTTGCTTGCTTGTTTGTCCTTTTGTTTGTTTGTTTGTTTGTTTGTTTGTTTGTTTGTTTGTTTGTTTGTTTGTTTGTTTGTTTGTTTGTTTGTTTGTTTGTCAGTCTGTCCGTGCGTTTGTTTGTTGCCATCGTCTATTGCCATGCTGCAAAAGCTCTATTATCTATGCTAGGTGTATGGTAATGCGTCAGTAGCTCAATATGTTCTTAGTCGTGGCCAAAATGGAACTTTTCTGTCCGTCAACTTCTCCTGGGGTATGGCAGTAACATTTGGCGTCTACTGGGCTGGATCAATTTCAGGTAAATACTTTAGTAACAAATACAGATGTTTCGAGCGGAACCCTTCATCACCCTACACTACGCTAATAATACTGTAAACTTATTCTCTAAATAGTACTATATCAATACTATCATGCCGGCGTTTAGGCCTTGCGTTTTACACGATACCGGCACAAAAATGACATGAAAACGCCACAAAATAAAGACGGGTTCCTTGACGGCATGAAATGAACAATAACCGGTATCGTGTAAACGCCCGTGCCGTAACAGTTTGATGACGGTAATCACGATATATACGATCACAGTATTCGGGTCAGCAGTATTCACAAAATCTTCTCAATTCTCATTGGAAGAGAGTAGTCACATGCTAATCCGTCATTATATTATACCGGCACCGTGTAAACGCAAGACTTTTTGGCCTGTATTTACACACCGGTATGATTTTGTTCCGTTTTCAAATTGTACCGGCATCGTGTAAATGGGGTCTAAAGTGTATAGTTCTGTGTAGGTAGTGTTTTAGAGAGAGCAAAATGAAGCCAAGAATAGTTTTGATAAGGAAATACTTACGAGAGCCCTTCATCAGAGTAAAATGTACGTCAGATAAATGGATGGATGGATGGATGGTTCGATGGATGGATGGATGGATGGATGGATGGATGGATGGACAGATGAACAGATGGACAGATGGACAAACAGACAGACAGATAGATAGATAGTTAGATGGATAGATAGATAGTTACTCTGATGAAGGGCTCCGATTAAAATGTCAGTTTTTTTGTTGCTAAACGTCTCAGCAGTATCCTACCTTTTCACTTTGCTTCACCGTAAACATACTCTAGCTTACTGTAAACATATACTATAGTATAATCAGATATTGTAAACATATTCTTATCATTCTCTCACTTCAGGTGCTCATATCAACCCTGCCGTTACTCTAGCTTTCGCCTCTGTGGGTCGCTTCCCACTATGGAAGGTTCCAGTCTACATCGCATCTCAACTGATTGCTGGCATTATATCTGCAGCATTTGTTTACGGAATATATTACGGTAGATGAACTAGGAGAAGTTGATCAACTCATTGCTGCCTAGGATGTCTGAGGGTTCTCTCTTTGATGAGTAAAATCATCTGGTGTTAGACAGAGTAAAACAATAAAGGGGTCATTTTTGACCAGCTCAGGCAGGAATGGATTAATCACTTGTTAACTCATTGCTGCCTAGGATGGCTGAGGGTTCTCTCTTTAATGAGTAAAATCATCTGGTGTTAGACCGAGTAAAACAATAAAGAGGTGATTTTTGACCAGCTCAGGCAGGAATGGGTTAATCACTTGTTAACTCATTGCTGCCTAGGATGTCTGAGGGTTCTCTCTTTGATGAGTAAAATCATCTGGTGTTAGACAGAATAAAACAATAAAGAGGTAATTTTTGACCAGCTCAGGCAGGAATGGGTTAATCACTTGTTAACTCATTGCTGCCTAGGATGTCTGAGGGTTCTCTCTTTGATGAGTAAAATCATCTGGTGTTAGACAGAATAAAACAATAAAGAGGTAATTTTTGACCAGCTCAGGCAGGAATGGGTTAATCACTTGTTAACTCATTGCTGTTTAGGATGGCTGAGGGTTCTCTCTTTGATGAGTAAAAACAATAAAGGGGTTGTCTTTGACCAACTCAGATAGAAATGGGTTAATCACTTGTTAAAGTAATCAATGCGTAATTATAAAAATATATTTCCAGATGCTATAAAAGAGTTTGATGGTGGAACGCGCCAAGTTCTGGGTGAAAAGGGAACAGCAGGAATATTCGCAACGTATCCTCAGTCATTTGTCAGCAATATGACTGGATTTTGGGATCAGGTATTTATGATTGTTTCTTAGACCTCGCTCGCGTCCACACGTATCGCGATTGCTTTGAAAACGCAACCTTTTTTCACGCATTGACCTTCCTTTCACACGTAAACGATGAAATGGCCCTCAAAAACGAAACTTTTTCAAGACGCCATTTTTCTGTTGTCGTGTGGACACGGGAGAAAAAAAGTTGAATTTTTAAACAAAAACGGATACGTGTGAAGAAGGCTTCAGTGGCTCAAGAGTCTTGTAATTGTTCTGCTTTCAAATACTTTCAGAAGCTAAAAGTGAAGTAATACGAGCATCAAATTGCTGCAACATCGTTGCGTTGCAAGTTGAATAGTGTTGTTGCACGTATTACCACCCACCTTAAACATTGTCACACAACAATGATTTAGTTGCAAGTTGAATCAGCATGTTGCAGCAAGTAGAACTGGAGTCTACTTTTTTCAACAAATGTTGCACCAAAATCATTGTTGCGTTACAATGTTTAAGGTGGGTGGTAATACGTGCAACAACGCTTTTCAACTTGCAACGCAAAAAAGTTACGTTGCAAGTTGAAGAAAAATGTTGCTCGTATTACGTCAGGTATTGGCAATAAAAATTAAGTTTGTCTCATTTGAAATAACTCGTCAAATGGTATAAGAAGACCTTTTACAATTTTTCCATATCTGCTTTGGTTTTGGAAATATTTCGACCAAAGACAGCGTGCTGTCCGCCATCTTGTTGTAACATCGGGTCTAATTAACTAGGAAATTGGTCACAAGCAGGGTAAACCTGATGAAACTACTCCGTGGGAGACCAAATTTCCATGGAAGGCTTTTTAAATGTTGTGGGTGAATTTAAAATGGAAATAGCGCAACAAAATCGAGTTTCTACCTCATAATGTCATAAGGTTGGCAAGATAAAAATTTCACTTTACCCTGCTTATGATGTCATATCCATATCGAAAATAATTCCAAGATGGCGGACAGCAGGCTGTATTTGGTCGAAATATTTCCAAAACCAACAGATACAGAAAAATTGTGAAATGTCTTCTTATACCATTTGACGAGTTCTTTCAAATGAGACAAACTTAATTTTTATTGGCAATACCCTTTAATTATACATGCTTTCACTCTTTGTTTTGTTTAGTTTTTCAGCACAGCTATGCTAGTAGCTTTGATCTTTGCTGTTGTTGATGAGAAGAACGAGAGTAGGCCTAGCAAAGGATTAGCTCCTCTTATTATTGGCTTTATTGTCTTCATAATTGGAATGACTTTCGGCTTTAACTGTGGTTACGCTATCAACCCAGCCAGAGATCTGGGACCAAGAATATTTACAGCTATGGCTGGTTGGGGAGGTGGTGTCTTCACGTAAATATTATTCAATATTACCTTTTTACAGTTTCTTTGTAAGCGTGTTTTGCATGAGCGTGTTTTGTGTAAGCGTGTTTTTTGAACACGTTTTACGTAAGAGTATTTTGCGCGAGCGTGCTTTGTGGAAGCGTGTTTGTGTTAACGTGTTTTATCTGATCGTGTTTTGTGTGAGCATGTTTTACGTGAACGTGTTTTGTGGAAGCGTGTTTGTATCAACGTGTTTTGTGTGATCGTGTTTTGCGTGATCGTGTTTTGTGCAGGCGCATTTTACTCGATGGTATTTTGGATGGGAGTCTTTTGCGTGAGCGTGTTTTCTGTGATCGTGTGTTTTATATAAGCGTGTTTGTGTTAACGTGCTTTACGTGATCGTGTTTCAAACTAGTTTCCAGCAATTGCGCTATATCTTGCCTCCCCCCTCCCAATGCATGCATTAATCGACTTCCTTCACATTTCACAGCGCCAGGAATCATTGGGCATGGATTCCTCCGATAGCGTGCAGTTTGGGTGGTATAGCTGGAGCCCACCTCTACATTGTTACGGTTGAGATTCACAGAAAAGACAGCCGAGAAGATGTCGAGTCAGGACATTCAGAGACAAGACCAAATGAAGAGATTGGTTTGAACGAAGAAAGAAAGGTGAATCATACTTATTTGTAAAACAAACTGGAAATTAAAGGAGCGATGTCACCCTATTTCTAGCAGAAACAAAATTGTCCTTAAATTGAACAAAATCTCACAATAACTGTTTTATATTATATAAAAACATAAAATAGATACTAGAAACCTGCAGAGAAGTACGGATGGTCAAAATGAAAGCGAGATTGAAAGGAATTGCAAATGTGACATCTTGATAAAAAATTTGTGTAAAAACTTGATCTTAATTAGTTGTTAGGTGACTCCTATTTCATAATTGAAGCTACGTCCACACGTATCCAGATTTTTTTGAAAACGCAACTTTTTTGCTACGGATTGGCCTTCCGTCCACACGTAAACGACGAAGCGGTTATCAAAAACGGAACTTTTCGAAGACGGTCTCCAAAGTGAAACTTTTTGAAAACGTCGTTTTCCTGTTCTCGTGTGGACGCGGATTTTTTTTGAAAACGTAGAAAACAAGTTGCGTTTTCAAAAAAATCCGGATACTTGTGGACGTAGCCTGAATTACTGTACAGCTTTAATTTTGAAGATTGCAGCTCGGAATTTCAACAAGACAATAGAGGCTAAAAATAGCGTGACATAAACCCCTTTAATAAACCAGGATGGAAACCCAAATATGATATTCTATTTAATGTGTATAGTTGAATGCCAAAATATTTTTGGATTTGAACTTCTATTTGTTGTTATATTGAGGTTTGTATTTCCAAAATGATAATGAGGATGACGTCTATGTAGGTATAATTTGCATACGCAGTGTTCCGTTATAGCAGAAATATTACCCAATTCACATGTTAATGGAATACTTCAATAGTATATTCTATATTTTATCATTTTTTCATTAAAATCTTCAAGCTGCATGCATGTTTATCATAAGAAAAGAAAAAAACACACAAATGCCTACATTGACGTCATCCTCATTACCATTTTGGAAATACAAACCTCAATATAACAACAAATAGAAGTTCAAGTCAGAAAATATTTTGGCATTCAACTATTCACGTTACATAGAATCCATACCAGTAATATCTTATTTGAGTTTATAGACACTTTAAAATTAAAACTGATCAAAGTTTTAACTACAGTACAATAATTTTGTATTTTTAGACCTAATCTGCTTACATGGCTTAGTGAAAACTGCATAATAGTGATTGAGTGAATGATTAAAAAATGGGGCGAATGAATGAACGAAATGGATGGTTATATTTTACTGACAATATACCTATAGCATAACAATGTAGTTATATATTCTCACATAAATACATAGACAGCAAATTGCTCTAAATAGTTAAATATCTTCATATTATCACAATCGTGTTCTAACATTGTATACAGTCTGCTACAGAATATATTCATACTATACTTATAAAAATATTCACATGTACTTATAAATACTTGGTAACGCTTTGATACGTTATTCATAAATATAAATTGCATTGAAATGTATTTTGCTATCTACATTGTATAGTATTTACCAGCTAGGGCTAAAATAGATGACTCAAAAGGACACCCTATCCAAGTATTTCTGCAGCTTTTCCAAAATATGTTGTCAAATATGTTTTTCAAAAAAGCTAGGTGGTAAACCAAGGGTATCCAGAAGATTGCTAAAAACTTGAGACTCGCTGAAGTTTGACGACAAATTTGGAAAAACAAGTTTGACGACATATTTTGGAAAGGCACTGAAGGGTCCCTTTGAGTTATCTCTTTCAGTGACAACTTGTATTTACTATAACCATTAATTTCTAGGTCATTAAAATTTGACTTACATGGGGTGTCTGTCCTTGATTGTCAAGTGATTTTTTTAGCTGAGCCAAATATAGAAAATATTGCACATCCACAGACACAAATTGCAGCAACAATACTAAAATAAAGAGGCCAGCTTTGAAATACTGTCAGAAAATAACCAGTGAAGTACACTGCTCCAAACACTAAAAATAAAAGAGCATAAATTAGAATGGTGACTGCTTCATGTAGAAGAAGACATTGTGTGTAAAATAAGGTGAAATAATTAAGTATATAGGCTCACCACCTAATGTGGATACCTAATGTGGGTACCCCCCAAGAATTGGGTCACCACTTAATGTGGGTACCCCAACCAAGAATTGGGTCACCACCTAATGGGGGTACCCCACCAAAGAATTGGGCCACCACCCAACATGGGTACCCCTCCAAGAATTGGGCCACCACCTAATGTGGGTACCCCTCCAAGAATTGGGTCACCACCTAATGGGGGTACCCCTCCAAGAATTGGGCCACCACCCAACATGGGTACCCCTCCAAGAATTGGGCCACCACCTAATGTGGGTACCCCAACCAAGAATTGGGTCACCACCTAATGGGGGTACCCCTCCAAGAATTGGGCCACCACCCAACATGGGTACCCCTCCAAGAATTGGGCCACCACCTAATGTGGGTACCCCTCCAAGAATGGGGTCACCAGTACCACCTAATTGGGTATCCCCCAAGAATGGGGTCACCACCTAATCTGGGTACCCCCCAAAATAATTTGGTCACCACCTAATGTGGGTACCCCTCCCAAGAATTGGATCACCACCTAATGTGGGTACCCCTCCCAAGAATTGAGTCACCACCTAATGTGGGCACCCCCCAATAATTGGATCACCACCTAATGAGGGTACCCCCCCAAAAAAAACAATAAAACTTTGGAAATTTAATAAAAATCGCTTTTTGGTTGTGATACCCGTTTACCACGTGTATATATATAACTAAAGGGCTGTTTACATGAGCCAGGCTAGCCCAGGAAACTGGGCTCACGCGATTGATTAGGATCTCACTGTGGTTTTAAAACTCGCATAAACTAAATTTCCAAAGAAGAATTGGTTTAGTTTAGATGTAAACGAATCTTAACATTATTTCAAATCTCCTTTTGTGACCGAGGAAAGAATTTCGTGAACTTTCGGGTTCGCCCGACTCATGTAAACAGCCCCTAAGATGCGTGTTTGTCGAGAAATTTTAAATAATAATACGTCCTGGGATATTGGTTTTCCTTTTTTTAGAAAGCAGTTTATCTTAAATAAATGCCTAACAAAAGAAAACATGAAGCGAAGCGAAGCTCAAAGTCCGCAACGTGAAGGACAAAGGAGACATCTTAAGCCGCAAAAGAAAACTCTTTTCCCTTAACCTTATTATCCTTTTTCGTTTGGTTTGTCTTGGGAAGTATTTGCTTTTGTTTTTCTTTACAGAAACCTGGTTCGTTCGTCGTTTATTCTTTAAGAAAAGCTCAGCTAAATAGTTTGCCGTGCAGCGGCCAGAACTCCCCAGAGTGTTTACTTCAACTTCAACGTGTTCACTGCCTGGCTAAAATCATTAAACTAGCTCACAAAAACACCTTTTCTCACTAAAATATCCCTCAAAACACTCTCTCAACTAGCTCTAAGCTTTGTACACTATTTAGACTCGACGAACTCGATAAAGAAACAAAAATTATGCAATTTAGAACGCCCCTAACCAACCTGAAATTGAACAAAATTTACGGCCGTACACATTACTACACAACCTAAGTCACTCGCTCAATTCCTCAAAAATTACTTTAAATTCCTGTTCTAAACTATCAATTAAGCTTTCTTCGCATTTCTACTCCATTACCTGAACAGTACTTCGATAGGCGTCTTGTTTGGAGCGGTTAAACAAGGAGAAATGTTTGTTCGAAGTCCATTAATTAAGGACGTGTTTAGAATTTTCTCCATTTTGTTCCACATTCCTCACTCTGCTTTTCCCGCTTCTTTTCAACTATGACGTCACCCAGAGGCAGCTACACGTGACATACGTACGTCACAATACACGTGAGATACACGTGATATTAGGAAAATTTATCCCAGCTAAATATCAGCGGCAAATGCACATATGATGATAATTTGTAAAGAAAGTAGTTTAAATAGTTTTAATATATTCACCAAGAATTTCTGACGTCCAGCTGTGATTTGGTTTTTTTTTTGCAATGGCGTAGCAGAGTGTATAAAAGAGGGGGGGAATTGGGAGTGGGGGTGCATGTTCCCAAAATTTTTTCATGCCCCGCACATTTTTTTTGGGGAGGGGGGGGTGGGTGGTGGTGGGACCTTTCAAACACTTGATATAGAAAAATAGTGGGGTGGAAGCAGGGAAGGGGAGGTGGTGAGGAGGGGTGGCAATGTCAAAAGAAGGGTAGAGAGGCAGAAAGGGGTGGAAGCAAGAAAGGGTAAGGCGGTAAAGTTGGCTAGTGTAAACAAGCCTTAATACCTGAAAATGATCCAACCGTATTTGTCACCCCAACCACAGAGCCTGCATATTCAGGGGCGATATCTTGGGGTGTTACCATGGCTCCCGCATTGTGAAATCCTGTCATACCAATAGCAAAGGTCATAAAAAACAGAGCTGGTGGAAATGTCTGAACGTGACTTAAGAACATGAGAGACACAGCAGCACCAAGCTGGGCTAACACCTAATGTACAAAAAATTAGATCTAAGTTAAGGTAGCTCTCTACATGTACAAAAAAAATATGCATTTAATGTTGGATGTCTGAGGGTTCTCTCTTTGATGAGTAAAATCATCTGGTGTTAGACAGAGTAAAACAATAAAGGAACCATTTTTGGCCAGCTCAGGCAGGAATGGGTTAATCACTTGTTAACTCATTGCTGCCTAGGATGTCTGAGGGTTCTCTCTTTGATGAGTAAAATCATCTGGTGTTAGACAGAGTAAAACAATAAAGGGGTCATTTTTGGCCAACTCAGGCAGGAATGAATTAAACAAGAAAAGTTTTATAAAAAAATATTAGGAATCTTACATTAAAGAACTTCCTTACACATGTAATCGAGTAACCTTGAAAAGAAAATAGCACATCAGTTACTGAATAATTGCCAGTCAGCACTAGTTTTTATAAATCCTGAAGACTATGAAACATAGTGTATAAGAAACTGTTTTAATAATAGCATTTTAACCAAATATGAAACTTCTTATTTGAAAGAAGCGGTTAGAGGAAAATGCTTACCTCTATGTAATAAATTATCAGCCCAAATTCCAGAGATGAATGCACAAGGTGAATTAATTAACCAAGGAATGACGTTAAAAATCAATCCCTAAAAATACAGAAAACGAAAATTGATATTGGTCCATATATATAGTTTTATATACTATTAAAGTAAGTTAATAATTCATGAGGAAAACACAAAGGAAATCAGTCCCAAAACTTATTGAAGTCAGAAAGAATACTATTTAAAATATACATATGCATTACCATAGTAAGAAATGAATTGGTGCTGTCAACTTTTCTTTAACTTACTTTACTTTGTGGAAATGTATCATGAAAATAAACAGGAAGCCATGTTGATAAGACATTAAAACAAATTCCTACTGAAATATTTGCAAAGACCATGGCCCTAAATAACAAAATCATATTATATTACATCTAGGAGATCACCAATCATCACCATCATCACCATTACAACCATTACCACTGCCATCATCACCATTACCACCATTACCACTACCATCATCACCATTACAACCATTACCACTGCCATCATCACCATTACCACCATTACCACCACCATCATCACCATTACAACCATTACCACTACCATTATCACCATTACCACCATTACCACTACCATCATCACCATTACCACCATTACCACTACCATCATCACCATTACCACCATTACCACTACCATCATCACCATTACCACTACAATTCATCACCACTCCCACTACCATCATCACCATTACCACTACAATTCATCACCACTACCACTACCATCATCACCATTACCACTACAATTCATCACCACTCCCACTACCATCATTACCACTACAATTCATCACCACTACCACTACCATCATCACCATTACCACCATTACCACTACCATCATCACCATTACCACCACCAGCATCACCATTACCACCATTACCACTACCATCATCACCATTACTTCCACCACCATCAATACTACCACTACTACCACCACCACCACTACCATCACCATAACTTCCACCACCATCAATACTACCACCACCATCACCACTACCACCATCATCAATGATACTTCCACTACCATCTATACTACCACTACTACCACTACCATCACTTCCACCACCATCAATACTACCATCACCACTGCCACCACCACCAATGATACTTCCACTACCATCTATACTACCACCATCACCAGTGACCACTACTACCCACCATTACCATCACTACTAGCACCATCACCACTCCACCACCACCATCACCAATGATACTTCCACTACCATCTATACTACCACCATCGCCAGTGACCACTACTACCTACCATTACCATCACTACTAGCACCACCACCATCACCACTCCACCACCACCACCAAACAACTTTCACATAACAACAAAAATTTCCAGAACCCTTGAAAAACTAAGCAAAAACTTACCACAATGGAGGATGAGAAAGAACAGTACACCATGGAACTGACAAAATATTTTTTCTACTTCTGGATAACTCATGAACATTATTAGCATGCACATGGTCTGTATTCTTGTTGTTAGGCAACAGAAACTTCCACAGCAGCAACCAGATAAACCCAACAGAACCAATACAATAAAACACACTGCTCCAGTCCACATAATTTAACAGCAAAGACCCAGTAACACCAATAGCAACAGAACTGTTAAAGTAATGAAAAATGAATTATTTGTACAGTATATATTACCTGCAGAGCTGGTCAAAAATGGTCCCTTTATTATTTTACTCTGTCTAACCACAGATGATTTTATTCATCAAAGAGAGAACCCTCTGACAGACATCCTAGACAGCAATGAGTTAACAAGTGATTAACCCATTCCTGCCTGAGCTGGTCAAAAATGACCCCTTTATTGTTTTACTCTGTCTAACACCAGATGATTTTACTCATCAAAGAGAGAACCCTCAGACATCCTAGGCAGCAATGAGTTAACAAGTGATTAACCCATTCCTGCCTGAGCTGGTCAAAAATGACCCCTTTATTGTTTTACTGCGGCTAACACCAGATGATTTTACTCATCAAAGAGAGAACCCTCAGACATCCTAGGCAGCAATGAGTTAACAAGTGATTAACCCATTCCTACCTGAGCAAGCCAAAAATGGACCCTTTATTGTTTTACTCTGTCTAACACCAGATGATTTTACTCTCTCTTTAAGTCTCTGCGTGTTGTCTCACACATATGCTCGGTCTGTGGTACTCCCAAAATGTGGTATCACTCTTCCACAGTCCAAGGATACAGCATTACCTGTATAGGGATACTGCAGACCATGCATACTGTGGAACATTAGTCTACAAAACACCATCAAATTTCTGTACAAATACCACAGTGCGCAAGTCCACAGTGACAGTATCACCATCATCAAGGTACGGTAGTTTAAAAAATAAATTCATCCACTCACCCAAGACATGCTCCAGAATTAATAATTCCATTAGTTGAAGACTTTTGCTTAGTTTCCAGTTTCTTTCCCAATAAACTTGCCATGGCCCCAGGAAACGCTCCTTGGCATAATCCCGTTATAAACCGCACGAGTAAATACATCGTGGAAGAGGAGAGGAAAATGGTGGTTGAGAAACGTATTATAAAAGGTGTAAAAAACACAACTGAAATCCAAGCAGTACAAGTGAGAAAAAGGACATTGTCTCCACCGTAAATATCACTCATCCATCCACCAACAAGCTGAGTCATACCTGAACCCCAAAAGTACGAAGACAGAACTGAACCCTAAATAATAAAAAATATTAACAATAAAATTAATCTTTGTAGATCAAGTATGGATTTACTTGCTTTGGAAGCTTTGATTAATAAAGGATTGGAGATTAATCATCCTTCTCACACACCACTGGGAGCTGCTGCGCTACCGACGGTAACAGCCAACGAGCTGCTGCACTACCACTGCAACAGCCAACAAGCTGCTGTGCTACCATCACAACAGCCAACGAGCTGCCGTGCTACCACTGCAACAGCCAACAAGCTGCTGCACTATCACCGCAACAGCCAACAAGCTGCTGTGCTACCGACTGTAACAGCCAACAAGCTGCTGCACTACCACAATGCTTGACCTTTAATTAAACCATTAATGGCTATTACAGCTCGATAAGTAACATAACAACCCAATGAATGCTATTACAGTTTGATGACAATAGTTATAAAACATCCACAACTTCCATAGCTCTCATATCTCAACCTAATACAAATAGACAAGAATATTGATCTAACATATAGCGACTTATTCGTACTGCTTAGTATATACAGGAAGGGTGGGTGGGCAGGTCAAGCTATGGCGAAGCAACAACAAAATCTGACTTACCCACTCTTTTACCCCCCGGGACTTGTACGCAGGCTCCAGCGGCGGCATGTAAGAAAACATTTTCCACTTCTTTTGTGCCTCAGCCAGTGGAAAATAACACTTATTTGCAGCCAGTGGCTGAATTACAAAGGACACAGATCAACGTGGCTGTGTTGAGGTATATCAAAGATGCTCCATGCAGCCACCATGACACACAGTTCAGATCACAGCTAAGATGTTAGGTGTTGATTTTATGGAGGGAGGAAAACCGGAGAACCCATCAAAAAAACCCTCGAAGCACAGGAGAGATCAACTACAACTCTACTCAACAACGGGGTCATTCCCATGTGGTCACCCATCCAAGTACTAACCCCATCTAACCAGGCTTAACTTTTGGTGAGAGGCAGCACGCTAACAGCACACACCACCCGTGCTTCCCAGGTACATACATTGAAATTGTAATGAGAATTTCATGAAAATCTGACCACAAGATTCTCCATCTAGAAGAAATGCTTGATTGCACCATAATCCTTATTTTATGTAAACATTTTTGCATAATTTTGGTACAAGTGCAATCAAGCATTTCATTCATTCTTACATGTGCAGGTCTCGTGAGCCTGGTGTTTTGTTTTTAAACATCTCTAATAACCCACAAGTGAAGGTACGCAGTCAATCCATAGTGGAAAGTTCATATTCCATACGCCATAGATTTTACACCAGCAATTTTGTGTCCAAAATACTGCGCCACCGTGGTGCGCTCAAGAGGTGTAATACACCGTTAGGTCAACCACAATACCTCCTAAAATACCTTACTGACAAGCTAAAAATTAGTAAATACGCCATGCTAACTGAAATAGTGAAAGTTGCTGACTTTACGCCACGCCAAAGCAAGTACGCTAAATTTTATCAAAGAAATACGCCAAAATTTGGCGTACGCAACATACAAACTTTCCAGTACAGCGCAGTCTGCGAGTGCTTTGACTGCTTTCTTGTTCAGATGCAAAATTGTTTCAATACCGCACCTGTGTTTCTTTGTCCCAGTTAAATTCTTTGGCTAAAGCAACCATAGTTACTGGTCCAGCAGTTCTTGCCATAAACATCAATAATAAACCAACAAACAAAGTAAATGTCCAAGCTTTCCTTTCACTAGCTGACCATGTTCCAACCATGCCTTCACTCTCCACGTCTGAATCACGCACCATTTTCACAACAAAAAGACGTTTCTTTACGATAAAAACACGTTCACCTTGTTCCTAACCATTTGTGGATATACCATAGTGAATTTAAAGACAAAAAAACTAGAAAAACCTTGGGAGAAACACATTTCTTTGGCGCAAAACTTTAATGTTGTTCCACTCCTGTCATAGTGTACGTGTTGTTTAGAAATACTCGGAGCCTTCGAGCATAGCTATTAGCGGCTAAATTAGTACGTGGTTCCACGCGAGCCTACCCACGCGTGGCTTTATTTCGGAAAATGTCGTAAATTTCCGGTAATACGATCTCTCGATTCTGCTATGCTATGACGTCATCAGAATGAGTTTTCGAAGGAAAACAACTAGGAACTGGTCTCTCCCTTGCTGTTGGTCTGTCTGTCCGTCTGTCCATCCATCCACCATCCATCCGTCTGTCTTTTATAGTAATATTGGGCATTTCACTCGATTACATAGCATGTTCTAAGGGTTTTGGGTGAAGGAAAATTCGAGTGTAGAATATATACATTTTAAGACCAAACCGGGACCAGTTGCGAAAAATGCAACTACACACGCCTTCCGGCAGGAATTGAACCCACGACCTTGCGATTCTAGTGCAATGCTCTGACCACTGAGCCAAGGAGGGCGTTGCCGAGAGCTTGACAAACAAACAAACAAACAAACAAACAAACAAACAAACAAACAAACAAACAAACAAACAAACAAACAAACATCTGTCTGTCTGTTTGTCCATCTGTCCGTCTGTCTGTTCGTTTGTCTGTTCGATCGTCTATCTGTCTGTCTGTCTGTCCGTCCGTCTCTCTCTTGCTCTGTTCGTCTGTCTGTCTGTCCGTCTGTTTGATCGTCTATCTATCTATCTGTCTGTCCGTCTCTCTCTTGCTCTGTTTGTTTGTTTGTTCATCTGTCTGTTCGTCTGTCTATCTTCCTGTCCGTCCGTCCGTCCGTCTGTCTGTCTGTCTGTCTGTCTGTCTGTTTATTCTGGGTAGTGAAAGGACGACAACAATAAATAAAACAACTTTATTTTTTTTTAATGCTTTTATTTACCCACTTGAGTAGAACCGACTAAATAAGAATCTAAGCTAAAGAGATAAAACATGCAGTTTCCAACCTTGAAGAGAAAAAAAAAAACAACAAAAAAACGGTGAGCAAAATATCTTGCCAGCTCAAATAACAACTAAACATTGTTTATCATGTTAACATGGATTAAGTAAGCAAGAACTTCATTCCTACGACAGTTGATCTTTTTAAAGACCTATCTTTCGATAATTGTACAACAAACAATATCTACTATGCGCAAAGGATTGTGGTTAAATGTACAAGTCGCCATCTTTTTCGGTACGGTCAATTAATTTTTTTGCAAACATCAACAAGTCCTTTCGTTAATAATACAATGATTCTTGTTACTGTTCAGATTAAGTACAGTCCTTGGCACCTAAGCGTGTACACCGCCCGTCAAAACATGTTCTAAATTTAAGCCAAAGTTAACCGTTTTGAAATCAACACCGTGGGATTGGTGAGACGTGATTGGCTAAGGGCACATTCATGTGACAATAATTTATTGGTTCGAATGTATCGAATGAAAACCTAATACGTTTCCAAGGTAAACATTTAACTTTGACGTTGACATAAAACATGTTTTGATGGGCGGTGTACACGCTTGGGTGCCAATGACTGTAATAAACTTTATCAACGGAGAAGGACATTAACCCCTTGAGTCGTAAGCGCGTATGTTTGGCTAACGCCATACGACTTTACTCGTCAAGGGAAGACCTCTATCGCAGAAATATGTTTGTAAAAACTTACTTACCACAAAGTCAAGGAAAAAGAAGCGTGCTTTGCTTAGTGACAAGCTTTGCATGTTTTTCTGCAGATATCCTTCCACTTTAAGTTTGGTGGTAAATTAGGAACTTGCGTATCACATTTACTTGGATCAGCGGCAAGGGTGCTGCATTGTGGGAACTGTGGAGGAATATTGAAATCTTTGCACGTCTCTGAAAGAAATTAAAACCAGAGGAAGTACTGTATCAGACCAAATTCTCTAAAATCTCAACACTGCCTGCATAGCATGGTTTACTTTGATGAAGGACTTTGGTTTAAAACGTCAGTATTTCGTTCTCTAAAATCTCAACAGTTCACCATCTTTAAGATTTTCTATACATCATAACACACTGCCTACGTAGCATGGTTTACTCTGATGAAGAGCTTTGGTTTAAAACGTCAGTATTTCATTCTCTAAAATCTCAACAGTTCACCATCTTTAAGATTTTCTATACATCATAACACACTGCCTACGTAGCATGGTTTACTCTGATGAAGAACTTTGGTTTAAAACGTCAGTATTTCATCCTCTAAAATCTCTTACCACCAGTCAACGGTCCATTAATTATAGAATTATTCTTAATTATTATTATCATTAAATATCCAACCAGAATAATAATCACTGTTGTACTTACGTTTGATAGCAACTTGGAAGCTACACGCGTTAGTGTTCATTGCCTTGTCATCGACTGAGTAGGTAACAGTTCTGGTCCCCAGGTAGAATTCACTGCCGTTGGGAATGTTTAAATATACGTTAACTTCTCCCGAGTTGTCAGTCACATTTGGTTCATCCCATACTACGCGAACACTTGAATCATCAATGACCTTGGTAATGTCACTTGGACAATTGACGATCTTTGGAGGTTCTCTGTCTGTAAGATAACGGATAGAACATTCTGCATTATATCGCACAAGCTACTGCCTACTCATGCACTTGGCCTACCTGCCTATCCACAGGTCTTACTGGACCTCTAGGAACAACAGTTTAGATACGACTGATAGAGTTATCCAGTATAAATAAAGTTAGTTTAGTTTACTCTGGTTTCCTTCTGTAGTAACACTGGATCAATGAAGGATGGTCCTTACTGGACCTCTAGGAAGAACAGTTTAGATATGACTGATAGAGTTATCCAGTATAAATAAAGTTAGTTTAGTTTACTCTGGTTTCCTCCTGTAGTAACACTGGATCAATGAAGGATGGTCCTTACTGGACCTCTAGAGAGAACAGTTTAGATATGACTGATAGAGTTATCCAGTATAAATAAAGTTAGTTTAGTTTACTCTGGTTTCCTCCTGTAGTAACACTGGATCAATGAAGGATGGTCCTTACTGGACCTCTAGAGAGAACAGTTTAGATATGACTGATAGAGTTATCCAGTATAAATAAAGTTAGTTTAGTTTACTCTGGTTTCCTCCTGTAGTAACACTGGACCAATGAGGGATGGTCCTTACTTGATGGAGTTAAGCAGTATAAAGTTTATTAGTTTAGTTTTTAAAAACCTAATTTCTCTAGGCTTACCTTCAACGATTATTTGAAAGTTACAAGCTGCCGTCAATCCAGCGCAGTCCTCGACTGTGAATCGCACAAAATGCCTTCCAATCTTCATATCGGACTCCATGGGTACACTGGATTTAAATACAAGTTTAGCATTTGGATGAACCTGTACAGGTTTCGATAACTTGATTCGGGCTGTGGCTTTGCCAGGGTCAGTTGAAACAGTGATGTCCTTTGGACAAGTTATGTCGGGTCTTTGCCCATCTGACAAAATATAGTAAACAGAATTACTTCATCTGACAATTATATCTCTATTATTATTACTTTTATTTAAGGAGGATAAGTTTTTCAGCAGAGCTGGTGGGGTCCTCCATTTACATGCAGCTAAGCCCTAGGTGTTGATTTTACGGAGGGAGGAAAACTGGAGAACCCGGCGAAAAACCCTCGAAGCAGAGGAGAGACCAACTAAACTCTTCTCACATGAGTCCTCACCCCGAGAACGGGGCTATTCCCAGACGGTCACCCATCCAAGTACTAACCCTGTCTAACCGGGCTTAACTATTGGTGAGAGGCAGCGCCCTAATAGCACACGTCACCCGTGCTCCCCTCTACTCTCGAAGCACATGAAAGATCAACTACAACTCTACTCACATGAGTTCCAAGCTCGACAACGGGGTCATTCCCAAGCGGTCACCCATCCAAATACTAACCCCGCCTAACTGGGCCTAACTTTAAACTGCAGCAGTGAAAGCGGAGAAACAGCGCACTAACACAGCACACGCCACCCGTGCTCCGCAACATTGAATTAGGTCTGTTTTATATAAATAAAAAATATTATCGTTCAGCCTTACCTGTTCCTTGAACGTAAGTAACGAAGACGAGAAGACAAACGCCAGACAAGAAGCAAAGCATGATTAGAACGAGTTGATTGAAGACGCTGAAACAACTGAAATAAGTGAAGATCTTAAGAATTATTGCTGGGTTTTTATAGAAAACATGCGTAGAAACAGCTAAACATATATTGACAGAGATACAGAATATCAATCATAAAAAACAAACAGCTCTGCTTAATAATTCACACAAAAAATAAATATTTAATCAAGGATATTTGTATACGAAAATAATTCCAATTTTATATCAACTATATTTGTGTACGTATATAATTTCAATTTCATATACAAACATAGTTTTAATTATTTTGAATCATTCACCTGTGCTTATTTTGTTTCCATTATTGCTAATTGTTCGGGATTATCCATAATAAATTGGTTTAAACATATGAATATTCAATTAAATATAATGAATAATCTTTCTATCAGAAGATTATTTGTAATAGATTATCTAGTGTTCAAGCACAATATAATTAACTTACCTCGAATGCGACGATATTCATTATTAACGGGCAAAAACCCAAACTATAGGTTATTAATCCAATTATTTCTTTGTGTAAAATGCATGGCTGTAGAAACTTTTCACAAGAATTAATGAAAGCAAAGATAACAGCCGTTTGGTAAACTTCTGCGCAGAAACATTTTTAAATAGAGCAAAGTGAAAAGGCGGTAAACTGCTGAGAATAGTTTTAATAACGAAATACTGACGTTTCAAGCAGAGTCCTTCATCAGAGTAACATTTTACTGATGAAGGGCTCTGCTTGAAACGTCAGTATTTCGTTATCAAAACTATTCTCAACAGTTTACCATCTTTTCACTTTGCTCTATCTAAAACACTGCCTACACAGCACTCTACATTTTACTCTGATGAAGGGCTCTGCTTGAAACGTCAGTATTTCTTTATTAAAACTATTCTCAGCAGTTTACCATCTTTTCACTTTGCTCTATCCAAAACACTGCCTACACAACACTCTACATTTTACTCTGATGAAGGACGCGACTCTGCTTGAAACGTCAGTATTTCGTTATCAAAACTATTCTCAGCAGTTCACCATCTTTTCACTTTGCTCTATCTGAAACACTGCCTACACAGCACTCTACATTTTACTCTGATGAAGGACTCTGCTTGAAACGTCACTATTTCGTTATCAAAACTATTCTCAGCAGTTTACCATCTTTTCACTTTGCTCTATCAAAAACACTGCCTACACAGCACTCTATATTCAAATATATACTAGGTCAGATTTTTGAAATTGTTGAAGATTATCTTCTACATATGACAAATGTAACTAGCTTATAACTAGCTTATTATGATATTTTCCATTAATATTTTTAAAATAATTTAGAGCCAATCTTAAAAGGCGTTTATGTTCCGCGCAACATTAGGGACCTTACGAAGTACGACGTCAACCTCAACGACAACAAAACAATTCTAGTTGCGAAACAAACAGAATGAATATATTTTAGACCCTAGAGTAATCTCAACAATGTCCTCGTTCTTTATACAACGCCACTTAGAGCATTTTCACGTCTTCACGACGACGTCAACGCCCAAAAGATGAGAACTGTCGCTTAAGATTGACTTCAATACAGACACTAACCGCCGTGGTCGTCCTAGCATCGTAAGGTTCCTATTAGGGCCGTTTATACGAGAGCCAATAAGACGCGCCTTGTCCACGTGTCTCTCATGAACTGTTCACATCTTCAGCACGGCGATATCACGTGAACTGCCCACGTCATTGTACCTTGTTGTGCCCAGGTCTCTTGTGAATGGATGTTGAGCAGAAGTCATTATACTTGACGCTTAGAAGATCCAAAAATAGTGAATACTAACCAACCAATGAACGATATTACCGCTGTTACCTGAAACACTAATGTCCAGTCTCCCGTAGTCTCCAGAATATACCCCGTCACATATACTCCAATAAACCCTAATGAAGGGAAAACATTGAATTGCTCGTATTACTTTGTTTATCTAGATTAAATAAGGTGAGAGGTGAAGTAAAATGAAGTGAAGTGAGGTGAAGTAAAGTAAAGTAAAGTAAAGTAAAGTAAAGTAAAGTAAAGTAAAGTAAAGTAAAGTAAAGTAAAGTAAAGTAAAGTGAAGTGAAGTGAAGTGAAGTGAAGTGAAGCGAAGCGAAGCGAAGCGAGGTGAGGTGAAGTGACGTGACGTGAAGTGAAGTGAAGTGGAGTGAGGTGAAGTGAAGTGAGGTAAAGTGAAGTGAGGTGAAGTGAAGTGAAGTGAAGTGAAGTGAAGTGAGGTGAAGTGAGGTGAAGTGAAGTGAAGTGAAGTGAGGTGAAGTGAAGTGAAGTGAAGTGAAGTGAAGTGAGGTGAAGTGAGGTGAAGTGAAGTGAGGTGAAGTGAAGTGAAGTGAAGTGAAGTGAGGTGAAGTAAGTGAAGTGGGGTGAAGTGAAGTGAAGTGAGGTGAAGTGAGGTGAAGTGAGGTGAAGTGAGGTGAAGTGAGGTGAAGTGAAGTGAAGTGAGGTGAAGTGAGGTGAAGTGAAGTGAGGTGAAGTGAAGTGAAGTGAAGTGAAGTGAGGTGAGGTGAAGTAAGTGAAGTGGGGTGAAGTGAAGTGAAGTGAAGTGAAGTAGAGTGAAGTGAAGTGGAGTGAAATTTGAAGTGAAATTTTACCTGGAATAGATCCCATAGTGTTCATAACACCTTAAAAACAAATTTAAAAAAAGTGCTCATCAAAGGGACGACCTTGAGACATCCTAGGCAGCAATGAGTTAATTAATACGTTCATGTTCTCTGCTATGCTTTGACTTTCTACTTACCATAAACGAATCCTACGTAAGTTGGAGCAACTTCTTGCACAGCAACATTAGCTCCACTGGCGTTGAAAGCAGAAAATGACACTGCCACAGTCATTAGAAAAACAGCATTCCAAAAACTCTTAAAATAATTCATTAAAAGTAATGCAATTGCTGGTCCAAGCAAGGCAAAACTCTGCAAAGGAAGAAGATCAAAATAAACTACATGTTACTAAAGCAAAACGCACTGCCTGCTTGAAAAGGCCCAGGTTAAGAAACATGTCTTCGCCTGCATCTGCGGTAAATTCAGGTTTTTTTTTGTTTGTACTATACCTGAAATAATTTTCTAACAAATGTATTTGAGTAACCTAAAAAAATAAACGATTTTAGGAAATTCACAGATCCTGACATTTTTTGACTTTTTTCACAACATGTTTAAACAAAAGTCAGCTCTATCCCTAAATACCTGCTAAACCTGTATCCTGATCTGATACATCCCCTAATGTTAAAGTGTATATGACACGAAAATTAAGTTTGTCTTATTTGAAAGAACACTTAAAATGATAGAGTAACATCTTTTGCAGTTTTTCGTTTCCTTGCTTCGTTCTTGAGATATTTCAGTTTGTTTGATATGCAAATTAAACATCTTGACGTCACATGTGCATAATGAGTTATCAGAGAAGGTTATATATCTTTGCTATTATCAAACCAAATTAATTCGAAGGAAGCATGTGCGTGTGTTTCTCACACAACGCCAAACATGTAGAATTTTCAAGTGATTATATTTGATAATAGCAAAGATATATAACCTTCTCTGATAACTCATTATGCACATGTGACGTCAAGATGTTTAATTTACATATCAAACAAACTGAAATATCTCAAGAATGAAGCAAGGAAACGAAAAACTGTAAAAGATGTTACTTTGTCATTTTAAGTGTTCCTTCAAATAACGAACAAACTTAATTTTCATTTCATATGCACGTTAATTCAAAACGTTTATTGTTCCACACGTATTACCTGATTTAATCATATGGTCTGCACATGATCCTGATATTATTGCTATTGGTGGATGACCCATCCAAGGAACAACATTAAAAATAACACCCTGTGAAAATAAGATCCAAATCTTAAAACTTCTGTTTAATACCCAGTAGAGCGCAACTAGTTAGACAAAAAACCCTTATTTAAAGTGCCTATGTCATCCTCAGGGACTTTACATATTTATACTAATTGGAACATTCTGAGAAGATTTGTAATATATCTTCTCAGGCGAAAATTTCATCTTCATGGATTTTTTTGCCGTTAAAGTTGACGGAAGTGACGTAAAAAGAGGAATCTGTAAAGAGGTTTTCAAATAGACAAATTCCTCTTTTGACGTCACTTCCGTCAACTTTAACGGCAAAAAAATCCATGAAGATGAAATTTTCGCCTGAGAAGATATGTTACAAATCTTCTCGGAATGTTCCAATTAGTATAAATATGTAAAGTCCCTGAGAATGACATTGGCACTTTAAATGCTCTTATTGAGTATTGTATGACACAGCACAGTACCTGTCTATCTGGGTAATTATCATGAAAATACGTCGGCATCCAAGCAAACAGCATATCAAAACATGTCCCAAGACAAAATGCAGCCACTATAATAGCCCTGAAAAAAAGTTGCAAAACCAAATGTGTAAAACGCTGTAGTCTATACGGTCTGCGTGGTCTATAGATGTGATATGGGGGGTGCTTCAGTATACATCGTTTGCACATGAAGTCACATCCACCATACACTGCTTGATTTTGTGTTTCAACACTGACAAACGCTGTTCATAAACAGCCGACTGTCATGTTTGTTTTGGAAATTAACTCATTGCTGCCTAGGATGACAGTCTGAGGGTTCTCTCTTTGATGAGCAAAATCATCTGGTGTTAGACAGAGTAAAACAATAAAGGGACCATTTTTGACCAGCTCAGGCAGGAATGGGTTAATCACTTGTTAACTCATTGCTGCCTAGGATGGCTGAGGGTTCTCTCTTTGATGAGTAAAATCATCTGGTGTTAGACAGAGTAAAACAATAGATGGTTTTGGACCAGCTCAGGCAGGAATTAGTTAACTGGAAAGTGGAAATCAGCCAAGATGGCATCCAATGCACATCATTCCAAAAGATCTATAGAGCAACTGCACTTTGCAAGAACTAACCGAAGCAAACAAATAATAGTCTTTACGACCACAACTTACCATATTGCTGGTTTTGAGAATATTTTTCTCCAGGGTACTTGGGCAGACTCTTCCTTGTGTTTACCTAGAGGTTTCGATTGTGGAATATCATTCCGTAAAGCATAATATTTTAGGGATGCAACCCAGAGAAAACCAGCTCCTCCAAATACATAATAAACCATATGCCAGTTGATGTAAGACATAATTATTGACCCAAGACTGCCAGAAATAACAGAACTACAAGAAGAAAAGAAACTTATTCATTACTAAACCAAGAGAAAATACTGTACTGTGCTGTAGTCTAACTGTACTGTACTCTAACTGTACTGTACTGTACTGTGCTGTAGTCTAACTGCACTGCACTGCACTCTAGCTAACTGTACTGTACTCTACTCCACTGTACTGTAACTGTACTCTACTCCACTGTACTGAACTGAACTCTATTCCATTGTACTCTAATTGTACTGTACTGAACTGAACTGAACTGTACTCTACTCCATTGTACTCTAATTGTACTGTACTGAACTGAACTGAACTGTACTCTACTCCACTGTACTGAACTGAACTCTATTCCATTGTACTCTAATTGTACTGTACTGAACTGAACTGAACTGTACTCTACTCCATTGTACTCTAATTGTACTGTACTGAACTGAACTGAACTGTACTCTACTCCATTGTACTCTAATTGTACTCTAATTGTACTGTACTGAACTGAACTGAACTGTACTCTACTCCATTGTACTCTAATTGTACTGTACTGAACTGTACTTTACTCCATTGTACTTTAATTGTACTGTACAGAACTGAACTCTACTCCATTGTACTCTAATTGTACTGTACTGTACTCTAACTGTACTATACTCTGTTCCATTGTACTCTAATTGTACTGTACTCTGTTCCATTGTACTCTAATTGTACTGTACTGTACTGTACTCTAACTGTAATGTACTGAACTGTACTGTACTCTATTCCATTGTACTCTAATTGTACTGTACTGAACTGTACTGCAACTGTACTCTAACTGTACTGTACTGCAACTGTACTCTAACTGTAATGTACTGAACTGTACTCTATTCCATTGTACTCTAATTGTACTGTACTGTACTGTACTGCAACTGTACTCTAACTGTACTGTACTGCAACTGTACTCTACTCCATTGTACTCTAACTGTACTGTACTCCAACTGCACATACCCAACTGATATACCAGATGCCACAATACTAGTGCACAATGACTTGTCCTTGGGAGCTATTCTTTTTCCCATTATACTATACGCAGCTGGAAAGAACACTCCTGTAAAAACACAAAATATACCATCAACCCTTAACCCATTCCTGCACATGGTGAGAAAGAAACAAACACCTCTGCCAGGCCACAGTACCGTACCTTGAAAAGCACCAAATAAAAATCTTAAGACCAAAAGTGATGAAGTTGGTGAAAGGAAAATGGCGTAATCAGGATCAACGACAATTGGTGTAATAAACGTTAATAACACCCAGCTAAGACAAGAATAAACCAAAACATTTTGACTGCCATACGTATCACTTAACCAACCACCAAGTACTTGAGTCAAGGAATAACCCCAGAAAAATATTGATAACACACTGCCCTGAAAAACACCAAGACAATTTGTTAGTACAGGTTATAGTTAACTTTATTTATACAGGATGACCATATCTCTTAACACTTTGAGGCCTGCACCTCTCCCTGTGCTGATTAAAATCATCTCACATTAGCCAGAATAAAATACTAAAGACTCGTCTTCAAGCTTCAAAGTGCCTATGTCATCCTCAGGGACTTTACATATTTATACTAATTGGAACATTCTGAGAAGATTTGTAATATATCTTCTCAGACAAAAATTTCATCTTCATGGGGATTTTTTTGCCGTTAAAGTTGACGGAAGTGACGTCAAAAGAGGAATCTGTAAAGTGGTTTTCATATAGACAAATTCCTCTTTCGACGTCACTTCTGTCAACTTTAACAGCAAAAAAAATCCATGAAGATGAAATTTTCACCTGAGAAGATATATATTTTACAAATCTTCTCAGAGTGTTCCAATTAGTATAAATACGTAAAGTCCCTGAGGATGACATGGCCACTTTAAAGAGATCGGTTTTAACACTTTGAGGCCTGGACCTCTCCCTGTGCTGAATAAAATCATCTCACATTAGCCAGAATAAAATACTAAAGACTCGTCTTCAAGCTTCAAAGTGTTAAAAATTTGTTCTCTCAATTGATATGTTTTAAAGTTTTGACCTTTCAACTGCTGTTCTTCAAGCAGCTGAAAGCTAAAAACTTTAAAACTTAAATCAATCCAGAGAATGATTCTGGTAATTGCTTGGGTATATGTAAGTGGTGTTCTTACAACTAGATTGTTCCAAGTTACACTAATGAGCTGAAACATGTGTCTGTAGATTGAACTATATATATATATATATAAGAAATAGAAAATGGCCACCCATGTTTATATAGCCTGATGCAAACACGAGAGTGAGTTGGGAGAATTCAAAAGTTTATGTGAAGCCAAGCCGTAGGCAAGGGTTTATATAAGTCCTTTCAAATTCTCCCAACTCACTCGAGTGTTTGCATCAGGTTATATAAACACAGAGCATCCATTTTCTATTTCTTTTATGAAATAAGGCTAAAAAATGTGCCGTGACATCACAACCATGTTTACATAGCCTGATATAAACACGGTAATTGACCAATCACAGCGTGCGTAAGACGCAACCTATTTTATAAAAATAAATATTACAGTGTTCATATATTATATATATATATATTTATAAAATAGGTTGCATCTTACGCACACTGTGATTGGTCAATTACCGTGTTTATATCAGGCTATGTAAACATGGTTGTGATGTCACGGCACATTTTTTAGCCTTATTTCATAAAAGAAATAGAAAATGGATGCCCTGTGTTTATATAACCTGATGCAAACACTCGAGTGAGTTGGGAGAATTTGAAAGTACTTATGTAAACCCTCGCCTACGGCTCGGGTTCACATAAACTTTCGAATTCTCCCAACTCACTCTCGTGTTTGCATCAGGCTATATAAACACAGGTGGCCATTTTCTATTTCTTAAATGTTAGTAATTTGATAATTAAATTTCCTTTATTTTTTACAATGGCAAAGCTAAATAAAAATGTGCAACACAATTTTTTTCCCGCAGCTGCACTTATTCTAAAGCCATATTTTAATAGGAAGAATGACGTCATTGTATTATGATAAACTCAACATTTAAATACTAGAAGTTAACTTCATTTTTCGTCTTTTTATAACAGATGAAAACCAAAGCAGGCTTCATCAATACTACAGAACATTAGTAGAATAAAATAAGAGTCTTAAATATATTTTTATAAAATATTTATGATACTTACAGCTACCGTTTTATCCCAAGCTAAATCCTGTCCCATGGCAACTACCGTGACCGGTCCAGCAACTCTTGTAATATAAGACATTGCAGCGCCAAGAAATAACGTTGAAACCCAAATCTTTCGTTGTCTTTTTGACCAATACACTTGTTCATTATTAACAGGTTTCTCTTTCTTTAATCCTTTGACGTCGTCCATGTTTACAATAGTCTTTTTAAAATATCCATCTTGAGGTGACGAAGGCTTCATGGCTTGACACTGCTCAAACGGTTGATTACCGTCGATTTATTTGACTATTTGTCAACATTAACCATTCTTTAGGAAGTATTTTGTTTTATTTTATCAGCATTATCACGGGTTCTTGACAAGAAACATTAAAGTAGTCTAGAAGAAAACAGAGCTTCTTTCATTCAAGACAGCCATGTTTTTAATATTGACTTGACAAGTCACAAGAAGTCACGAACGTACGGTATATATACACTGTGGGGGTGGGGGTAGGGAGCAATGGTAATTCATGGGGGGGGGGGGGTTAGGGAGTCGAGGGCTCATGAGAATTACGTCACGATGTTGTTCTTTGCGTCAAGCCTCGTTTTAGGACTATATGTATAACATCAAAACGAGGCTGGTGGTAGAACAAAAGTGATAATGGTGATGATGATGTTGATGATGGTAATAATGATGATAATTAATGATGGTAATGTTCATAATGATGACGATGATGACGTTGATGATGGTAATAATGATGATGATAATTAATGATGGTAATGTTCATAATGGTGATGATGATGACGTTGATGATGGTAATAATGATGATGATAATTAATGATGGTAATGTTCATAATGGTGATGATGATGATGATGGTAATGATGATGATGATGATGGTAATGATGTTGATGATGGTGATGATGATGGTGATGATGATGATGATGACGGTGATGATGATGATGACGTAATCTCGTTCCCAGAGCCCACGTTCCCCACCCAGGAAACGAGGGATAATCCATTTCAAATCACAGGATTCTTGTTATTCCTGTTGAGGTACGCATGCGTAAATATCCGAAGCGGAATCTGGATAGTATGTTCTCCTTGTTTGACTTTTCCCCAAACAAGTCAATGGGGTTGCTGGCGAAGCGCGAATTACAGCATCTACACACATAGGGCGAAGATATCGATCGCGGCAACGTCTTCACCGGAGTCTTGTCGTCCGACATCTTTGTTATTTTGGTTTCAATTGATTAATTCTACTTCCGGTCACTTCAGACCAACCATAGCCACTGGAAAGGGAGAGGGCTGTGAAAGTGGGCGTGACTGAGATTTATGTTATTGTTCGCCAAATTCAAGATCACGTGACGTTGAACCTTGAAAGAACACACTGGCCATGCCGGTTCAAGATCACGTGACGCTCAGGCGTGCAATTTTCAACATCAAGATTTCAGAGCGGAGTTTCACAGCCCTCTGGCCCTTCTCCCTTTCCAGTGGCTATGGACCAACTCGTGCTCACTATTCAGCCAATAACGTAACGATTTGAAACGGATTATCCCAGAGTCTCTCGTTTCCCGGGTGGGGAACGTGGGCTCTGGGAACGAGATTGATGATGACAATGATGGTGATAATGATGATAGTGATCAGGTATAGAGCGTTTTCACTCACGTGATCGGTGGCCCCATGGGGGTGGTGAAACAATACGAAATATTTGAATAAGAAAGAGCTAATTCCCATACCGTACACCAATATGGCCGCCATTTCATTGTTTTGGTACACCAATATGGCCGCCGTGACGTCAGATGAAACTATTATTTTTCAATAATTAATAATTAAATATGTATATATTCATACTCACATGAAATACAGTGACGTAAACAGAGATTGTCCAGTTACAAAACCAGTCAGTGGTGAGTAAAATCGCCTGGTGTACGTATTGTAAAGTGAGAGCAGTCGACGAAGATCATTTCACAGTCAAGTCATGGGTTCCTTCATTGGTCACGCTATCCCAGGCAGTTTCTTTCTTCTTGCTGGCTTCTGGTATCTTACTCATGTCGTCTTAGAATACCTCGCTAATCTAAGACACCAGCGTCGTCCTCAACTCCAGCGTTCATGGAGAAGCATTCCAACACGTCGCTTAAACAACGTACCGATTGAGCCATGGCTAAAACTAATTGCTGGCTTTGTTGGAATATGTATCGAAGTAAGCAGAGCACACGGCAGAGTGGTCGACGAACATAACAACGAAATAGAGAAGTGGAATAAAGGTGGGAAATTCGCACATGCTTCAATGTATGGTTTCTTCGCTTTTTCTGGTCTCGTTGAGTTACTCAATTTATATAAATTCGCACATTTCTCTCGTGAGCTCGAGTATTCCGTGTTAGCGGCTGCGTTTGTTGTCGAGGGAATGTTGTTCTACTTTCACTTACACGGAAGGGATATGTTCGACGTACGAATTCACACACTGCTGTATATGATAATATTCCTAACAGCATTAGTGATTCTTCTCGAGGCTTGTATACCGAGGTTTCAACGCGAGCTCTTCATTGGTCGTACGGTGCTCTTGCTTACACAGGGCACATGGTTTTGGGAAATTTCATTTACTATATACGGACCTGTGCGTTGGTTTCGAGATGCGGCTGTAGACCTGACTGAGGAACAACTGAAGATAGATACCCAAGTCATAACTCTAAATATATGTTGGCATATCCTAGGCTGGTGTATTATTATTTTGATATGTTGCCTTGTGACAAGTTGTTTACATAAAAGAGGAAAGTTAACGGGATGTTGTTTAATAAACAACGACAACGTAGAAACGAATAAAAGTTTGCTGAATAGCTTAGACCAAAACAGTGAACCTAATGACGAAGAACAAGGGTTATTGACCGAAGATTATATTAACCCAACCGCAGGACACTCCGACATATCAAGAATGCAAGACAACGGACTGGAACCATATTCTTAATACTATTTATTAAACGGCAAAATGTGTTTTAAGATGCGTTTAATCGAACCAGCATGACAGAGTAAATGAAATAAGTTTGTACTTTGAAATATATATGACGTGTGGGGCTTGTTAATTTATTCTTCTGGCTCTGGTTAATTGTTTTGGTAATTTAATGTTTCAGGCCCGAAGACGTTTAATTTAATCTATTTTTACACAAGCAATATAAAGCATAAATTAGATTAATTGCTAAGCCTAACGTGCTTAGCAATTAATCTAATTTATGCTTTATATTGCTTGTGTAAAAATAGATTAAATTAAACGTCTTCGGGCCTGAAACATTAAATCTAAAAGTGTAAAAATGTAGAGTGTTGCGTAGGCAGTGTTTTAGATATAGCAAAGTGAAAAGATGGTAAACTGCTGAGAATAGTTTTGATAGCGAAATACTGACGTTTCAAGACGAGTCCTTTATCAGAGTAAAATGAAAGGTTCCGCTCAAAACATCAGTATTTCGTTATCAAAACTATTCTCTGTAGTTTACCATATTTTTGGCTTGAATTTGAATGGATTTCGCTGAATTAGGTCCATAAACTTCTCTGCGTGGGAAAATGAATAAATGCTTGACTGCACTAGTTTCCCTTTATTGGAACGCTAAAAATTTGAACAGCGTTGAGGCGCTTAATCGAGTACAGTATCCAAATCTTTATTCACACATTTCTGAAATTCCGGTGGAATAATTTCTCCATATTCGATAGTATGATCTAATAATTTTAGTCAATACACGGCTTCAAAGTTAGTCGAGGGACAATATTCATAGCAGTTAGTTCTTGAAACAGTAACTTACACGCGTAAGGAATCCTGAGCGATGATATATTGTGAGAAGACTTACAGAAATGACACCATCCAGAATAACCCATTAATCCACACTTAGAACAAACATCAACCTCGAACTGATCGCTGGAGATCATTAATCTTTCCAGTAATAACATACTAGAAAATAGACATTAAATTATTATCAGAATGGAACTATACGAAATGGTCACACACCACAGTCTGACACACCACATTGTCACACATCATATTGTTACACACCAAACGACATTCTGACACACCACACCACATTGTAGCACACCACATTCTGACACACCACATTCCACAATCACAGTCTCACAGACCACATTCTCACACCACACATTGTCACACACCACATCTTAACACCCCACCACAGAGTCACAAACAACATTGTCACACACCACATCTTAACACCCCACCACAGAGTCACAAACCACATTGTCACACACCACATTGTCACACACCACATTGTCACACACCACATCTTAACACCCCACCACAGAGTCACACACCACATCTTAACACCCCACCACAGAGTCACACACCACATCTTAACACCCCACCACAGAGTCACACACCACATCTTAACACCCCACCACAGAGTCACACACCACATCTTAACACCCCACCACAGAGTCACACACCACATCTTAACACCCCACCACAGAGTCACACACTACATCTTAACACCCCACCACAGAGTCACACACTACATCTTAACACCCCACCACAGAGTCACACACTACATCTTAACACCCCACCACAGAGTCACAAACCACATTGTCACACACCACATTGTCACACACCACATCTTAACACCCCACCACAGAGTCACACACCACATTGTCACACACCACATTGTCACACACTACATCTTAACACCCCACCACAGAGTCACAAACCACATTGTCACACACTACATCTTAACACTCCACCTCAGAGTCACAAACCATGCACATTGTCACACACCACATCTTAACACCCCACCACAAAGTCACAAACCACATTGTCACACACCACATCTTAACACCTCACCACAAAGTCACACATCACATTGTCACACACCACATCTTAACACCCCACCACAAAGTTACAAACCACATTGTCACACACCACATCTTAACACTCCACCACAGAGTCACAAACCACATTGTCACACACCACATCAGTTAACACCCCACCACAGAGTCACACACCACAGAGTCACAAACCACATCTTAACACCCCACCACAGAGTCACACACCACATCTTAACACCCCACCAGAGAGTCACACACCACATCTTAACACCCCACCAGAGAGTCACACACCACATCTTAACACCCCACCAGAGAGTCACACACCACATCTTAACACCCCACCAGAGAGTCACACACCACATCTTAACACCCCACCAGAGAGTCACACACCACATCTTAACACCCCACCAGAGAGTCACACACCACATCTTAACACTCCACCACAGAGTCGGGTACATCTAGATATTGTTTCGTTTACCTTGCACCATAGCCAATCAGACAATCTCTTTCCATTTCACCTAAACGTAAACCACCTTCCCTTTAAAAAAAAGAATAAAATACAACAATTACTAACTTGTTGCAATAATTATTGTGGGATAGCGAACTGGAGAATAATGATATTTAATATCACAGTACTAACTTGATCATCATTACAATTCAAGTAATACCTTGATCGTCCTTCAGTTGGTTGACGAGTTAACACAGCACGTGGACCCTGAAAACGGTCACAGCAAAGTTTCATCCTTCCCTCTTCACCAAAAATATCAAAACTTTTATCTCAACCACTACATAGCTTGGCCACTCAGCACCTACTCAATCTCCACTCCCATGTCTGCTCTAACATACTCACCACCAACCACTACACATGCAGTCCCCCCACATTCAACTCAACGTCCAAATTATACTCAGCGCCTACTGCCCAACCGCTACGTACCTTCACCCCCCCCCCCTCCCACCACCTCCCGCCCACGTACTGCCCAATTGCTACGTACCTTGACCCCACCCCCCCCAACCATCTCCCGCCCACCTACTGCCCAATCGCTACGTACCTTCACCCCCCCCCCACCATCTCCCGCCCACCTACCGCCCAATCGCTACGTACCTTTGCTCTAGCATGCATCTTATCCAAGACCATATGCTTCAACTTCTGATAATACACAGGTCCAAAAAATATATAAGCATTCAACGCCTCGCTACACCAAAACAACAAAAATAAATTAGAAACTTAAAAAAACGTTTTCCGCGATACAGTTATATATTTTTTTTACAAAAATTGAGAAAAGATGAAACCATGACAACAATACGTCATGAATTATTGTTAATTTAATACCCTGTAATTCCAGAAGTGACGTAATCTTTGCCTTCATAATGAAAATTATGATCGATTAATATTTTACATAAATCTTGTACTTTATCACCGCCAAAAGCTAAAACGAAAGAATTGTCTTTATTAAAAAAGGGCAATGCTTGCACACGGCTGACTTTTAAGCCATTGTTTCCATTGATAGCTGTTTCTTGGATATGTCGTGTACCTGTGCCATAATGAAATTTTCCTTCCAAGACTCCAGCTTTGCCAGCAAGCAGTTCAATCAATTTGCCAACTGTCATACGAGAGGGAAAACCATGAGGATTCATAATCTAAAAAAATATAATTAACAAATAATTAGATATGCACTTGTAGAAAAACACGTTTGACGTCATTAGAAGAACGTTTGACGTCCTTAGAACACGTTTAATGTTATTAGAACACGTTTGAGGTCATTAGAACACGTTTGACGTAATTAGAACACATTTAACGTTATTAGAACACGTTTAATATTATTAGAACACATTTGACCTCATTAGAACACGTTTGACGTTATAGAACACGTTTAATATTATTAAAACACGTTTGACGTCATTAGAACACGTTTGACGTAACTAGAACACGTTTAATTTTTATTAGAAAACGTTTATTGTTATGAGAAGAAGGTACAGTAAGAATAAAGATGTAAAAAGACAATTTATCAAATCAATCAATTTACTTACAATATCAGGACATATCCCCAAATCAGTAAATGGCATATCTTCCTGATTTACTATTAGCCCACAAACCCTGAAAATCAATTAATAAATAATCAATCAATCAACTAGCCTGCGGCACAGGCGCTAGACAGACACAGGATATGACGTACGCTATCAACCAACCAACCATCCATTTAACCATCTAACCATCCATTTAACCATCCAACCATCCAGTCAACCAACCATCCAGTCAACCAACCATCCAGTCAACCAACCATCCAGTCAACCAACCATCCATTTAACCATCCAACCATCCAGTCAACCAACCATCCATTTAACCATCCAACCATCCAGTCAACCAACCATCCAGTCAACCAACCATCCATTTAACCATCCAACCATCCAGTCAACCAACCATCCAGTCAACCAACCATCCATTTAACCATCCAACCATCCAGTCAACCAACCATCCATTTAACCATCCAACCATCCAGTCAACCAACCATCCATTTAACCATCCAATCAAGCAACCAACCAACCAACCAGTCAACCAACCATCCATTTAACCATCCAATCAAGCAACAAACCAACCAACCATCCATTTAATCATCCAATCAAGCAACAAACCAACCAACCATCCATTTAACCATCCAATCAAGCAACAAACCAACCAACCATCCATTTAATCATCCAACAAACCAACCATCCAACCAACCATTTAACCATCCAGGCAGCCAACCAACCATCCAACCAGTTAACCAACCAACCAACCCTCACTTACTCCCCTGAACCAACCCACCAAATTTCTTACCCTTTCTGTCCGTGCCTGCTGCTAAACTTATCTCCAATTTCTGGGCGACGTGTTTGACGCATTAAAATTTTAATCAAAAAAGCCTGGAGTAAGATAAGAAAAAACAAGCAAAATAAAGTAAAGCAAAGCGAAGGGAAGGGAAGGGAAGTAAAGTAAAGTAAAGTAAAGTAAAGTGAAGTGAAGTGAAGTGAAGTGAAGTGAAGTGAAGTGAGGTGAAGTGAAGTGAAGTGAAGTGAAGTGAAGTGAAGTGAAGTGACGTGAGGTGAGGTGAGGTGAGGTGAGGTGAGGTGAGGTGAGGTGAGGTGAGGTGAGGTGAGGTGAGGTGAGGTGAGGTGAGGTGAGGTGAGGTGAGGTGAGGTGAGGTGAGGTGAGGTGAGGTGAGGTGAGGTGAGGTGAGGTGAGGTGAGGTGAGGTGAGGTGAGGTGAAGTGAAGTGAAGTGAAGTAAAGCGAAGTGAAGTAAAGTGAAGTGAAGTAAAGTAAAGTAAAGTAGTTGAAGTGAAGTGAAGTGAAGTGAAGTGAAGTGAAGTGAAGTGAAGTGAAGTGAAGTGAAGTGAAGTGAAGTGAAGTGAAGTGAAGTGAAGTAAAGTAAAGCAAAGCAAAGTAAAGTGCGTGGCTATCGGATAAAGTTCAATAACTACAACTCACCTCTTCAGCATTGGAGGTGATCAAAACTTTTTCAGCGTAACAGTTTCTTGGACCTTTATAACTAAAACACATACAGAACAAGTGTACTTCAGTACATGTTGATAATAATGATGGAAGTAGAATGAAGTAAGAGTACTAGAAGGAAATACTTATGTGATTCGTACAAAAATGTTAACAAGTTAATAAATAAATACACACCTAACTGGAACATCTTTATAATCGGTGGGTGGAGCTACTTGCCCTAAAAAGGAAAAAAAGGTTTAAACGAGTTTTAATATGCCCAGATAAGCTGCGAAAATGCCGAGTACGTTAATCGACAATTAACTGTGATATAATAAGTTGTACGCATATAGATGTAGTGTATGTGGTACGTTTGCGAGGTATATGGTCCTTTACATTACACCAAGCTCGCAAACGTACCACATGCACTACATGTATACGTACAACTTATCATATCACTTTAACTACATCTCATATGGAAACACTACCACTTAAGAAGCACATATGACTATGAATTTGCAACCTTAGCTCTCCATCTGAGTCTCAGTAGCTCAATGGTTAGAGCGTCTCACTGGTCATCAGAAGGTTGTGGGTTGTACACATATTCAATCTACGTTCAAATCATCTGAGTCTCAGTAGCTCAATGGTTAGAGCATCTCACTGGTCATCAGAAGTTTGTGGGTTGTACACATATTCAATCTACGTTCAAATCATCTGAGTCTCAGTAGTTCAATGGTTAGAGCGTCTCACTGGTCATCAGAAGGTTGTGGGTTGTACACATATTCAATCTACGTTCAAATCATCTGAGTCTCAGTAGCTCAATGGTTAGAGCATCTCACTGGTCATCAGAAGTTTGTGGGTTGTACACATATTCAATCTACGTTCAAATCATCTGAGTCTCAGTAGCTCAATGGTTAGAGCATCTCACTGGTCATCAGAAGGTTGTGAGTTGTACACATATTCAATCTACGTTCAAATCATCTGAGTCTCAGTAGCTCAATGGTTAGAGTATCTCACTGGTCACCAGAAGGTTGCAGGTTCGAACCCTGTCTGGGGTTAAATCCGAGGTTATTATCTCCTTTAACTTACTCACCGTCTAATACTTAACACTGTCTCACTGAATCACTGTTTCTGTAATTGACTTTAAGTATTTAAGCTTACCTGCAGTTTGCAAAGTATTTGTAACCACTGGCATGGATTTATTGACCATTATCTGACCACTTTCAATTCTTTCACCTACAAACAAAAAAACACAAAATAAAACGTGATATAACCAGCGTGTATCGTGCATAAGGACTTCTCTTCCCTTACCTGGCGCACAGATGCCATCTTGATCTAATGTTTGGTGACGCCATATCACTTGGTTCGACTGTGCATCACGACTTGGACCTCAGAACAGAACGATACAGTTGCATTAAACTGTTCAATAAAAGAAGTTCACTCCACAACACTCTGTCTAACACCAGATGATTTTACTCATCAAAGAGAGAAGCCTCAGACATCCTAGACAGCAATGAGTTAACAAGTGATTAATCCATTCCTGCCTGAGCTGGTCAAAAATGACCCCTTTATTGTTTTACTCTGTCTAACACCAGATGATTTTACTCATCAAAGAGAGAACCCTCAGACATCCTAGACAGCAATGAGTTAACAAGTGATTAACCCATTCCTGCCTGAGCTGGCCAAAAATGACCCCTTTATTGTTTTACTCTGTCTAACACCAGATGATCTTACTCATCAAAGAGAGAACCGTCAGACATCCTAGACAACAATAATCACAAATCCTTACCCATGACTCGATCAAATGTCTACAAAAATTAAATAAAAAAGACAACACTTTAATTACAATCGAAAATGCACGAAATATTTTATTTTAAATTAATGGAATAATTTTAATATATAATTTATAATTTATGGTTCACCTGATTTGCATATCTCTTCAGGAGACAATTTTGCTTTCGATACACCAAACAACGACCAAAGCCTAAGAAGAGAAACATAACTTAATGATTACATACCTTGTGTGTTATTTGTCTGTCCGTCCGTCCGTCCGTCCGTCCGTCCGTCCGTCCGTCCTCCCTCCCTCCCTCCCTCCCTCCCTCCCTCCCTCCCTCCCTCCCTCCCTCCCTCCCTCCCTCCCTCCCTCCCTCCCTCCCTCCCTCCCTCCCTCCCTCCCTCCCTCCCTCCCTCCCTCCCTCCCTCCCTCCCTCCCTCCCTCCCTCCCTCCCTCCCTCCCTCCCTCCCTCCCTCCCTCCCACCCATTAGTTACCTCTGTCAACCGAAGCCTTGTTCAATACAAGAGCATCCTAAACAAGAATAACGAACAACACGTTCAAACGAAACCCAAAAACAACACAACAGAAATAATTTGAGTGAAGCATGACATTCAAAATCAACTCCCTTGTACCTCAATATCGTAACCACTGTAGCTCATGACAGCCACCGTCGCATTCTGACCTAATAAACAAGAAAACAAAACACAAACAAAACACAAACAAACCTCTAATAAAAATATCCTAAATTTTTATCATATTGTAAAATATACTTTAATTATACTCTGTAGATAAAATAATTTCAAAAATTATAAAGGCGTTAAAAGCGGATTGCAAAAATTACCTGCTGGGATTTTGGTCGAAATGTATTAAATCAATTGTCTGTAAACGAAAGATGAGAGTACTCTGTTATTATTAAATATATTTATTTTAGTTTGTAAGAGAAGGAAATGAAAGTACTCACTCTTGATTTCACCATTGGAGCTTGAGGATAGACAAGCAAGTAAAGTAATGTATCAATTCTAAAACAAGAAGAGAAAAAGTACAAAGCGCAAGACTTAAAGTAACGACATATATTATAGAACCACCATCATTATCACCATTACCAACACCACTATCATCACCACTACTACCACCACTACTATCACCACTACTACTACCACCACTACTATTACCACTACTATCCCACTATCACTATCACCACTACCACTATCACCACCCCTACTACCACCACTACTACCACCACCACCACTACTATCACCACTACTACCATCACCACCACCACCATCACCACTACACCTACTACAGTATCATCATTATCACCACCATGAACACCAGCACCATTATCATCACTATCAACACCATCATTGCCATCACTACCTCGACGACAACCACCATTACCATCCACAATCCTGTTATAATTACTGTTACTATGGTAACTTTGTAACTGTGGTTCTATTTATCAAACCTGTTCCTTTGGTTGTATCCAATAGATCCTGAAATAATATAAAACAAAAAAACAATTAACAAACAAACAAACAAACAAACAAACAAACAAACAAACAAACAAACAAACAAACAAACAAACAGACAGACAGACAGACAGACAGACAGACAAACAGACAAACAAAGAAACAGACAAACAAACAAACAAACAAACAGACAGACAGACAGACAGACAGACAGACAGACAGACAGACAGACAGACAGACAGACAGACAGACAGACACACACTGTGGAGCCAAACACGCAAACTAAAACAGTTTACCCATAGCTTGTTTTCCCATGGCACATTGATAAGTATTTCTTGGTGATTGGTTATGATGAGGGTATGGAATAAGACCAGCACAAACACCAAGAATGGTAAATGGTTCAATCTCCAAATGAGTTGTCTCCCTACAAAATCACATTTGAACAAAAATTACTAATTATGTATCTTACGTCTAGTAAACTGCCGAGAATAGTTTTGATAACAAAATACTGACGTTTCGAGCAGAGCCCTTCATCAGAGTAAAATGCTTGAAATGTCAGTATTTCGTTATCAAAACTATTCTCAGCAGTTTACCATCTTTTCACTTTGCTCTATCTAAAACACTGCCTACACAGCACTCTACATTTTACTCTGATGAAGAGCTCTGCTTGAAACGTCAGTATTTCATTATTAAAACTATTCTCAGCAGTTTACCATCTTTTCACTTTGCTCTATCTAAAACACTGCCTACACAGCACTCTACATTTTACTCTGATGAAGGACTCTGCTTGAAACGTCAGTATTTCGTTATCAAAACTATTCTCAGCAGTTTACCATCTTTTCACTTTGCTCTATCTAAAACACTGCCTACACAGCACTCTACATTTTACTCTGATGAAGAGCTCTGCTTGAAACGTCAGTATTTCATTATTAAAACTATTCTCAGCAGTTTACCATCTTTTCACTTTGCTCTATCTAAAACACTGCCTACACAACACTCTACATTTTACTCTGATGAAGGACTCTGCTTGAAACGTCAGTATTTCGTTATCAAAACTATTCTCAGCAGTTTACCATCTTTTCACTTTGCTCTATCTAAAACACTGCCTACACAGCACTCTACATTTTACTCTGATGAAGAGCTCTGCTTGAAACGTCAGTATTTCGTTATTAAAACTATTCTCAGCAGTTTACCATCTTTTCACTTTGCTCTATCTAAAACACTGCCTACACAGCACTCTACATTTTACTCTGATGAAGAGCTCTGCTTGAAACGTCAGTATTTCGTTATTAAAACTATTCTCAGCAGTTTACCATCTTTTCACTTTGCTCTATCTAAAACACTGCCTACACAGCACTCTACTTAATGTCATCTGCAAGTTGTTTTGTTAAGGCTATTCCCTCAGCAAACGTACTACAACAATCTTTAAAGCTTCTACAAGTGTTATCTGCTGTTACTTACTTGGTGATATGTTTCTCGTAAAGAGCTATTTCACTATCATTCTCCTCATTCACGTCTAAATACTCCACCAGACCTTCGTGAAGAAAATCCTCAAAACTCCTGAATAGAAGAAAATAAAGGATAAGTTCACTGCGGACATTCTGAGAAGTCGTTATCCAGCCAGAATTAGAAGCAATATCGTTACGAGCGGCTGATTGTCCCGTTTGGAAACTGAGAAATTTTTCAGAACATTCACACTCAATTAGAAGAGATATTTTGAACCAACCTTAACCCAGCAGTTAGTTGTTGAATGTGTTTATCTGTGACTCTGCATTTTCCTTTATCTACAATAATGTAAGGTCTAAAAAAGGAAACAAACCTTTTTACTTTTCTGAGTATTCCTCCTTCCCTGCCTTCCTTCCTCCCATTCGTCCTTCCTCCCTCCCTACTATTCCTTCCTTCCTCCCTCCTCTTCCTTCCTTCCTTCCTTCCTTCCTCCTCTTCCTTCCTTCCTTCCTTCCTCCTCCTCTTCCTCCTCTTCCTCCTCTTCCTCCTCTTCCTTCCTTCCTTCCTTCCTTCCTTCCTTCCACCCTCCTTTTCCTTCCTTCCTTCCTTCCTTCCTTCCTTCCTTCCTTCCTTCCTTCCTTCCTTCCTTCCTTCCTTCCTTCCTTCCTTCCTTCCTTCCTTCCGTCCTTCCGTCCTTCCGTCCTTCCGTCCTTCCGTCCTTCCGTCCTTCCGTCCTTCCGTCCGTCCTTCCGTCCTTCCGTCCGTCCGTCCGTCCGTCCGTCCGTCCGTCCGTCCTTGCTCGCTCGCTCGCTCGCTCCCTCCCTCCCTCCCTCCCTCCCTCCCTCCCTCCCTCCCTCCCTCCCCTCCCTCCCTCCCTCCCTCCCTCCCTCCCTCCCTCCCTCCCTCCCCCTCCCTCCCTCCCTCCCTCCCTCCCTCCCTCCCTCCCTCCCTCCCTCCCTCCCTCCCTCCCTCCCTCCCTCCCTCCCTCCCTCCCTCCCTTTTAAAGCTCTTGAGTTAAGCTCTTCTTTAATCAGTTGCAATTACCTGCACACTCTGCCACCGTCTGATGATATATGAACAGCCCTAGATATAAAATTAAGTTCTTATTTAGACAAATATATCGTAATAAGTCGACAATGGTGTTAGGATGGTGACAGAGTAACGGTGATTCTGGCAATGAACATTGTGATGCTATAGACAGTAAGAATGGTACAGCACTTACCTATTAGTATGATTCAGACAGATTGAAACAAACTCGTTGACATAACCAGCTAAATAAAACAACAACAAGTCTTCAGTAAAAAAATCATAACACTGTACTGAAGCTTGAAAATATACTTGCGCTTGGGAAGATTTAAGTAACTCCAACAGCTTTGAAAAATAAAAGCAGACAGACAGACAGACAGACAGACAGACAGACAGACAGACAGACAGACAGACAGACAGACAGACAGACAGACAGACAGACAGACAGACAGACAGACAGACGATTGGAGAAACATGCTCGGTATCTTCCAAAAATATTTCTACTGACAATCTTTGCCAACCAACCTCTTCTTAAAAGTCGAAATGTCTTCACCAATTTTGTTTGATTTTGAACAACGCCAAGAATGTTACCTGAAAAGAGTTATTAATAACAAATAATTTCCTTTTCCATTTAGTATTTTACCATTCTTTAAATATTTAAAACATGGGCAGCATTGTTTTATCGGATATAAAACACGAGACGATAGAATAGCTTCGAAAACAACCCATTTGGTAAGTTCATTGGCATAGTAATTTTAAAAAATAACGTTGTCTAAGTCGAGAAAATCAAAGCTAAAGTTTATGTAAATCAAGAGGAATCTATATCACATACATAGACCCTCATTAAACATTGATTTTCTTTGTGTTTTCCTCATGAATTTTTATGTAATAGATAAAGCACGAGCAGCAATCTGTATCTGATTTACAAGGCGAGCTGCAAGTAAATCAGATAAAGATCGGCTGCGAATGCTTTATCGTACTTATCAAATATGGACGCATCTAAATAGCCATGTTTTCAAACTATTTTTCAAGAGTGATTTTAGCTAAGTAAATTGAGGAAAAAGTTTATGTAAATCAGGACGAATCTGTATGCGAATTTACAGATATTGATTCAATATTTATTTCTTTTAAAATTTCTTCAAGAATTTTTAACAAATTTGATAAGGGCATCTACAATGACTCGCCGAATTATTAATGAGTTTTTTATATACCATTTAAGAACACCAGATACACAGATGGATGAGTGAGTTCCTCTCCTGAAAGCAAGTTGATGTCCTAAAAAAGAAATGTGAAAGAAAGATTTAAAAGTTAGAAACAAAAGCGTGAAACAAAGAAGGAATGGGGATGATGAGAAGCGGAAGAAAAAACAGAAACAAGTATTGTATATTATTTCATAGTTTACCTCCACTCCTAAGTTGTAAGCAAGACGAATGATGGGATCTGGTTCTTGATCAGTTGTTACATGAGTCATCAACGCAAGATTCTTTACCAAACCACATGACTTGAATGAAATGAAATGAAATGAAATGAAATGAAGTAAAGTAAAGTGAAGTGAAGTGAAGTGAGGTGAGGTGAAGTGAGGTGAAGTGAGGTGAGGTGAGGTGAGGTGAGGTGAGGTGAGGTGAGGTGAGGTGAAGTGAGGTGAGGTGAGGTGGGGTGAGGTGAGGTGAGGTGAGGTGAGGTGAGGTGAGGTGAGGTGAGGTGAGGTGAGGTGAGGTGAGGTGAGGTGAGGTGAGGTGAGGTGAGGTGAGGTGAGGTGAGGTGAGGTGAGGTGAGGTGAGGTGAGGTGAGGTGAGGTGAGGTGAGGTGAGGTGAGGTGAGGTGAAGTGAAGTGAAGTGAAGTGAAGTGAAGTGAAGTGAAGTGAAGTGAAGTGAAGTGAAGTGAAGTGAAGTGAAGTGAAGTGAAGTGAAGTGAAGTGAAGTGAAGTGAAGTGAAGTGAAGTGAAGTGAAGTGAAGTGAAGTGAAGTGAAGTAAAGTGAAATAGTCTGTTGATCACGTTTGCCTAATACCTACCTCGCCTTCTGGTGTATCTGAAGGACACATGATCCCCCATTGGGAAGGTTGAAGTGATCGAGGTCCACTCACTTTACGCGTTTTCTCAAACTGACTTGTAATTCTCGTCATCATACCCAACGCTGAGATATACGACAGACGAGACAACACCTGGAAAATATATATATGCTCAATATTTACATCTAATAAACATATAATTTCTGTGTTAACCGGCCATTGCTGCCTAGGATGTCTGAGGGTTCTCTTTTTGATGAGTAAAATCATCTGGTGTTAGACAGAGTAAAACAATAAAGGGGTTAATCACTTGTTAACTCAATGCTGCCTAGGATGTCTGAGGGTTCTCTCTTTGATGAGTAAAATCATCTGGTGTTAGACAGAGTAAAACAATAAAGGGGTTAATCACTTGTTAACTCATTGCTGCCTAGGATGCCAGAGGGTTCTCTCTTTGATGAGTAAAATCATCTGGTGTTAGACAGAGTAAAACAATAAAGGGGTTAATCACTTGTTAACTCAATGCTGCCTAGGATGTCTGAGGGTTCTCTCTTTGATGAGAAAAATCATCTGGTGTTAGACAGAGTAAAACAATAAAGGGGTCATTTTTGGCCAGCTCAAACAGGAATGAGTTAAGTTTCCATGGCTCTACTCTGACCTGTGTCACTCCAGCGCGATGCATATTAAATCGTTTAATAATCCAATTTCCCTAAAAAGGAAAAAGGAAATCAGCAATTTTCAACTAATGTGGACACGGTTCGTATCATGTTGAAATATTAAGTTAGACTTACAGATGAAATAGCAGAAACTAATCCATTAGTGATAACATCTTGTCTCATATGTTTAACAATATCAAACTATAAAGAATATGAAAATGCTATAGTTGGCAAGAAGACATCGGAGAATGACGTTAACTGAGAATTAAAAGGAGAAAAGAAGGAAAGAAAGACAGAAGGAAGGAAGGAAGGAAGGAAGGGAGGAAGGGAGGGAGGGAGGGAGGGAGGGAGGGAGGGAGGGAGGGAGGGAGGGAGGGAGGGAGGGAGGGAGGGAGGGAGGGAGGGAGGGAGGGAGGGAGGACTGGTAAGGAACGAAGGAAGGAAGGAAGGAAGGAAGGAAGGAAGGAAGGAAGGAAGGAAGGAAGGAAGGAAGGAAGGAAGGAAGGAAGGAGGGAAGGAAGGAAGGAAGGAAGGAAGGAAGGAAGGAAGGAAGGAAGGAAGGAAGGAAGGAAGGAAGGAAGGAAGGAAGGAAGGAAGGAAGGAAGGAAGGAAGGAAGGGAGGGAGGAAGGGAGGGAGTGAGGGAGGGAGGGAGGAGGGATGGTGGGAGGGAGGAAGGATGGAAGGATGGAAGGAAGGAAGGAAGGAAGGAAGGAAGGAAGGAAGGAAGGAAGGAAGGAAGGAAGGAAGGAAGGAAGGAAGGAAGGAAGGAAGGAAGGCAAGAAGGAAGGAATGAAGGAAAGTGGCTTTTAAATACCTGAGCTGCTCTAGGCTTTGGGATTGTTTTATCCGCAATAAACTTTAGCTAAATCGTTTCAAAAATACTTTAATTAGTGCTTATGTCAAACCATACTGTTTACACATTTATAAATAATCAAATTAATTATACCTCATTATTAAATCGTTTAAACAAGTCTTCAAATAGAATAGATATAAGCTGAAAAAGAAAGAAAAAAAATTATTTAACGTACTGCAAACTGCGAGACATGATTTCAGAAATCACGAACAGTTAACCAGGTCAACAGCTAACCCCAACATTTTAGAATGAAGAAAGGATCCGAATCACTAACCTGCCCAGCAAGTTCCAATCTCTTGTTGCCATAGTAATCACGATCATCAACTCGAACCTATACGATAAGAAAGTTGAAGAAACATGACGTCACATTACACACTGATATTATGAATAAAGGGACTGGGCTATTTTTATCAAGAAAATAAACAAAATAATATTATGACCAGCAAGTACTGTAGTTGACGTTACTAACCTTATCACTCTGAGCCAGTATCACTCTCCTAATCATTAAAGCCAAATATGCACTTTTTGCACGATAATTGAACTTCACAACCTAACATATCAAATTTTAATATAAAATAAGGTGCCCTCTACGCACACTCTGATTGGCTGGGCTCCGTGCATTTATAAGAGAACATGAATGACGTAAAATGGCGTAGAATGGCGTGAGCTGGCCGGAAAAGCCGCCAAATTCCAAAACTACCTCACTTTTAGCTTGATTTTTCTTATTATTATTTTATAAAACAATTAAAACATACCGCTCCTGTGCATATGTACTCTTATAAAGGTTCGTTTGACGTCATTTGAAGACGAAAGAAGTGTAAAGATACTCGGCTATCGCCTCGTGCCTCTACTCAACTTCTTTCCTGTTCAAATGACGTCAAACGTGCCTTTATCAGAGTACATATGCACAGAGCTTTATGTTTTATTTGTTAATTAATTTATTATCGAGTCGGTTTTCCGTTGTTCTTCCGAGGTCTTTATATCGCATAAAGCCCTTGAATAATAATTAGTTCCGAAATGAAGAAAAAAACATGGAAAATCTTTGTCCAAGGTGGAAAAAAAAGACTAAATTTGTTGGAAAACCTCCTCAATAATAAATTAAGTCAGATAAATCCCTCGTTCTCGGGATTTATCTATTACTTAAAGTAAGCTTATACAAGTAAAATTTGAAGTAACTTTTCTCATACTCTCATAACAATGTTCCAAGCAACAGCATAAGCTTGTAATCATTACTTGACGTCTGACACTGTCTGTTTGTCTGTCTGTTCATTTGTTCATCTGTTGATTCATTTGTCTGTCTGTTCATCCATCTGTCTGTGTGTTTTTTTTTGTGTGTGTGTGTCTGTCTGTCGCTCTGTCTGTCGCTCTGTCTGTCTGTCTGTCTGTCTCTACCTGTCTGTCTGTCTGTCGTTCTGTCTGTCTGTCTGTCTGTCTGTCTACATGTCTGTCTGTCTGTCTGTCTCTGCCTCTCTGTCTGTCTCGTACAAGAAAGTATTTGTTTGATCACTCAGTCTGTATAAAACCAAACACAAATACTTTCCTGCACAAACCAACCAAACAATGTACATAAGGAATATATGATATGGCTTTTTGTTCATTTTCTTAGCGATAGTAGTATATTTACCGGTACATGCGCTAGAATGGTGTGAGCTAGAAGATCTCTGGCATCGTCCAGTTTTGATCTCACTCTTCCCCACATCTGACGTTGTCGGATTTTACTGCCAATGTACTTCAGTGCCTGAAAGAAGAAAATAATCCATGTGCTTGCTCTGTACGTGTCTCAATTATTTCAATTGTTTCAGATGTTGAGGGATCATTTCAGTGCACCTACCTGTAGTTGTGTGTATATTTGCAATCTCTGGGCTTCTTCAAGGGAGGAGATGAATGATGAGGTCACATTGTCTTCACTGCCAATCATTTGAATCACTTCCTGATCACTTTCAATTCCCATTGCTTTAAATATAACAACTACAGGAGCATCCTGCAAAGATAGAGCAAGAGCAGAAGCAACAACAACAGAAGCAAAAACCAAATACATAATTAATACAGTAATAATAATTTAACAATTACATGTAAGTGCACATAATTTAAAGTAAAATAAATGTTTACTCACCTCAGCCAGAGAATTGTGCTTTAAATAAAAACGTCCATTTTTTATAATAACATTTGTTCGACTTTTTCGCTCATGAGTTGAACTAGTAAATTAAACAAAAAAAGATTACATGCTATATATATTACAGAAGAACAACAAATGATAACTTCTAGTTTATAATCCTTCCTTCCTTCCTTCCTTCCTTCCTTCCTTCCTTCCTTCCTTCCTTCCTTCCTTCCTTCCTTCCTTCCTTCCTTCCTTCCTTCCTTCCTTCCTTCCTTCCCTCCCCCTCCCTCTCTCAGCAAGCCTGGGCAGTAATGAGTTCAAAATAATGTACCTTGTAACTTGACAGCCAACATTGCCTTTCTTGTCAACTTCAACAATCATCCTATTTTTTGATAACTGTTCCTGAATTAAAATAACTTTCTCTGTTCCATTCACAACAAAATATCCGCCTAAAAACAACATCAAAATCACAACATGGCCTGATGGAGTCAAAGACTGTGGACAAGAATTGAAATGTTTTAAATACCTGGATCAAGTGGACATTCGTTTAGCTTGGCAAGCTCAGAGGGTGTTTTGCCTGTTAGGACACACTTAGAACTTCGTAACATTATAGGCATTCTGAAGATAAGAAATATGCACACAAAAGACAAAATAATGATAAAAAGGAAGAGAGAAAGCAGTAGGGAAGAAAGAAGGGAAAGAAACAGAAAAAAAGAAAGAAAAAACAAGAAAAGAGAAAAAAGAAAGAAAGAAATTGTACTTAATCTCCTTAGAAGAATATGAGAAACATAAATAATCATTAACCAACCAACTTTACCTTCCAATTGGCAAATTATTTCTGACAACTCTCTATAATAATGATATAAATTAAATAATTAAACTTACTTTAAATTAAATTAATTAAAATTAATTTAATTAAATTTAAATTATTAAATTTAAATTACTAAATTTAAATTATTAAATTTAAATTAAATTAAATTAAATTAAAACATTATAAATTTTTTATAATAATTGAATACATTAATAAATTTTAATTATGTAATTAATTTACCCAGTCTGCAATCATCTACAGTACTACAAGTATTTTTAATACATGTACATGTATATATAATATATTGTTAAAATTGTTCAACTATCAGGTTATAGACAAGCTGGGTTTGTAATTGTTAAAGATATGTTCCTTACTAACCTGACTTCCTCTGGTGTACTCAATATCAACCGTTATAGGTGCAGAATAAGTTATATCTCTGAGACGACACTGAAATTACAAAGCAATCAATCTTTTAAAACTTTGAGGCCTGGACCTCTCCCTGTGCTGAATAAAATCATCTGGCATTAGCCAGAATAAAATACTAAAGACTCGTCTTCAGGCTTCAAAGCGTTAAAGAGATAGGTTTTAACACTTTGAGGCCTGGACCTCTCCCTGTGCTGAATAAAATCATCTGGTGTTAGCCAGAATAAAATACTAAAGACTCGTCTTCAGGCTTCAAAGCGTTAAAGAGATAGGTTTTAACACTTTGAGGCCTGGACCTCTCCCTGTGCTGAATAAAATCATCTGGCTTCACTGGCTTAATGATTCACTGTACCTCGTGTGGGGATATTAACTTTGTAATATTAAAGGATTCTTCAACATTTGGACTACCAACTCGAATATCAAGATATCTCAAGTACCACACAGGATCAGCATCCGTAATCACTTTAGCATTGGCTTGCATGATCTTTTTGATCTGGAGGTTAAATTTTTCAATATATCACAATTTATCACCTTAATCATCTCTACTGTTGCCTTGCTTTATAAATCTTAGAAATTGTAAATAATATTGACATTACCTCATCATTAACAAAATAGTTAAATGAATCAATATGTTGTTTCACTAGACCTTTAACCTGAAAGAAGTATTAACATGCGTATGGATGCCGAGCGTACAAAAAATCTGGACATTTTGTACACTCAGCAAGTGGCTGCCGAGCGTACAAAAAATCTGGAAATTTTGTATGCTCAGCAAGTGGCTGTCGAGCGTACAAAAAATCTGGAAATTTTGTATGCTCAGTAAGTGGCTGTCGAGCATACGAAAAATCTGGAAAATTTTGTACACTTGGCCGTGGTGCCAAGTGTATAAAAAATCTGAAATTTTGTACACTTGGCAGTGGTGCTGAGCCTACAAAAAATTCTGAAAATTTTGTACGCCAGGCAGTGGGGCCAAGCTGGGTAGCACCCCCCCCCTGGTCAATGGTCATGTTTGCAGACGATAAACAATAAATAAATTAAAATATAATTCGACTAAAACACGTTAGGAAACTAGTAGAATTAATGAACAGTTTCATACCTTAAGAAATGCTGGCAGGAGTTTCCATTTATCCTAAAAAAAACAGTCAAAAAATTGAAAAAACATTACACATGTGACATTTCGAGTTTGACATTCGTTGCAAAATGGTGTTTAAAATGGTTTAAATATTCTGATAAATATCGTGACATACCTCGACAGTTTTAACCGGAGCAGCAAGGTCTTCTTTGTCTTCATTTTGAAGAGAATTATTTGTAGAATTAACGTTTTCTTTGCTGTCTTTATCCAGCATTTTTCCAAGCAAAACTTTCACATTATTTCAGAATTTCAGCGAGAATGACCGTGAGTCTGAGGGAGACTGGGTAAGAATACACCATTTTCCCGCGTCGAGGATGCGGAGGGGGGCTATGCTAGGGGGTCTATATTAGAGCTGAGGGGGGTTAACTTAAGGATGGAAACGAGGCTATCTTAGAGATGAAGGGGGGGGGGGAATTTCGCAGGGATGGGGGGCAAGCTATCTTAGAGATGGGGATTATTTTGAGGAGGGCTACTACATACATACATCAACACTTTAATATGGTCTTAGTATCAATAAACCCATGGACATATATTTCATCTCTCCACCCCTCCCCCCCCCCTAAGCATTTTCTCTTTCATCCTTGGTGTTTGTAGCTAAAACCTGTCACATAATTTCGCTGATCATTTAATTTTCTTGCATAATTATCTATATTAATAATATATTATATGAATTATGTTAAATCATTCTGTGTTCTAATTATACATAATTAATTTATTATTTGGTTTGAACAAATTATAGTCTAAAAGTCTACGTACGGTATAAACAATGCTGATTGGATGGTCTTTGAATTTTAAATTTAATAAATATGTATTGTAGTACTATACTAAAAATTGTGCCTAAATATCGCTGACACCATTTGACGTTTCTGGATGACGGAGGTCGAGGCTTCCAATAAATAAAGACAATCTCCGACATTCGTCGAGTAGTTTACGATAAGTAACGGCCATTTCCGATGATCGTCGAGTAGTTTCCGACAATTAACGGCGGTCTCCGATGGTCGTCGAATAGTCCCCGATAGTTAACGGCGGTTTCCGACGATTATCGACTAATTCGCGACAAGTGACGGCGCACTCCGATAATCGTCGACTGGTCTCCGATAACTAACGGCGGTTTCCGAAAATGGTCGACTAGTCCCGATAACTAACGGCAGCTTCCGATGATCGTCGACTAGTTTCCAATAAAATAACGGCGATTTCCGATGATCGTCGATTAGTCTCCAATAATTAACGGCGGTTCGGCGGTCTCCGATTGTCGTCGACTAGTCTTCGATAACTAACAGCTCCGATAACTAACGGGAGCTTCCGATGATCGTCGACTAGTCTTCAATAATTAACGGCGATTTCCGATGATCGTCGATTAGTCTCCGATAATTAACGGCGGTTTCCGATGATAGTCGAGTACTTCCGAATATAACCGACAATTTCCGCATATTAACGGTCAATTTGCTGCGGAAGGGACGAGGTCACGGCAAATCAATCCATCACCTTTCTTTTTATCGAACCATTGGTTGCATGGGAATTGAACCATTTCTGAGCTAATTAAATTAGTTATTTCAAGTTTTTCTAACTTCCATCCAGCTCCAAATCCTTTATTATCATGTTCAATACGCACTCTCTTCAGCTGGCCTAAATCAAGAGCTTCCAAACTAAACACATCACGTTGACCACGCTCAAATAAATTCACCATTTTCTTCGTAAGTTTCCGCTGGCCTGTATCACCGTTTTCGCCATAGATTGTCAAGGAAACGTTGGCGTCAGTGCCTGCATGAGCTACGTCATCAGTGTACACTGCTATCTCGTATTGAACTGGTTTTAGTTCTGAAAAAAACGCACAGAAATTATTATTGCATTAGATTTCGTGTGGTATTGTACTGTGTAGTGTAGTGTAGTGTAGTGTAGTGTAGTGTAGTGAAGTGTAGTGTAGTGTAGTGTAGTGTAGTGTAGTGTAGTGTAGTGTAGTGTAGTGCAGTGTAGTGTGGTGTGGTGTGGTGTGGTGTACTGCACTGTAGTGTAGTGTAATATAGTGTGGTGTAGTGCGGTGTAGTGTGGTATAGTGTAGTGTGGTGTGGTGTGGTGTAGTGTGGTGTAGTGTCGTGTAGTGTAGTGTAGTGTAGTGTAGTGTAGTGTAGTGTAGTGTAGTGTAGTGTAGTGTAGTGTAGTGTAGTGTAGTGTAGTGTAGTGTAGTGTAGTGTAGTGCAGTGCAGTGTAGTGTAGTGTAGTGTAGTGTAGTGTAGTGTAGTGTAGTGTAGTGTAGTGCAACAGTGTTATATAACCACACCTCTAATAGTTGCTAGTCTAGAACGCTCTGTTGATTTGCATTCCAATCGAATACCATCTTTCTTATTGGCGGTCAGAGGTATCCATTGACGACATGGAAAGACGAACCTACAACAAGACAAGAAATATCAAAAAAATATTTGATTAACGAAGGAAGGGAGAAAAGAAGGAAGGAAGGAAGGAAGGAAGGAAGGAAGGAAGGAAGGAAGGAAGGAAGGAAGGAAGGAAGGAAGGAAGGAAGGAAGGAAGGAAGGAAGGAAGGAAGGAAGGAAGGAAGGAAGGAAGGAATAGAGGAAGGAAGAAATAGAGGGAGGAAGGAAGGAAGGGAGAAAAGAAGGAAGGAAGGAGGGAAGGAAGGAAGGAAGGAAGGAAGGAAGGAAGGAAGGAAGGAAGGAAGGAAGGAAGGAAGGAAGGAAGGAAGGAAGGAAGGAAGGAAGGAAGGAAGGAAGAAATAGAGGGAGGAAGGAAGGAAGGGAGAAAAGAAGGAAGGAAGGAAGGAAGGAAGGAAGGGAGAAAAGAAGGAAGGAAAGAAGGAAGGAAAGAAGGAAGGGAGAAAAGAAGGAAGGAAAGAAGGAAGGAAAGAAGGAAGGGAGAAAAGAAGGAAGGAAGGAAGGAAGGAAAGAAGGAAGGGAGAAAAGAAGGAAGGAAGGAAGGAAGGAAGGAAGGAAGGAAGGAAGGAAGGAAGGAAGGAAGGAAGGAAGGAAGGAAGGAAGGAAGGAGGGAGGGAAGGAAGGAAGGAAGGAAGGAAGGAAGGAAGGAAGGAAGGAAGGAAGGAAGGAAGGAAGGAAGGAAGGAAGGAAGGAAGGAAGGAAGGAAGGAAGGAAGGAAGGAAGGAAGGAAATAAATAAATAAATAAATAAATAAATAAATAAAAGTGTTTAACTAACCGTTCATTGTTATCAGTATTTTTCACAATAATTTCATGAAGATACCATGATTGCTCTTTTTCAGATTTTTTAGAATCCTGACCATTCTTTGGATGATGTCCAACTATCACTTCTTGCAATAAACCCAAAGGTTTCGTAACGAATTTAAAGGTATCCGTTTGACCTCGTCGTAAAACCTTTTTCTTGACGCTGTTTTCAATGCTGTACACTTGAGACTTGCGTTTCTCTCCAATCAACACTAAGGAAGCATTTTGATTTGTACCGGCATTTTGTTTATCGCTGGTCAGCAGTGTAATCTCAAATACTAGAAAAAGGAAAAGACAATATACACAATTAGTCAAAACAGTTAAAAATTCTACTGAAATAAGTTGAAGTTTTGCAAAGTGTAAAGCTGAATGTCAAAACAATCCGTGATGTAGCGTGGTTAGTTGTGATAAGTCGTGAGGTGTGGTGAAGTGTGGTGAGGTGTGTTAAATGGTGAGGTGTGTTAAGGGAGTGAGGTGTGTTAAATGGTGAGGTGTGTTAAGGGAGTGAGTTGTGTTGAGGTGTGTTAAATGGTGACGTGTGTTAAGGGAGTGAGGTGTGTTGAGGTGTAACTGAGGTGTGGTAAGGTGTGTTAAGGGAGTGAGGTGTGTTAAGGGAGTGAGGTGTGGTGAGGTGTGTTAAATGGTGAGGTGTGTTAAGGGAGTGAGGTGTGTTGAGGTGTGTTAACTGAGGTGTGTTAAGGGAGTGAGGTGGTTTGAGGTGTGTTGAGGTGTGTTAACTGGTGTGGTGTGTTAAATGGTGAGGTGTGTTGAGGGAGTGAGGTGTGTTAAAATGTGGGTAAAATGAAGTGTAGAATGCAGGATAGTCTGGTGTAATCTCCTACTCTACCTGCAACAGGTGAATCAACGCTCTCATTACGATTTGAACAAGGCAGTTCTCGTAACAGACCACCATCATCTTTATCTTTGCCTAACCAACGATCACAAGGAAACTTATAAACCTTCTTGGAATTCTCATCTTCGATATCGATTCTCTCCAAGAACCAACTGGCTTTCAAAAACTTATTGTCATGCCATACACGAACTTTGGTCAGCTCTCCTGCAGTAACAAAAAATCAAATTTCTTTAAAATTGATGGGGTGACCAATGTTCGACCAAATTATTACAATATTGGGACAAAGAAGTTCTCGGATAAAGTATAATGATATTAGGATGAACAATACTGCATGGTTAGTAAGTAGGGAAAACTCTACTCGACCGTGACTGAGATTCGAACCCGCGACCTTCGGTTTACTAGTCCGACGCTCTACCAATTGAGCTACAGGTCAAGTTGGGAGCTGGTGGTTTACTACACACGTAAAAATCTCACAGCTTGTCAACAGGATGTGTTCGCAACAGGCTTGTAGCAAGGCTGGGAACAAGTTGTAACAATGCTGTTCATTCAAGAAGCTGCTACAACCTTGTTAGCATCAATCTGTTAACAACTTGTTGAGTGCAGAGCGGTAACAGGTTGTTGGAACAACTTGTCATCAGTCTGTTGGAGTCATCAGCCTTGTTACAAGTTGTCAACAACCCAGTGCGAACACATGACAGTGACAGCCTGTTGAACAGCCTTGTAACAACTTGCTTGCAGGTCTGAACAGCTTGTGCGTTTTTACGTGTGTAGTCCAACGCTCTACAACAACATAAGATGAAGAGTCAAGTGTCTCGATATTGAAGAAACTAGATTTTAGTTTTGAAATATCAAATATAAGAACCATCATTCCACGACCTGCTCCCAACTTGACCTGTAGCTCAGTTGGTAGAGCATCGGACTAGTAAACTGAAGGTCGCAGGTTCGAATCATCATCTCGGAGTAACACCTGATATCAAATTCTTACTAGTTAATTAATTATGACCATAAAAACATTTCGGAATATAACCGTACCTAAACTGAGAAGATCTTTCAAGATAAATACATCAGTGTGAGCACGTTCAAATTTGTCTTTAAACGTTTCTGAATTTTTTAAAGCAATTTCTCCGGAATCACCATGTTCACCAAAGATGATTAGAAATACGTTCGCATCTGTACCAGCACCAGTGACGTCACCAGTGATGACGTTGACTTTGTATGTAGTGTCTAAGAATTGTGGAGACGAAAGGTTAGCCAGGGAGGGGTCCGTAAGGTGAAAAAGAAAATAAAGGAGAAAATAAAATAAAAAGAAATTGTGGTAAAACGTACAAGCCGACATCTTTTGTTTTTGCTACTGTGGATTAAAACCTATCTCTTTAACACTTTGAAGCCTGAAGACGAGTCTTTAGTATTTTATTCTGGCTAACACCAGACGGGGATAGGTCCAGGCCTCGAAGTATTAAAGTAGAAGACTAACTTACTGCCTAGTGTTTTCTCTCCATCTGTAACGGCTGGTAATTCTTTAACAAGTTGATGATCTCCCATTGTTTTTGATAACCAATCATTGCATTTAAACACACTTACTGACCCAGTGTCATCATTACGAACAATAACCTATCAAAATTAAAACAATTAATACGTTAATGACGCACACACAGACAGACAGACAGACAGACAGACAGACAGACAGACAGACAGACAGACAGACAGACAGACACAGACAGACAGACAGACAGACAGACAGACAGACAGACAGACAGACAGACAGACAGACAGACAGACATAGACGGACAGACATAGACGGACAGACAGACAGACAAACAGACAGACAGACAGACAGACAGACGTCTTCGGCAACCTTATCAAGATGCCAGCTAGGTCTGTTTCCTTTACTATCGTGTCCAATCCTCATCTTTTTCAGTTTGCCGACGTCGTCCAACTCCATTCGAAACATATCAACTGCTCCTCGTTCAAACTTCTCGTCTCCTTTCTCTAAATTGATCTCAGGAGTAGCTCCCTCCACGCCATACAACGTCATCGTAATTTGACAATCCGTCCCAGCGTCCTTCACATCGCCAGTAAAGATCGTGATCTCATACGGGACATCTAGGAAAGAAAACAATCGGATCAGTGAACTATAGTGATGTAGATAATATTAATCTATACCTGCCTGAGCTGGCAAAAATGGTTCCTTTATTGTTTTACTCTGTCTAATACCAGATGATTTTACTCATCAAAGAGAGAACCCTCAGACATCCTAGGCAGCAATGAGTTAACAAGTAATTAACCCATTCCTGCCTGAGCTGGCCAAAAACGGTCCATTTATTGTTTAATCAGATACAAAACACTGGGGCTTTTGTCATGTTTTAAATATTACATAAGAAACCTTACGTGGTTTATAAGAAACTTGTTCGCTCTCATTAACGCTGAGAACTCGCACTGTTTGTCCATCTTCCTTATCTTTGGCCAACCAACGATTACAAGGAAAGTGATAAACCTTGCCACGTGTTGGTACATCTATTTCAACTTCTTTAAGAAACCAACCATCTTTCTGAGAGTAGCCATGATGACCTAGCAAAGAAAAACGTATTGAAGACATACTCCATTTAACCTCTGAGTGCCTATATGATGGACTTTTACCATTGTACTCTGGCTAACGCCAGACGATTTTACTTGTCAAGGGGAAATCCACCAACGCAGTCAATGGGTGAAAAAAGTGTTGATGGCATAGTGGTTACTGCACGTGTGTTTCAGCTCTGTGACTCAGGTTCAATTCCTGCTTGATGCAGTTATCTGATTCACCCCATGTGAGAAGAGTGCTTCCAGTTTGGCTCTATACCAAACACTACAGGTTTTCTAAGAAGGACCTCTAAGAAGAACAGTTTAGATATACTGGATAACTCTATCAGTCATATCTAAACTGTTCTTCCTAGAGGTCCAGTAAGAACCATCCCTCATTGATCCAGTGTTACTACAGGAGGAAACCAGAGTAAACTAAACTAACTTTATTTATACTGGATAACTCTATCAGTCATATCTAAACTGTTCTCTCTAGAGGTCCAGTAAGGACCATCCTTCATTGATCCAGTGTTACTACAGGAGGAAACCAGAGTAAACTAAACTAACTTTATTTATACTGGATAACTCTATCAGTCATATCTAAACTGTTCTTCCTAGAGGTCCAGTAAGGACCATCCTTCATTGATCCAGTGTTACTACAGGAGGAAACCAGAGTAAACTAAACTAACTTTATTTATACTGGATAACTCTATCAGTAATATCTAAACTGTTCTTCCTAGAGGTCCAGTAAGGACCATCCTTCATTGGCCCAGTGTTACTACAGGAGGAAACCAGAGTAAACTAAACTAACTTTATTTATACTGGATAACTCTATCAGTAATATCTAAACTGTTCTTCCTAGAGGTCCAGTAAGGACCATCCTTCATTGGTCCAGTGTTACTACAGGAGGAAACCAGAGTAAACTAAACTAACTTTATTTATACTGGATAACTCTATCAGTAATATCTAAACTGTTCTTCCTAGAGGTCCAGTAAGGACCATCCTTCATTGGTCCAGTGTTACTACAGGAGGAAACCAGAGTAAACTAAACTAACTTTATTTATACTGGATAACTCTATCAGTCATATCTAAACTGTTCTTCCTAGAGGTCCAGTAAGGACCATCCTTCATTGGTCCAGTGTTACTACAGGAGGAAACTGGAGTAAACTAAACTAACTTTATTTATACTGGATAACTCTATCAGTCATATCTAAACTGTTCTTCCTAGAGGTCCAGTAAGGACCATCCTTCATTGGTCCAGTGTTACTACAGGAGGAAACTGGAGTAAACTAAACTAACTTTATTTATACTGGATAACTCTATCAGTTATATCTAAACTGTTCTTCCTAGAGGTTCAGTAAGGACCATCTCCCATTGATCCAGTGTTACTACAGGAGGAAACCAGAGTAAACTAAACTAACTTTATTTATACTGGATAACTCTATCAGTCATATCTAAACTGTTCTTCCTAGAGGTCCAGTAAGGACCATCCCTCATTGGTTGAATCATTCCAATCACTCCACTAACCCACTTCAATCTTCTTCACTTCTCCTACATCAGCCGCTTCAACGGAGAACGTCTCTGCTGTTCCAGGCTCGAACCCAGGCTTTTGAACCAACTCCAGATCAATCTTGTCCGTTGCAGCCTGGGTACCAATCAACACAACATAGACCTTGGCCTCTGTACCAGCATCACGTTGCTCGCCAGTTGTAACACGTACAGTGTAAGAAATAGCTAGAAGAAAAGAAAGAATGATATTAACCATGAGAAATTACGACTTGTGTGCTAACTAAACGCCTAAAAACGCCCAGGTTGTTCCAGCTCGTAAACAAGTTGTTACAGAGCTGTTCCAACAAGCCGTCACCAGGATGCATCATTCATACTGGTTGTTCCCAGTTTGTTAACAAGTCTGTAACACGTTGTTGACAACTTGTAACAAGGTTGAGGACTTCAACGGACTTGTGTCAAGTTGTTCCAACAACTTATTACAGCTCTGCACTTAAGTTGCTCCAAGGTTGACAACAACAAGCTTGTATCAGCTTGATAAAATCACAACTTGTTAACATGCTTGCTACAAGCTAGCTTTGCGAACACGTCCTGTTAACAAGCTATGAGATTTTTAAATGGTGAAATAAAAGTAGCGTGCTGCATAGGCAGTGTTGAAACAACAATCGAAATATAGTAAGGTTAGATATACTGCTGAAACAGAGTTTGACGTTTCTCTCTGACGAAGGGCCTTCGCTCGAAACGTTAGACTCCTACGTTCTCTGTTTCGGCAGTATATCTAACCTTACTATATGAGATTTTTACGTGTGTACAGTGTAGAAAATAGCAAGCAGAGAAAGAATGTTGTTTGCCAAGAAATTTTGTGTATTATAGCTCAGAGAAATAGAAAAGATGGGGAAAATTGAAGTTATACGAAAGAAAGAGGGAGGAAGGTGGGAGTAGAAAAGAGCAGAGAAATAAAAGAAAAACATGGAGAAAGCTAGGAAGAATGAAAAGCGAGCATCGTGGCACTAACATTTCGCTGGTTCACCCTTTTTCTTTCCTTCTTTAAATTCTTTATCAAATATCGCGTCAGCTGTTGCACTTCGATTCTTCACAGGACTAGAACCCAGGCTTCCAGGACCAAGAGAAGAGCGCGACTTAGTTGACTCTAGTTTACTGTCCATACTGAAACCAGTCATAACAGATGAACGATCGCCCTGTTGAAAAAGAAATAGATGGCGATTAGAGATGCGTTTATACTCTGTTAATAATGAGGACAATTTCTGGTCTGGGGGTAACATATGATAGTATTTAGATAACTCAATGGTTCTCACTCCTTGATGGAACTAGTTCGTAGATTTAACTGAGGAAACTATGGTGTTGATTTTGTGGAGGGAGGAAAACTGGAGAAGCCAGTGAAAAACCCTCCAAGCACAGGGGAGAACCAACAACTCTACTCACATGAAGCTAAGGGGGTCAACCATCCAAGTACTAACCCCATTCGCTGGGCTTAACTTGAGCGGTGAGAGGCAGCATGCTAACAGCTTGTGCCAGCCATGCTTGTAAGCTCTCACCTTATATTCTTTCTCGTATAATGTTCGATCAATCTTCTTATCTTCTTTATTCTTCGCCAACCATCGTTCACAATGGAACACAAACTTTCTATCCGTTGCCATGTCAACGACCTCCACGCGGTCCAAATACCACGCGGGATTCATCATTGAATTATCATGACGTACTTTGGCTTTATGAATGTTACCCAGGTCAGCGGCTTCTACTGTGAAGATATCCTCCTAGGAAAGAGTTCAAAGATACTTAATTAGACTTACAATAGTCTTAATTAGGGCAAACATAGGCTTAATTAGCCCTAATTAGCTATAATTAAGCTTAAATCTATCAATTGGGGCATCGCCCTGTTTGATCACCAGTTGCTGTAGGTAATAAAGTTATTAAATCAAACGAACATAATCAGCATTAACCAAGGTTACAACCAAATCAATTAGGCTTAATTAGGCAAGAGAACATCCGGTTTGACTATAAACTAAGTTTAATGTAAATAGACTAAACGAAGTAATCTTGATCTTATTAGTTGTGAGTTGTTGTTACCTTTGCTCTTTCAAATTTATCAGTGTGAGTTTCCGACTTAGAGAGTTGTCGTTCACCAGAGTCTCCATATTGACCAAATAAGGTTATGAAAACATTAGCATCCGTACCAGCTCCTTTGATGTCACCAGTAAACACGTGAATACGATATTTACGAACTGAAAAAAATATACAATAATACGTATAAACAACGATGGTGACAACCATAACAACAGCAGCAGCAACACCATCAACACCAACACTAACTACACCACCACCAACACCAACACCACTACCATCAACACCACCACCACTACCATCAACACCACCATCATCACCACCAACAACAACACCACCACCATCAACACCACCACCATCATCACCACCACTATCACTATCATCACCACCACCACCATCAACACCACCACCACCACCATCACCACCACCACCACCATCATCACCACCACTATCACTATCATCACCACCACTACCATCAACACCACCATCATCACCACCAACAACAACACCACCACCATCAACACCACCATCATCACCACCACCACCAACACCACCACCATCAACACCACCACCACCATCACCACCACCACCATCATCACCACCACTATCACTATCATCACCACCACCACCATCATCACCACCACCATCATCATCACCACCACCACCACCATCATCACCATCACCATCATCACCACCAGGATCACCACCACCACCATCATCACCACCAACACCATCACCACCACCATCATCACCACCACCATCATCACCACCACCATCACCACCATCACCACCACTATCACCACCACCATCACCATCACCACCACCACTAACAACAACAACACCAACACCAACAATAAGAAATAGTCACAGCAACAATGAAACACTCCAGAACAATTCAAAGTTCAAAAACAATAAATCATTAAATCTTCTTACCATCTAAAGCTTGATGGTCCACCTTATTGGATACAACCTCACCACGTTTATCAACAATCTCTTCAGTAACATCCTTAGGTACCAGTTCTCTTACTAGAGCACCGTCATCTTCACCTTTAGCCAACCAACGACGACAAGGAAACGTGTACAATGTAGCACTTTTATTGTCTTCTAAAAGACGACGGATCTCTACCTTGTCCAAATACCATCCAGCACCTATCCCTTTCCCATCATGACCAATACGGATCTTTTCAATTACATCACCAACATCAATAAGCTGAAAGTAATAAATAATAAAATACATTTGCTTAACAACAACAGGTTGTTACAAATGATAACACCATCACTAGCATCACCACCAACCAACAAAACAACCTTGACCACCACCACCACCATCACCAAAACATTCACCACCATAATCACCACCACAAACACCAAAAATAAAACCATGACCACCACCACCATGGTACCACCAACACCATCACATTCACCACCATCATGACCACAAATACCAACACCATCGCCACCACCAATACCAATACCAACACCAACAGAACCACTACCACCACCACCACGAACACCAACAACACAACCACCAACCCCTCCAACACTACTACCATCACCACCACCACCAACACCATCACCACCAACAAAACCACAACCAATATAACCACCAACACCACCATCATGACCAACAATACCAACAGAACTACTACCACCACCACGAACACCAGCACCACCAACAACACAACCATCACCACCACCACCACCACCACTACCAACATCACCAACACCACCAACACCAACACCAACACCACCAACACCACCAACACCACCAACACCACCACCAACACAACCACCATCGACACCACTACCAACACCACCAACAACACAACCACCATCGACACCACTACCAACACCATCACCACCAACACCAACACAACCACCACCACCACTACCAACACAACCACCAACACCATAACCACTAGGAACACCACCATGACAACCACCACCACCATAGACACCATCGCCAGTAAATAAACACAACATCAAATGTTCTCTACCTCTTTAACAAACTGATCAACGGAGCCACGTTCAAAGCAACTTTTCTTCTTCTTCTTAGTTTCAGCTAAAACACATTCTTCACTGTTCATCTCAACACCATAAATAACAATAAACACATTGGCACCAGTCCCTGCGCCACTTACATCACCAGTATGTACTGTAATCTCATAAGGTACATCTACAACAAAATAACAAACACCTTATTGATTGTTTTTGAAAGTGTAAAAGACCAGAGTGTTGTGTAGGCAGTGTTTTAGATAGAGCAAAGTGAAAAGATGGTAAACTGCTGAGAATAGTTTTGGTAACGAATTACTGACGTTTCAAGCAGAGTCCTTCATCAGAGTAAAATGTAGAGTGTTGTGTAGGCAGTGTTTTAGATAGAGCAAAGTGAAAAGATGGTAAACTGCTGAGAATAGTTTTAATAACGAAATACTGACGTTTCAAGCAGAGTCCTTCATCAGAGTAAAAAGTAGAGTGTTGTGTAGGCAGTGTTTTAGATAGAGCAAAGTGAAAAGATGGTAAACTGCTGAGAATAGTTTTAATAACGAAATACTGACGTTTCAAGCAGAGTCCTTCATCAGAGTAAAAAGTAGAGTGTTGTGTAGGCAGTGTTTTAGATAGAGCAAAGTGAAAAGATGGTAAACTGCTGAGAATAGTTTTAATAACGAAATACTGACGTTTCAAGCAGAGCCCTTCATCAGAGTAAAATGTAGAGTGCTGCGTAGGCAGTGTTTTAGATAGAGCAAAGGGGTTAATCGCAGGCCCTCTTTCACCCGCTCTTCCACCTCCCAATAAAGAGGGCCGCTACTCAGGCAATGCAGGCTAGATTTACCCAGAGTTCCTTGGCAAAGTCTGAGAACGAGAGTAACTTACGTGGTGTGTATACTTGTTGAGCGTCTTCAATGGGGTAAAGTTCTCTTTCTAGCATGCCATCATCTTTGCCTTTGTCTAACCAGCGACCACAAGGAAACAACCACTTCGTACCCAGGCTCCGAGAATCAATCTCAACTTTATCCAGAAACCAGCCTGCAAAGCCACCTTTGTTATCGTGCCCGATTCTTAAGAGAATGGTACATACATAAATAATACGTGACTAGGACAGTAATAGTGGTGGTGGTGATGATGGTGGTGATGATGGTACTGGTGGTAGTTCATGGTGATGATTATGATGGTGGTAGTAATGGTGGTGGTGATGATGGTGGTGATGATGGTACTGGTGGTAGTTCATGGTGATGATGATGGTGGTCGTGATGGTGGTCGTGATGGTGGTGGTGATGGTGGTGATGATGGTGGTGATGATGGTACTGGTGGTAGTTCATGGTGATGATGATGGTGGTCGTGATGGTGGTAGTAATGGTGGTGGTGATGGTACTGGTGGTAGTTCATGGTGATGATGGTGACCGTGATGGTGGTAGTAATGGCGGTGGTGATGATGGTGGTGATGATGGTGGTGATGATGGTACTGGTAATAGTTCATGGTGGCGATGATGATGGTGGTGGTGATGATGATGGCAATGATAGTGGTGGTGATGGTGGTGGTGGCCATGACGGTGGTGATAATGGTGGTTGTGGCCATGGTGGTGGTAGTAATGATGGTCATAGCAATGATAGTGATCATGATGGTGATAGTGGTGACGGTGGTGGTGGTGATAATGGTGGTTGTGGCCATGGTGGTGGTGATGATGGTGCTGGTGGTAGTTCATGGTGGTGATGATGGTGGTGGTGAGGATGATGATGGAAATCAAAGTGGTGGTAATGGTGGTGATAATGGTGGTTGTGGCCATGACGGTGGTGATAATGGTGGTTGTGGCCATGGTGGTGGTAGTGATGGTCATAGCAACGATAGTGACCATGATGGTGATAGTGGTGATGGTGTTAAACAATAGTCCAGCCTACCTTATTTTTTTCAACACTCCAACATCAGCATCGATAGAAAACACGTCAGTTTCATTCCTCTCAAATTTATTCTTGTTCGTTTTCGATGTTTTTAGATCAAGTTTACCTGCAGAAAAACGTGAATAAATTCACCTCAACTACTAAGAACCACGTGCTCTCTTTAGCAATGCGATATTCTTCACTAGTAAAAAAGGACACCGAGGAGCATCGGAAGCAATTTTGAGTGAGTTCCGAGTGAACACCGAGTAGCTTCCGAACGAATACCGAGTGGGTTTCGAGTAAGCACCGAGTGGGTTCCGAATGAGTACCGAGTGGGTTCCGAGTGAATACCGGGCGGGTTGCAAGTAAGCACCGAGTGGGTTTCGAGTAAGCACCGAGTGGGTTCCGAATAGTACCGAGTGAGTTCCGAGTAAGTTCCGAGTGAACGTCGAGTGAGTTCCGAGTGAACACTGAGGGGTTCCGAGTGAACACTGAGGGGTTCCGAGTTAACATCGAGTTGGTTCCGACTGAATACCGAGTGGGTTCGAGTGAGCACCGAGTGAGTTCCGACTGAACACCGAGTTGGTTCCGACTAAATACCGAGTGGGTTCCGAGAGAGCGCCGGGTAGACACTGAGGGAATGAGCTACGTTACACTGACCTGTCTCTCCTTTTTCTCCAAACAAGATGACGTAAACATTAGCGTCAGTGCCAGCTCCAGATACGTCACCCGTTGCCACGGTAACCTCGTAAGAACTGAGTCGAGCTAAACCAACAAAAATAATTATTTTAACGACATGGCCTGAGCTAAAAGCTGCAAGTATAGTTTGCGCCAGTGTTTCTCAAAAGCAAACTATTAATCAAGCCATTTACCCTTTGATTCTAAATCCAATGAATCAACCAGCGCCTTCGAGCTTTGACGTCGAGTCATCTTCCTCTTTTGTTCAGCATTAAAATCCTCAGCCGTAAGAGCTGGCAGTTCACGTGATATCTGCCCGTCATCTTCGCCTGTTGCTAGCCAGCGGTCACACGGGAAAACATAACGTTGGTTCTTTAGTTTGTCTTCAATCTCGACTTTGTTCAAGAACCAAGCTGACTTCATTCCTGTGTTGTCGTGACGAATTTTGAGTTTAGAAAGAGGACCAAGAGTGATGCATTTGATGGTGAATACATCCTCCTGAATAAGCATGTGGAAAATATAGTTTAGGTTAGGAAGGAAGGAAGGAAGGAAGGAAGGAAGGAAGGAAGGAAGGAAGGAAGGAAGGAAGGAAGGAAGGAAGGAAGGAAGGAAGGAAGGAAGGAAGGAAGGAAGGAAGGAAGGAAGGAAGGAAGGAAGGAAGGAAGGAAGGAAGGAAGGAAGGAAGGAAGATACGATTTTACCTGATTTCTCTCAAATTTGTCCATGTGTTTTTCAGATTTATTTAGTTTCCTCTCTCCAGAATCTCCATTCTCTCCAAATATGGTAACCAATACATTAGCGTTAGTCCCAGCATGCATCACGTCGCCAGTATAAACATGAATGACGTAGGTATTCTCTAAACAATAACAAATAAGTAAATTAAGTTGATTACTTGACAATATTTCACTCATGATTCATGGTTAGCAACTACAGCTAACTGTCCAATGTCGTGAAACTCAGATCTACAGATTATGTCCCAAGCAGAGGTAAGGCCTCCCTCTCTAGACAGAACCCTAATACATTACCTGACAGAGTGTTGCGTCGTTTCAAACCAGATTTAGTACTGGGTATGAGTTCCCTCATAATCTCACCATCGTCTTCATTCTTTGCTAGCCAGCGGTTACACAAGAACAGATACTCGTACTCATTCTCCTCGTCATTTTCATCTTCTTCTTCTTCTTGCTGATCTGATGTTCTTGATTTCTTCCTCTTTTTCTTTTTCTTTGCTTTTTCATCTTCGGCTTTAATACGACTGATCTCAACCTACATGGAGTATTAATCATTTTATACAAGAATATTTATCAATTCTAGAGCATTATCTACCAACCAGGAATTCATCTGAAAGCCCACTCACCTTATCTAAGAACCATGCAGCTCCAAAGCCAGCATTATCATGACCAATCCTAATCTTGCTCAATGGTCCAATGTCTTCACTCTCCACCTAGATGATAATAAAACACCAAAATTATGAAATAATAACTAATCTCAGATATAATATCAAAAAGACAAAAAACATCATTACTACATCAAAATATCGTATAACCCCACCCTATCCTTCACTATCTATCCTACACCATCCTATCCTTCCCTATCCTATCTTAGCCTCATTATCATATATTATCCTTCATTATCCTGCATTATCCATTATTATCCTATTTTATCCCTCATTATCCTATCATATCTTCCATTACCCTACCTATCCTTCATTATCCTATCCCATCCTTCATTATCCCATCTTATCCTGTATTATCCTATATTATCCTTCATTATCCTATCCTATCCTTCATTATCATATCCTATCCTTCGTTATCCAATCTTATCCTTCATTATCCTATCCTTCAATACCATATCCTATCCTTCATTATCCTATCCTATCTTTCACTATCCTATCTTATCCTTCATTATCATATCCTTCACTATCATATCCCATCATTCTCTATCATATCTTATCCTTCACTACCCTATTCTATCCTTCACTATCCTATCCCTCACTATCCTAGATTATCCTTTACTATCCTACTACTACACTATCCTATTATACCTTTACTATTCTGTTATCCTTCTCTATCCTACCCTATTCTATCCTTCACTATCCTATTCTATCCTTCACTATCCTAGATTATACTTTACTATTCTACTACTATACTATCCTATTCTACCTTTATTATTCTCTTATCCTTCTCTGTCCTACCCTATTCTATCCTTCACTATCCTATTCTATCCTTCACTACCCTAGATTATCCTTTACTATGCTACTACTATACTATCCTATTCTACCTTTATTATTCTGTTATCCTTCTCTGTCCTACAGTATGCTATCCTTCACTATCCTATTCTATCCTTCACTACCTTAACCTACCCCCAACTCTTCTCTTCTCTTCTAGACTTACCTTAAACTTATCAAGCTTAGCTCTTTCAAAGTTATCAGTTTTATTCCTCAGTTTAAATTCATCAGATTTTCCTTTCTCGCCATAAAGAACAAGAATGACATTAGCATCTGTTCCAGCACCACGCACATCACCAGTATGCACCACGACCTCGTAAGGAATCTCTAAAATAGTGACAAGAACATTTTAGTAATGTGTCCTTTGAAAGCTTTGTATCAAGTTGATTAAGTTCAAATTATGCTTCAAAAGACATCGATAGGCAGGTTCAAATTATTTAGTTTATAACTTTTCATCTCACTCTGTTGCGTTGTATTTTGTTGTCCAGGATACAATTCTCGTTCAATGAGACCATCATCTTCATCTTCAGCCAACCAACGATGACATGGAAACGCGATCAGTTGACCATGTGATGGTACTTCTACTGTGACGTCATCAAGGTACCATCCAGCTCCAAGACCTTTACCATCATGACCAATACGAACCATATCCAACTAAAAATCATCGTCGAAATATTCATAGTTATGGTTACTAGACTATTTAAAAAACAACATACAAATATGTCGTGATATAATGTGTAAGCCACACCATCTTACATCAGCTTTATTCAACCCAACCTTCTCTACTCCACCCCACGCCAAAACACACCTCCCTCCCTACTCACTTTTCCAATATCTACCACCTCCACAGTAAACAAGTCAGCTCTTCCTCTCTCAAACTTATTCTTCGTGTTCTCTAAGTGTCTTATAACTCCACCCCACGCCAAAACACACCTCCCCCACTTACCTTTCCAATATCCACCGCCTCCACAGTAAACAAGTCCGCTCTTCCTCTTTCAAATTTATTCCTCGTGTTTTCCGACTGTCTTAAAGGCAACTTCCCAGTGTCTCCATTTTTACCAAATATTTGCACATAAACATTCGCGTCAGTCCCGGCTCCTCTCACATCTCCTGTCCGCACACTGACTTTGTACGATGTCGCTGGAAAAAACCCAGAAAAACAAAGCAATCAACAAGTCTATCCCAGGTTGTTCTAACAACTTACTGTGGCAATGTTTGTAAACAAGTTGCTACAAGACAACAAGAAGTTTGTAGCAACTTCAAGTACACTTTTTCCTGACCGAATTGGTCTTTAGTATTTTATTCTGGCTAAAGCCAGACGATTTTATTCACCTCTGGGGAAGCCCTCGGACAGGAATGAGTTATAAACTATCTCTCTAAGTGTTCATTATTCCTTACTTTGCAACAAACTAGTTCCTCCTAATGATAATTCACGAATTATTTGACCATCATCTTCATCCTTAGCTAGCCACCTAGAACACAATATAAAATTAAACAAAATTTACAACTCAATATAGATTAAAACTAAACAGCGCGCGCAAAACCAGTCAAGCTCAGACCACGCTGACAAGACTTTGATGAGCGCTGAGATAATCCTCACATATTATTGAGTGACCACTGACCAAATATCTAATAATAGATAGCGCGCGCAAAACCAGTCAAGCTCAGACCACGCTGACAAGACTTTGATGAGCGCAAGTCAAGCTCAGACCACGCTGACAAGACTTTGATGAGCGCAAGTCAAGCTCAGACCACGCTGACAAGACTTTGATGAGCGCAAGTCAAGCTCAGACCACGCTGACAAGACTTTGATGAGCGCTGAGATAATCCCCACATATTATCATGAGTGACCGCTGACTAGCATTGTCTCCTTTTTTACCTTGCCTAAATTACATTTAGCCACATTTAAAACTTATGTTGTAAGTCCCAATAAGGATAGTGTTTGTGTAGTTAGAGTAGAGTACCTTTCACATGGGAAATTATATTCTTTGCTTGCATCAGTGGGGTCAGTGATAATAACTTTGTCCAAGAACCATCCTGCTCCAGGTCCACTCCCATCATGACCAATCCTAATTTTCTTGAGTCCTTGAAGTTTGACTGCTTCAATATCAAACTGGTCAACCTTTAAGAAGAAAAAAACCAAATTCAAATCACTATATGACAATCTATTTCAATTAATTCAAAAACTCATTAATAATTCATGAGGAAAATTCAAAAGAAATTAAAGTTTAATCAGTGTCTTTATATGTGATAAAGATACCTCCTGATTTACATAAACTTTAGCTTTGATTTTCTCGGCTTAGACAAGGTTATTTTTCAAACTTACTACGCCAATGAACTTACCAAGTGGTTCGTTTTTGAAGCCGTTCAATAAACTCGTTTATTAAACAGTACATCAACAATTCTTCACTTTAACTTACATTTCCTTTCTCAAATTTATTTCTGTTATTTTTTGAAAACATAAGTGGTCTCTCTCCTGTGTCTCCTTGTTCACCAAAAATATTCAAGAATACGTTAGCATCTGTTCCAGCACCAGACTTCTTAGCAGTATGCACTGCCACTGAGTAGATCAGAACTATAAAATACACATTACAAATACATTAGAATTACGAAAATATAAAACACAAATGGTATGTCAACGTCAGTGACTCCATTTTATATATACTGGATAACTCTATCAGTCATATCTAAACTGTTCTCTCTAGAGGTCCAGTAAGGACCATCCTTCATTGGTCCAGTGTTACTACAGGAGGAAACCAGAGTAAACTAAACTAACTTTATTTATACTGGATAACTCTATCAGTCATATCTAAACTGTTCTCTCTAGAGGTTCAGTAAGAACCATCCTTCATTGGTCCAGTGTTACTACAGGAGGAAACCAGAGTAAACTAAACTAACGTTATTTATACTGGATAACTCTATCAGTCATATCTAAACTGTTCTTCCTAGAGGTCCAGTAAGGACCATCCCTCATTGGTCCAGTGTTACTACAGGAGGAAACCAGACAAAACCTGTGGTATTTGGAAGAGTCAAACTGGAAGCACTCTTCTCACATACAGCAAAGATAAAATTTTCATTCGATAATTTACCTGGCAGTGGTTCGATGCCTTCTCCAACAACAGGCAGTTCACGTATTAAACTTTTATCATCTTCTTTAAGAGAAAGCCATCGTCCACATTTACACGAATATTTAGAGCCAGTTTTCACGTTTTCCACTTGGATCTAAATATAATTCAATATGACCAATTAGACACTCTAACCATTGAGCTACTGAGACTCAGATGGAAAGCTAAGGCTACAGATGTGTACAACCTGTAACCTTCTGATGACCAGTGAGATGCTCTAACCATTGAGCTAGTGAGACTCAGATGGAGAGCTAAGGTTACAGATGTGTACAACCTGCAACCTTCTGATGACCAGTGAGATGCTCTAACCATTGAGCTACTGAGGCTCAGATGGAGAGCTAAGGTTACAGATGTGTACAACCCACAACCTTCTGATGACCAGTGAGATGCTCTAACCATTGAGCTACTGAGACTCAGATGAAGAGCTAAGGTTGTAAATTCATAGTCATATGTGTTATCCTAAGCGGCCGGTAGCGTTTGTATATTAGATGTAGTTAGAAAATGTTATTAATGTAATCATTCTATGTATAAAAAGCATTATATAGGAATTACTGTAATTAGTTAATTAAAGTATAATTTCTCCAAAAAGTAGTCTCCAAAAACTTGATCTATAATACCTTGTCCAAGTGCCAATCAGAAAAAGGTTTGGCGTTGTCGTGTCGTACTCGTAGTTTATATAATGAACCGATGTTGGCTAGTTCAACCTGAAAACCAAAAATCAGAACTAATTATCTTATTTCGTTTAGGACATCAAATAGAAAAGCCTTTATTTAGAAAGAAGTGCTTATTTTGAAGGAGAGGGGCGCTTGTTTAATTTTTAACACTTTGAAGCTTGAAGACGAGTCTTTTGAGTCTCGAGTATTTTATTCTGGCTAACACCAGACGATTTTATTCAGCACAGGGAGAGAGGTCCAGGCCTCAAAGAAACAGGCCTGAAAAAACATCTTACAAAAATGCATTAAGGGCGCACTCGTTGAAGAGGGGCGCTTGTGGGAAAGAAGGAATTTATTTGAATCATTACAGTACCTTAAATTTATCCAGCTGTCCTTGTTCAAAATTATCTGTCGCGTTTCCAATTTGAATCTCGTCCGTTTTTCCTTTCTTGCCGTACAATGTGAGGAAGACGTTAGCATCTGTTCCTGCTCCACGCTCATCACTTGTCCAAACCCACACATTATAAACAATTTCTGAAACAAAAATTGAAGAAATATTTAAAACATAAACAGCATTACCAGTTTAGTAATTTTCTTTTAAAGCAACGTACTTGGTCTTCGTTTCTGTCTCATGTCTTCTGATTCAAATAAATCTCGTTCTAATCTTCTATCTCCTTCGTCATCTGCTATCCATTGCTGACATAAAAACACTTGCTTGCAACCAGTACTGGGACAATCCACCTCAACCTTAACAAAATAATCTATGATTAACACACCTCTCACCTTGCACATCACACCTCCGACATCATACCTTCCCACATCACACCTCCAACATTTCACCTCCCACTTCACACCTCCCACTTCACACCTCCCACATCACACCTCCCACAACACACCTCCTAAATGCCATATCTTATCTTACCTTGTCGCAATACCAGCCAGCACCTAAGCCACTATTATCATGTCCAATAGTAAGATGATGTAAAGGACTCAAGCAATCCACTGTCTCAACGCTAAATATATCAGTTCTTCCTCTTTCAAAATTATCTTTCTCATTATTTCGAAGAACAAGTCTCCCGCTATTTTTCTGACCATCCTCTCCACCATGAAGAACAACAAACACGTTGGCACTAGTTGACGCATTCCTTACGTCACCAGTTGTGACGTGAATCTGATATGGTACACCTGAAATATTAAAACAGTACAATTCAGGTAAATGAGGTGTTTCACCACCACTACCATCACCACCATCATTATCACTGTCATCACCACCATCACCACCACCACCATCATCACTACCAGCACCACCAGTATCACCACCATCATCACCACCACCATCACCACCACCATGACCACCACCACTACCATTACCACCAACACCAACCACCATCATCATCACCACCACTACCACCAACACCATAACCACCAACACTACCACCATCACCACCATCATTACCACCACCACCACCACCACCACCATCATCATCACCACCACTATCACCATTATCACCACCACCACCATCATCACCACCATCATCATCATCAGCACCACTATCACCATTATCACCATCATCATCACTGTCATCATCATCATCATCATCACTAACACCATCAACACCACCACTCCCAAATAGGTTACATCTAGCCAATCAGAAAACGTTCATACTAGGTATGTGCTTACCGGAGAAGATAAGATAAGATTAGGAAATCAGTCGTACCTGGCGCAATGTACATATCAGCAGCCTGGGAACCATTAACACAAGCTAGTTCTCTTGTGATTTGACGATCATCTTCATCTTTCGCAAGCCAACGATGACAAGGAAAATCAAACACTTTGCCTCGACTTTCATCTTCTACTGTTACCTGAAAATTTAGTGAGAGTTCATTGTTACCCAGAAACTAAACTAACTTTACTTCTACTATCACTCATTTCTAAACTGTTCTTCCTAGAGGTCCAGTAAGGATCATCCCTTCATTGATCCAGTGTTACTACAGGAGGAAACCAGAGTAAACTAAACTAACTTTATTTATACTAGATAACTCTATCAGTCATATCTAAACTGTTCTCTCTAGAGGTCCAGTAAGGACCATCCCTTCATTGGTCCAGTGTTACTACAGGAGGAAACCAGAGTAAACTAAACTAACTTTATTTATACTGGATAACTCTATCAGTCATATCTAAACTGTTCTTCCTAGAGGTCCAGTAAGAACCATCATTCATTGGTCCAGTGTTACTACAGGAGGAAACCAGAGTAAACTAAACTAACTTTATTTATACTGGATAACTCTATCAGTCATATCTAAACTGTTCTTCCTAGAGGTCCAGTAAGAACCATCCTTCATTGGTCCAGTGTTACTACAGAAGGAAACCAGAGTAAACTAAACTAACTTTATTTATACTGGATAACTCTATCAGTCATATCTAAACTGTTCTCTCTAGAGGTCCAGTAAGGACCATCCCTCATTGATCCAGTGTTACTACAGGAGGAAACCAGAGTAAACTAAACTAACTTTATTTATACTGGATAACTCTATCAGTCATATCTAAACTGTTCTCTCTAGAGGCCCAGTAAGGACCATCCCTCATTGGTCCAGTGTTACTACAGAAAATGAGATATGGTACCTTATCTTGATATAACTATGGTACCTTATCTAAAAACCAGCCTGGTCCAGCTCCGCGGTTGTCATGTCCAATACGAAGTTTAGTCAGTTGACCAAGATCAATTGCTTCCAAACGAAATGTATCCATTCTAAAATAACAATATAACAATGTAAACTGTCAAGAAATAACACTTATTACTGTAAAATAACGTTCTGAAACGCCAATTTTACCTTCCTTTTTCAAAATTATTTCGTGAATTATCCAAGCCGTGTTCTCCAGTGTCTCCTTGTTCACCAAATATGGTGATAGTAACATTAGCGTCAGTGCCAGCACTTCGCACATTGCCAGTATACGTACACACTTTGTACTTGTAGCCTACAGTGGAGACACTAACATGTTATTATGACGTTAATTATTCGCTCACTTCGAACAGGGTCTATTGTAAAGTAAATGGTTCACATATATTTGCAGTCAGATTAATGTATTGAAAAGCAGATTGATGGACAGACGGGCAAATGAACAAACAAACAAACAGACAGACAGACAGACAGACAGACAAACAAACAAACAAACAAACAAACAAACAAACAAACAAACAAACCGACAGACAAACAGACAAATAGACAGACCAACAGACAGACAGACAGACAGACAGACAGACAGACAGACAGACAGACAGACAGACGAACAAACAAACAAACCGACCGACAAACAAACAAACAAACAACCAAACAGACAGACAAACAAACAAACAAACAAACAAACAAACAAACAAACAAACAAACAAACAAACAAACAAACAGACAGACAGACAGACAGACAGACAGACAGACAGACCGACAGATAGACAGACAGACAGATAGACAGACAGACAGACAGACCGACCGACCGACCGACCGACAGACAGACAGACAGACAGACAGACAGACAGACAGACAGACAGACAGACAGACAGAAGACGGTAAAGTCAATTGACAAAGGCTAACAAAAAGAATAAGACTATGACAAAAAGAATATGACTGAAGAAAAACCTTTGTGTTGATCAGTTGCTCGTTTAGTAGCCATGAGCTGTCTTCTAGTTTGACCATCTCCTTCATCTTTATCCAACCACTGATCACATGGAAAGTACGTCACTGTGCCTTTCACTAGCTCTGTAATAGTAATCTAAAAAAACACAGCAGAAAAACAATCTCTACATTTTGCCTTTCACAGACCCATTTTACTCTGGTGAAGGGCTCCACTTGAAACGTCAGTATTTCGTTATCAAAACTATTCTCAGCAGTTTACCATCTTTTCACTTTGCTCTATCTAAAACACTGCCTACACAACACTCTACATTTTACTCTGATGAAGGACTCCACTTGAAACGTCAGTATTTCGTTATCAAAACTATTCTCAGCAGTTTACCATCTTTTCACTTTGCTCTATCTAAAACACTGCCTACACAACACTCTACATTTTACTCTGATGAAGGACTCCACTTGAAACGTCAGTATTTCATTATTAAAACTATTCTCGGCAGTTTACCATCTTTTCACTTTGCTCTATCTAAAACACTGCCTACACAACACTCTACATTTTACTCTGATGAAGGGCTCTGCTTGAAACGTTAGTATTTCGTTATTAAAACTATTCTCAGCAGTTTACCATCTTTTCACTTTGCTCTATCTAAAACACTGCCTACACAACACTCTACATTTTACTCTGATGAAGGGCTCTGCTTGAAACGTCAGTATTTCGTTATATAGAAACTATTCTCAGCAGTTTACCATCTTTCCACTTTGCTTTATCTAAAACACTGCCTACACAGCTTTAATTAATTCCAGCATTAGGTTAACTGCACAACGAAAATACGTGCAATCGTAATTATTGGAAGGTAGTGTAGCCTCATACCTTATGAAGGAACCATCCTGGGCCAAACCCTGTGTTATCATGTTCCACTCTTAACAAAAAATCACACAACCACATTAAAAACAATATAATTGTGAAAAGAATATAACACACTACACACAATAATTAGTCCTTTAACATTTTGAGGTCTGGACCTCTCTCTGTGCTGAATAAAATCATCTGGTGTTAGCCAGAATAAAATACTAAAGACTCGTCTTCAGGCTTCAAAGTGTTAAGCCCTAATTAAACGAGAACGCAAGTCATCGCAAGTTGGCAGTCACGCTATCTCAGCCAGCCGCTCTGAATAGTTTCCCGAAAATATCATGTACCGTGACAAAGTTAAAACTTGTTTAAAACACTCATGAAACCTTTATTTTGTTAATTTGGGGAGTTCGAACGACCGCCACAGAAATTCTGACTGCCAACTTGCGATGACTTGCGTTCTCGTTTGATTACGGCTTTAAAGAGATAGGTTTTAACGCTTTGAGGCCTGGACCTCTCCCTGTGCTGAATAAAATCGTCTGGCGTTAGCCAGAATAAAATACTAAAGACTCGTCTTCAGGCTTCAAAGTGTTGACACTCATGTCTAACTTTGCAAGTATGTTTAGTTATAACATAATACTTTTCTTACATCATTTTCTTCAACGCTCCAAGACCTGTTGACTTGATTTTAAATCGATCAGTTTTTCCTCTTTCAAAATTATCACGATCTCTACATACAAGAAAATAATTAAATCTTCAATGGAAAAAAAATTATGTGCTGGTCACGCAATCAAATTTCACCAGAGGGCGACCTCACTGGCCACACCCTATGGGTCATTTCGAAATTTTGGGTTTCCAAAACGACAGTTTAATGTAAGAGTGGTGCGTATAAAGGTAGGACTATCGATTCACCACTATTTTCATTTACCTGTTTGACAGTAGAACTTTGGGTGTCTGTCCTTTTGAACCAAATAACGTCATGTACACCTTGGCATCTGTACCAGCCCCTCGAATATCACCAGTTTCAACCATTACTTCGTAAACTGAGACATAAAAATAAGAGATGACTTCACATTAAACAGGCAGTGTGTTATGATGTATAGAAAATCTTAAAGATGGTGAACTGTTGAGATTTTAGAGAATGAAATATTGACGTTTTAAACCAAAGTCCTTCATCAGAGTAAACCATGCTACGTAGGCAGTGTGTTATGATGTATAGAAAATCTTAAAGATGGTGAACTGTTGAGATTTTAGAGAATGAAATACTGACGTTTTAAACCAAAGTTCTTCATGTAGGATAGTGTATACTGTACCTGTCTTAACTGCTCTTTGTGTGCCTTTGTTGGATTGCAATTGACGCTTTATTTGACAGTCACTCTCGAAAAGAGAAAGCCATTGAAAGCAAGGGAAGGTCCACACTTTTTTGTTTCTTGTGTTTTTGACCAAAATTTCCAATAAAAACCAACCTTGTTTTCTATCAAGACCATCATGCTGAAATAATAAACAATGTTTTCATCCAAAGTATAAATAGTTTGGGCTTAATCCTACCTGTAGTAAATGTTTTATGACCATCTAGGTTGGTATAGTCTTGAGAAAGACTGTTGGTGGTAGTGACTGACGTTATAAAGTAAATGGTTTGAACCTAGGAGTATCAGTAGATGTTTATTGAAGTTGATTGTCTAGGTTAGTGTAGTCTTGAGAAAGACTGTTGATGGTAGTGACTGACGTTATAAAGTAAATGGTTTGAACCTAGGAGTATCAGTAGATGTTTGATGAAGTTGATTGTCTAGGTAAGTGTAGTCTTGAGAAATACTGTTGGTGGTAGTGACTGACGTTATAAAGTAAATGGTTTAAACCTAGGAGTATCAGTAGATGTTTGTTGAAGTTGATTGTCTAGGTTAGTGTAGTCTTGAGAAAGACTGTTGGTGGTAGTGACTGACGTTATAAAGTAAATGGTTTAAACCTAGGAGTATCAGTAGATGTTTGTCGAAGTTGATTGTCTAGGTTAGTGTAGTCTTGAGAAAGACTGTTGGTGGCAGTGACTGACGTTATAAAGTAAATGGTTTGAACCTAGGAGTATCAGTAGATGCTTGTTGAAGTTGATTGTCTAGGTTAGTGTAGTCTTGAGAAAGACTGTTGGCGTTAGTGACTGACGTTATAAAGTAAATGGTTTGAACCTAACACCATCACCACTGAACACCAACACAGACACCACCCCCATCAACGCAAACACTCTTTCCTACACTGTATATCATCCGTAAAATACCATTGGCATGGTACCTCAACATTGAGCACTTTAATATCACCAATCTCTGGTCCACGGAGTGTAAATGTTTCTTGACTGCCAGCTTGAAACGTGAACGGAGGTTCATAAAGATATGAAGATGATGATACTTCTGGTTTGTGGATTAAACGAGTTCTACCAATTATACCCTTGCCGCCTTTGAGTTCAACGAACACCTAAAGAATAAGTTGCACGCTGTAATACGCTGTAGAATAAGTTGCATATTATTATACAACATACTGTACATAGAGCAAAGTATTGCAGTAACTCATTGCTGCCTGGGATGTCTGAGGGTTCTCTCTTTGATGAGTAAAATCATCTAGTGTTAGACAGAGTAAAACAATAAAGGGGTCATTTTTGTCCAGCTCAGGCAGGAATGGGTTAATCACTTGTTAACTCATTGCTGCCTAGGATGGCTGAGGGTTCTCTCTTTAATGAGTAAAATCATCTGGTGTTAGACAGAGTAAAACAATAAAGGGACCATTTTTGACCAGCTCAGGCAGGAATGGGTTAATCACTTGTTAACTCATTGCTGCCTAGGATGTCTGAGGGTTCTCTCTTTGATGAGTAAAACCATCTGGTGTTAGACAGAGTAAAACAATAAAGGGGTCATTTTTGACCAGCTCAGGCAGGAATTGGTTAAAGTAACGAACATTTTTTACGTTGCGTTTTGATCTTAGTTAGAAGTTGTAATTTCAAACAAAACATACATTGGCATCCGTTCCAGCATTCTTCCTACTGTCTGTTCTCACCACTACTTTATACACAACACCTGAAGCTAAGAAATAAAAACAACAATATAATTTAAAGATTTTGCTATGCCATGCTATGCCATGATGAATGAAATGTACAGTGAGAGTTAAATAGATATGACTGTCACCTTTTCTTTTTCGTGTTTTTTGAGGTGACTGTAAACAAGAAACATCCAAGAGTTAAAGAGGTTTAAATAAATATATTATATACTTTAGTAATATTTGGCATTCACTAGAAATACAAGCAACCACACCTTCCCAGATATGTACCACCCCCACCCTAGAACCAATCACACCTCTCTACACACACACCACACATCCACCCCACCCTAGAACCACCCATACCTCTCCACACACCACACATCCAGCCTAGAACCAACAACATATCTCCACACACACATCCACCCCCATCCTAGAACCAACCACACCTCTCCTCACACACCCTAGAACCACACCACACCTTCCCACAAACCACCACTACCCTAGAACTAAGCACACACCCAACACAACACCCCCTCCCCCCACCTAGAACCAACCCAACTTTTCCACAAATAACCCCAACTAAAGACAACCACACAGCTAACAACACCCTGCCACCTAAAACCAACCCCACCACCACCACCCACCAAAAAATAACCACTAACCACACCCTCCCACCTAAAACCATCCCCACCACCACCACCCACCAAAAAATAACCACACACCTAACTAACCACACCCTCCCACCTAAAACCAACCCCACCACCACCACCCACCAAAAAACAACCACACACGTAACAACCAACTACCCTCCCACAAACTCTGAGTACAAGTTTGACCATCCCCAACCTCTTAAATATATACATGTATAACAACAAAATTATTTCTAACCTTGAATACCTTGGTGCGTGATGCACTAGATGTGAATCTTCGTGAGTAATATTGCGCAAGATGTGGATCATTCAGTGAGTTATAAGGTTCAGCTAAATATTGTCTCCCCTGAGTGGCCTGGGCTCTAGTTGGTGTGCCCAAGGTTTTACGACTTGCAAAAGGTGCAGAATTGCTGACTCGTGAATCTTGTGATGCGTGGTGTAGAGATACGGTGAATTTCTTAAGAGGTCGAGCTGGTAATGCATTAGGATTTTGCCAGATTGGACGAGTTGGAGCTGAAAGATTGAAACAAAATTTCATGGATACAGTAGTTGAATAGATGGATGGAGAAATGGATGCATGGAAGTAAGATGAAATGAGTATATATTAAATGGATCAGATGGATGGATGAGTGAATGAATGAATGGATGTATAGATGAATGGATGAGTGCATGAATGGATTGGATTGGATGGATGGATGAATGAATGAATGGATTAGATGGATGTATATAGATGAATGGATGAGTGAATGCATGGATTGGATGGATAGATGGATGGATGAGTGAATGAATGGATGGATGGGTAGAAGCAAGGATGGATGTATGAGTAAATGAATGGATAGGTGGGTAGAAGCAAGGATGGATGGATGAATGAATGGATAGATGTATGAGTAAATAAATGGTTGGATGGATGGATAGTGAATAGAAGTGTACATCAGGTCAAATATAAACGACCAACCCTACCCGACAAAAATTCTTACTAACCCAAACACAACCCAACAATGAATTATCTAACCCAAACCTGACCCAACTTTCTAAATTAAACTATTGAACATTTAATTTTCTCACAAAAAATTATGAACTGCTGAGATTTTGTGAAACAAAAATAAATACTGACATTTCAAGCGGAGCCTTAAGAGGTTCCAAAAAATCGTGGCAGTTGATAGCTACATTTAAGGGAACTGTCCTTCCCCCCTCCCCCCAAGTTTTTAATATTTTTAATTACTCATGGTCACACGTGACTTGCTTTGATTAACCAATAGTAACGCTTTCAGAAATTTAGGCCAATCAAAAACCGAGTTCAGATATTGAACTCACCAAAGTGAGATTTGAAGCTCGCGAGACCAGAGCTCTCCATCTCCCAAACATGAGCCTCCAGTAGCTAGGGGTGACGTCCCACCTCCCCCCCCCCTAGCAAAAAGTACGAAGGACAACCCCTCTTGCCTCACAGTTTTAGCGTGACTGAATTATGCCATTAACGGTTTCTGAGCACATGTTTTTCATCACTAAAGACAAGTTTAAGTTATTTTTTTGACAAACCTGATAATGGTCGAGGCTTGACTGTTGTTTGTCTGTTCTGAGTGGCAGAACTTGTTGCTCTTGTGTAAGAGGGATCTTGAAGGAGAGTTTTAACACCAAGAGAGCTTTGCATTGTTGAAACTAGAAGATTTCTCTCACCATTGCCAGCTGCACTTCAAACGCTAGCGTGACAAAGAACAAATCAATATTAAGTTTACAAAGTTGCACTTCAAACAATCGTTTATAAATATCACAATTTTTTCCTAAATGCCCACGCTATTTAACAATATTTTTACAAACAGTTTAAACACCAATCAGAAATAATATACACAAGACAAGACACTTGAGAAAACTCAAAATATTTTACAAAAAAGGTCAAGTGTTCAAATCACTTCGGCTACTTTCTTCAAAACGTCGCGACATTACAAGACTTTTTAGATTAAAAAAAGGGTTTAAAATTCACCAAAACTTACCAAACACTTCTTAAGAATAAACTTCTAGTCTTCTTGTGTTTCTTTGTGTCTTAAAATAAGTAAAAATCCAGTTTAAAAGCAAGAAAACATTAGCATGTTATTTCATTCAGTCATTTTCAAAACGCTCGCATCTCGTTGTTCGGGCAACCAATTGTTATGACCACGCGAGACCCCCGCGTGAAAATCAATATTTTATAATATTGTTAATATGGAAATTTATTCAACAGTATTGCATATTATTCGCCAGTACTGCATGTAGGCTAAATGATTTGATTCCCAAAATACAGTACACATGCATGGAAATTTGGTAATAAATTCTGGGCGCATATTTTTAATATTTTGTTTTTGCTACACTTTGGGAAAGATTTGTAACGCTGTATAAAGGAATATTTTCACATTTTAAAATAGGGAATTTAGTGCGTATTATAATTATGCAGGCATTAGCATAATTCAGATTTATGTGGAACATATCTCTCAAGATTATTATGTCTTACTGCCATTTGCAAGCCACCGTGAAGCTTGCGATTTTTTTCATGTTTGTTTACGTTTGAAAGTTGCAAGTTCACCAGAAAATGTCCAATGTTTAAAAACAAATCAATCAACTTGCGGCGTCATTTTCACAGGTTTCTTTGAAATCACGCAGCAAGTTGATTGATTTGTTTTTAAACGTTCAACGTTTTCTGGTGAAACTTGCAACTTTCAAACGTAAACAAACGTGAAAATATATTTTCACTAAAAGAAAAAAATGGAAAGGAGGAAAGTTGTGAAATAAAATAGAACTGATAAAAAGCAGTAAATGGGAGAAATGGGAAGAAAGTAGAAAGAAGAGATGAAAGAAAGAGAAACGATAACATGGAGATGTTTTACGATAAAGTGATTTAATATTTACTGTGACACTTAAAGTACAAATGCTTTCCTGTAAAAAACGCAAGCTTCAAATAAAATAAACTTAAAATATATATTATGTAGCCATTACAACACCGTTTAGTTTATACTTTCAGATAATGCTTAGTCAAACTGGATGTTCTTTCCCGCGCGACCTTGCAATATTGATAGTAACATTGCACTTAGCAAGTTGCTAAAAATTCGCATTTTACATATCGAACTTCACATAATATGAAGTTTTATTGAAAGTCAGAACAACTAACTCGAAGTAAACTTCATGTTGTGTGAAGTGCGAATTTTTAGCAACTTGCCAAGGAGTTGCCGTGTACACGCGTAAAAACGCACAACTTGTTCACGGTTGTCAACAGGTGTGAACAATGTTGTGCTGCTCGCCGTGAACAAGTTGTCAACAAGTTGTTCACTTATGGTTCACGGATAAATCAACAGTCATGAACAAGTTGTTCCAACAGCACATTTTTATAGCCAACAAAGTTGTTTGCACATGATACAACATGTTGTAACAGCATGACGAAATAACAACGATGAACAACAATGTTACAACAATGGTGAACATGGTTGATGTATCAACACGTTCTTCGGTTGTTACAACATGCGTGAACAACGGTTGTTGTTTCATCAAGCTGTAACAACTTTGTTGAAACAATGATGAACAATGTTGTTCATTTATCAATGTTGTTCACATATGTCAACAAGTTGTTACAGCATTGTTCAGGCAACAATGCTGTAACAACTTGCGAGATTTTTACGGTGTACCGTTAGCAAGTGAATATTGCAATGTTGCTGTCAATATTGCAAGGTCGCGCGGCAAACGTAAACACCATCCGGTTGACTGTAAAACTTGAACTCCTTTAAATCAATCGAGATGTGCGCCCCAAGAGTTTACAAAAGAATGCATACAACGTCAAGTTGTCTTTCAATTAGAGAATCCGCAGTTTCACACAGAACAGATTGTTACAAAATGTAATAAAAAATATATTGTATACACTTTAGACACAGTTCTGGTTTTCTAACGATACCAGATCCATAAAAAGATCAAGGTTAACAAAAGTGACGATGTTCCAACCATTAAGAGAATCTTTTCACCTTTTGTTTCGTCTAAGACATCAACAGAGTACCCCAGCTCGTTATTCCCTTCACGTTTTGAACGTCCCTTTTTGCTAGTCATCTCATCTGTTAGAGAGAGAAAGAGTAGAGTAGAGTGTAGTGTAGTGTAGTAGAGTAGAGTAGAGTAGAGTAGAGTAGAGTAGAGTGGAGTGGAGTGGAGTGGAGTGGAGTGGCGTGGCGTGGCGTGGCGTGGCGTGGCGTGGCGTGGAGTGGAGTGGAGTGGAGTGGAGTGGAGTGGAGTAGAGTGGAGTGGAGTGAAGTGGAGTAGAGTAAAGTAGAGTAGAGTGGAGTAGAGTAGAGTAAAGTGGAGTAGAGTAGAGTGGAGTGGAGTGTTGTAGAGTAGAGCGGAGTGGAGTATTGCTACAGTGAAGCTACTTACGTTGCTCAACGGCTACGTCAACAACGCCTTGGTTAAACTGTGAACCAACATTTCTTGATGATTTATCTCCAATCGTCGCCCATGTTAATCCAGCTAGTTCTTCTTTTGGGATTGGTTTTGTTAAAAGACTCAGAACGACAATCACCACAGTAGTGACTCCAAAGAGAATAACTCCTGAAGATGGAAGTAGCAAATAAATAAAGAGACAGACAGACAGACAGACAGACAGACAGACAGACAGACAGACAGACAGACAGATAAACAGACAGTCAGAACCACAGACAAACGTACAGACAGACAATCAGATAGACGAACGAACAAACAAACAAACAAACAAACAAACAAACAAACAAACAAACAAACAAACAAACAAACAAACAAACAAACAAACAAACAAACAAACAAACAAACAAACAAACAAACGGACGGACGGACGGACGGACGGATGAACGGACGGACGGACGAACGGACGGACGGACGGACGGACGGACGGACGGACAGACAGACAGACAGACAGACAGAGACAGACAGACAGACAGACAGACAAACAAACAAACAAACAAACAAACAAACAAACAAACAAACAAACAAACAAACAACGAACGGACGGACGGATGGACAGACAGACAGACAGACGGAAAGACAGACAGACAGACAGACAGACAGACAGACAGACAGACAGACAGACAGAATAAAATAACTAAATAGATACCAAAGTACATAAAATTAAGAGAAACAAATCCTGGACGTTCGTCTTTTTCACCACATTTAGGAGGAGAGTAGATATACTCTGTAGCGAACCTTATCAATCCAAGAATAATCCCAATAATCAAACCTTAAAACGTATTTTGATAAAAAAATAATATTATAACATGTAGATATAATATAAGGTCGCTTGGCCAACGTGCGTGGTCATTTCTCGATGAAGAACGGCAATTTCAGGCGCGGGAAAACATTATTTTGGTACACGAGGTCAAAGTAATTTTTATTCAGTAAAATAAAGCTTGTTTTTCCGTTGTTTTGTGTCTCATTTCAAGCTGTCACGTGTTATAAGCGCTGTGTAAACTGCTGAGAATAGTTTTGATAACGAAATACTGATGTTTCAAGCAAAGTCCTTCATCAGAGTAAAATGTAGAGTGCTGTGTAGGCAGTGTTTTAGATAGAGCAAAGTGAAAAGATGGTAAACTGCTGAGAATAATTTTGATAACGAAATACTGACGTTTCAAGCAAAGTCATTCATCAGAGTAAAATGTAGAGTGCTGTGTAGGCAGTGTTTTAGATAGAGCAAAGTGAAACAATGGTAAACTGCTGAGAATAGTTTTAATAAACGAAATACTGACGTTTCAAGCAAAGTCCTTCATCAGAGTAAAATGTAGAGTGCTGTGTAGGCAGTGTTTTAGATAGAGCAAAGTGAAAAGATGGTAAACTGCTGAGAATAGTTTTGATAACGAACTACTGACGTTTCAAGCAGAGTCCTTCATCAGAGTAAAATGTAGAGTGTTGTGTAGACAGTGTTTTAGATAGAGCAAAGTGAAAAGATGGTAAACTGCTTAGAATAGTTTTAATAACGAAATACTGACGTTTCAAGCGGAGTCCATGCAACATTTTACTCTGATGAAGGGCTCCCGCTCGAAACTTCAGTATTTCATTTGCTATAAGTTTCTTGTATCTCTTTGGTGTTTTTATGTTTTTTTAAAAACGTTGAAGTTTT